>QUSF01000041.1:518414-529385 GCA_003676055.1 Chloebia gouldiae
CTGCTGTGACCCACGGGAGCAGAGGTGACACCGCTGTGACCCACAGGTTTGGTCACTGTCACTCCAGAGTCACAGCACAGCCACCAGCAGACCCCTCAGAGGCTGTTCAAAGGGATTTGCCCAGAAAAGCACTTTCCTTCCCCAAAATGCAGCCGGAGCCCAAGCAGAGCTTTGCAGATTTGGGATTTAAAAGTTTTCCTGGTGTGGTTTGGAATGTCACCTCCCTGCACTGACGGGGCAGTCACAAAGAGCACCCCTGCCCCCTCCTGGAGCAGCACAGAGCCAGCTCAGCTGCATCGTGACTTTGTGGTTTTGTTTTCTCCTCCCCCAGGAACCTGAGGGCTGTGGGCACAGATGAGATGAGATCCAGCTTCAGGCAAGTATGACAAGATCAGATTTCCCCCGGTGCCGAGACATTCCTCTCCTGCACTTCCACGGGGAGGTGGGCACTTGGCTGCTCCATAAATCAGAGGGGCATTTCTCAGCTTCTCAAGTGCTTTTATTGCAGTTGCTTTCTTCAGGCTACTTGGGAGAGATGTTGAACACTGAAATATTCTGTTGTCACCCCCTCCTGATGCATGGCCTGCCAGCAGTGCCACTTGTAGGCATTCATCAAAGATGGGCCATGGTGCACTCAGTCCCTTATGTGAAATGAGCTTTCCATGAGCTCTCCCTCAGCAGAATCTGAGTTCTCAACTTCCTTGAAAATCCCCATTCCTCTCTGACTCTGTGAACATATTGTTCCAAACTGGCAGGAAATGTTATTTACATCTTTTAGCACCAACAGAATGCTGAGCTATATAAACAGTGGTTATTACTAATCAGAAGGTGCTGGTAATTAGGAAAAGAGACCCTCAGTTCTCTGTGAGCCTGAGTGGGATGAACTTTATTTCTATTAAGAGGATGAAGTGCATGCTATCAAACACAGCATCTCCAAACAATGATGCTCCAAGATCTGTGAAACCTAATTTTGGCCTCCAAGCATTTGGGAGGAGGGTGGAGGGGGTTTGGAGCAAGCTGTTGTTTGAAATAAATAGCATTGAACGTGCTTACAGCTCCTCAGAGGAAAATATCCTGAGGCAAATCCTCCTGTCCCGATTGGAAGCAGGAATCCAGAGCAGAGCAGCCTTGTTTCTCAGGTTTAACTCCAAAATGGGATTTGGATCAGGGAGGGAATGGGGAGGGCAGAGCAGCTTTGGGTTTCAGAACTGCTCAGATGAGTGAATTTTTTAGGATTTGTCACACATAGCTCATATCAAAGGCAAATGACTTAAAAGTCTTTGAAATTCCATCAGAACTGTGGAAGGGTGGGGGGTTAAATTGCAATTTACAGCTCAGTGCCTGTAGGGGAGCTCACCTCTCCACTAACCCAGGGTGGCTTTTCACCCAGGACCTTTCTGCAGATCCCAGATTTGCAATCAGTGAGGAAACCTCAATCCCACTATAACTAAAACTCCAGAGGATTAAAACCCCAAATTCAAACCCAGTCCAACAGCAGATATACAGAAGAGCAGAAGTTAAACCCCTTCATTAATGTGAGAACTCCGTGAGTTCTCACAAAATCAGTTTGCAGCTGATTTTGTTACCGTAGGTAAGGTACAAAACAGGCCTTTGATTTCCCTCTCTCCTGGGAATATTTTGGGAAAGGAAAAAAATCTCTCACTGAAACAATTGCTGTGATAGAAAGTTACACTTGTTGCAGCACTTGTTTTGCTTTCAGCCCCAGGACAAGCTCTGTGACCACTGGAAAATTGATGGGATTTTCTCCAATTATCTCTTGCAGAAAACAAGCAATCCCAAACTGGCAGCTGGCTGAGCCTTCCCTGCCCCTTGATGAAGAGGGCAGCACATTCCTGACCTCAGCCCCTGGGAAAAAGCTGACCTGTGCTGGAGACTTGGTGCCACAGGCTGGAGCTCCTGCTCTCCCTGCCTCCAAACCCCACTGCTGAGCCTCCCCCATGCCTGCAGCACCCGAGGCAAAGCTGGCCCCTGGATGGTGACAGGGCAGTCCTAGACCTGCTTCTCCAGGAATCCTGAGAACAGCTCCCCCGTCCCAATGAGGCCCAAGTTGAGGGAGGCTCCTGGAGCTGCACTTTTGGCCTCAGCAGATTATGAGAACTTTGCTGATGTGAACTCCACCAGGGACACGGAGAGCGAGCAGCTGGAGGGGTCCCTCTCGTCCACCATCGCCCTCATCGTCGTGCTGGTCATCATCTTCTCCCTGGTGATGACATCCCTCATCACCTACTGCTTCCACAAGTGGAAACTCAGAGGGAAAAGACTGCAGAAAGCACAAGAGGAGTATCAGAGAGACCAAGAAAAGAGCATTTGCCAAAGCACACCTGGACTTGTTTCATAAAAGGAGAAACCCGGGATCCACCATGAAGTACTCTTGAATTACCTGAAAATCATGAGAGAACTGCAAATTTGAAATTTCCAAGCAGATACATCCTTGTTTTATCTCATTTCTAAGAGTTGTTAGCAGTTTGGAGATTTCCTAAAGCTTTATTATACATATATATATATATATATATATATTTATACATTTAGTCTCATTTGTGCAAAGTAAAACCAATGCAATTATGTATTTTTAATCTCTTCTGTCATTTTAATCCTCGCTGGGCAAACTGTGGCAGTGCCTGTGAGGGTGGGCAGGCCCTGGCACAGATTCCCAGAGAAGCTGTGGCTGCCTCTGGATGCCTGGAAGTGTCCAAGGCCAGGCTGGAGCAGCCTGGGACAGTGGAAGGGGTCCCTGCCAGGGCAGGGCTGGAACCCTAACCACAATTTTCAGTGTATTACTAAACCAGTAAATTTCAGCCTGTTGCTTTCACTCTTTCACAACCCCCCTGGAAGGTGAAGAGGCAGATCTGGGGTATCCCAAAGCAGCTCAGCTGGTCCAAAGCAGGGCAGTTGTGCTGCACTGGTCCCAGCAGGGCTGCGGGTGCTGCAGTGAGTGGGTCCCACTGGTGCTGCCAGGCTGCTCCTGAGCCCACATTTCAGTGACATTTCAGTGCTTCCTTCACACCAGGGTTGTGCTGAGAGCTGCTCGTGGCATTCCCACAAGTGGATTAAGGACATCCAATGTCAGTGGAACTCAAATTCCTAAGGGAAGAGACAGCCTAAACTCCTTTTTTTAATTAGGCATCAAACCCTTTTTAAACCACCCATACCACGGAGTGTTTCTATTTCCATAGCCTGGCCTGTGATGTCACAGAGAAATGACAGATTTTTTGTGAGTAGCACATCTAAGTCATCTTTTCTAACCAAGTGATGGATGTAATATTAATAAATGTCATTGTTTTTTAAAGTAGAAACCATGTGAAGTTGCCACCAGCCCCCTGCTCAAGTCTACAGCTTGCTTGCAATTACCAGTACTGCTGTATGTATTTTTAAACAAGCTATAATACTGTGATGATGCTGTAAACTTACCTCTGTAGGAAAAAAAATGTTCTATTTCAAAATGTCAGGATGAAGGATGTAAATGTTCTGAAAGTGCTATCAACAACAACAACAACGAAAAAAGAATTTTCACAGAATATTCTAAAGGATTCTGTTACATGCTACAAATCTATTTTACAAGGGTATTTATGGATCATACAGCCTAATCTGTGAAAACAGTACTATTTTATTACAGAATAAATAAATGAATAAATAAGCAGTGAATATCTATGCCCAGAAGCTGGAAAATGTTTGGGGTTTTTTTAAGTACCCTGATCAATTATTTGGGTAATCTGGAAGATGGGGGACCTTGACAGAAGGAATCCACTCCCCCTCATCTCCCATCCACACCCTGGTGTTGTCAGAGCTGCCAAAGATCTTCAAAATCAGTAGTGGAGGAAAAAAAAAAGGACAAATAGTTTCATGAAAACAATGCAAATGTGGTGTTGATAGAATTAATATCTGTTTTGCCATCATTTAAAGCCAGAGCAGTCAGGAAAGCAGCCCTGGAGCAGGCAGGGCTGATCTGCACACACCCAGTGCCTCCCTCAGAGGCACAATCAAAAGTCACTCTTTGAAAATCACATCCAGTGATAATAAAATCACATCTTGAGGAATGCAAAGAGATTGGGAAATGCCCGGAGGATGCAGAGCTGGGAGCACTGCAGCTCTTGCTGGAGGATGTGTGGATGGTCTGGGGGAACTGCACTCAGCTCAGGGTTTTGCTGAGAGCTGGCTGCAGGGGCAGCTCCAGCTCCACGGGAACACCAGCCCTCCTCCTTGGTGCCACCAGCTGAAAACTTCTGACAAGTTCCCAATAGGAAGCAATCAGTTCAGCTCCTTTTCTTGGAACCTCATCAAACTGGCTGTGGTAAAAAAACAGAACTAAAAAAGTACCCAAGTCTCACCACACCCCAAGCCAAGCCCATGAGGGGAATTTCTGAGGAGGCACTGAGGGGCTTGGAGCATTTCAGATTTTTCTGTAACTTCAGAGAAATGGCTCAGGATTAATAGAAGGAGGCCACAAAGGTGCTCTGAAGGCTGGAGCCCCTCTCCCCTGAGGAGAACCTGAGCATTGGGAGTGTTCAGCAGGAGAAGGGAAGGCTCCAGGGAAACATTCCTGTACCTGAAGGGGGCCTGCAGGAAAGATGGGGCACAGCTCTCAGCAGGCCCTGTGTGCTCAGGACAAGGGAGAATGGTTTTACCTGCTGGAGGGTTGGTTTACACCAGATAAAAGAAGGTTTTTACACTGAAGGTGGGCATAGAATAGAATTCCCAGAGAAACTGTGGCTGCCCCTGGATCCCTGAAAGTGCCCAAGGCCAGGTCGGATCACCCTGGAATAGTGGCAGGTGTCCCTGCCATGGCAGGGGGGGTTAGGTGGCCTTTGGAAGGTCTGTTCCAACTCAGACTCTTCTGTGATCCTACACTGGACCAGTGAGACCACAAAGGTTTTCCTCAGTAGCTGGAAATCCAAATTCAAATATCCCAAAACAGTGGAATGGTTTGATTTGGAAGGGACCTTAGAGGTCATCCAGCGCCAACCCTGCCATGGGCAGGACCACCTTCCACCAGTGAATATCCAGCTTTGTTGCCAACTCATATCCAGGGAGTTAATGACACTGAAACTTTATTCCCACTCAGAGCTGGGCTAGCAGCCTGCTGGGACTGAGATGGAAGTTTTTCCTAGAGATACAAACTCCCAGAGCTGAAGAGATGGCTGGGAAGGACACAAGGAATGAGGGAGCCGGGACTGCAGGGTGGTTTTTCATAAAGCTGGAGCAGATGGAAGGGAAAGTCACAGTGCTGCAGCCCATGGAAGCTGATTTTAATGATAATGTGAGGAATGTAAGTTTCTCCAAAGGGTCAGTTCTAAAATCCAACACCCCAGAAGTAGACATCAGCATACACAGAGCATGGAACAACTGAGATGGGGAGAAACCTTCTCTGTTAGCACAGAGCAATGAACCCCACCACATCAGCAATCATCCAGAAGATTAAATCATCCAACTCTGCGTGGCATGAAAGCCACAAAGGCAAAGCTGCAGAGCACTTTGAAGAGGCAGATTGATTTGTTTCACAGACACAGCTGCTTTTCCCAAGGAATCCCTCTTGAGCCACTCTGCTCCTTTTATGCCCCAGCAAGCACAAACCAGGCAGCAGATGAGTCAATATTCCTCGACCAGAGTTTTGAGGTTTCTTTGGATCAAAAGAAAAATCTGCTGCTGGAGGAAGGAGCTCCTGGAAGGGGAAAAAGGAAGATACATCATCCACCCTCTTTCACACATCCTCCCTGGCAGAGTTTTGGATCTCCAGCCTCAAAAAGTGCAGGATTAGAAAATGAATTATTTAGGGGCTCGGATCATTCATTCCATTGCATATCTCTAAGAGCTGCTAAAGAAAACACTCAGCTCTCAGAGTCATTGCTGATAAAAGAATGAAACAACTGTAGTGAGCAGCAGGAAAATGCATCCAACAGCCATCAGCAAAATCTACTTTGATTTTCCTGAGGAGTTACCTGAGTTCTGTTTGTAACATTTATGCAAACAAACAAGAGCTGTGCAGGCACTGTGTGTGAGCAGGCTGCTGTTGCACAGACAAATACTGTCAGACACATAACCCAAATAACTCAGAGTTCAGGATTTACAGAAAGGCTTGACAGCAGCTGCAAAGACATTTCAGTAGCTCTAGAAAGCTTCTGTGTTCTGAAAACAGAAATATCAACATGTGCATGGAAGTCACTTTTTGTAGGTCTGCAAGGGCTGAAATCTGTGAAATGACATTTTCAAAGGATTCAGTTCCTGATCACCTCCTGTACACCTGACAGCCCTTCAAGGCTCCAGCTGAAATCCTGGGCGCCTTTCTCAGTGTTTGCAGACTTCCAAAGGCTCAGACAACCCAGGTGTGCAGACCAAAACAAGTAAGGAACAGAGGTGGGGCATCCACGAAGAGATTGGAAGGCAGGAGATTTAAGGCATTTAAACATTTCTAAGGATTCCAGAGCAACAGGAAGGGACAAGCAGAGTGTATTCATTACCCAGGGACAATTCAAAAGGGGATGCTTTTGGGGGAATATTTTTGATGGACAATTAAAGCTGTTTGCAAGAACAAGCAGCACTGAGTAACTCAGAGCTGGGCTGGGCTCCCACCTGGTGCTTGACCTACTCAGGATCCACTCCCAGGGAAATCACTCAGAGCAGATTTTTAGGCAGCGGAAGGCAGAACTTTGCTAACACTTCTGTTTATATCCCAGCATTTCCCACCAGTTTTCCATTGGTTTGTGGGAAGTGAGAACAAGAGGCTAAACAGCCCTCAAGGACTCTGATCAACGACACAGAGCACGAGGAGGGAAACATGAAACATGAAATACAAAGCCCACTTCAGCAGTGAGGGCTCTTGTCCCAAAATGGGGGAGGAAAATGCAACAGTGGGATTTCATTCTCTCTGCTTTGGCACAAAAATACAGTGTGGGTTCATAGATAGGGATATCCCTCCAAGATTTCCACAGAGATGGGAATGCAGAGATCAGGAAATGGGAGGCTGAAGAGAGTCAGGCCATGCCTGGAGCAAGGGGCTGAGCCCCTGCTGTCAGCCTTGACCACAAAGCAGCACCAGGCTTTGGAGGCCACAGTGAGGATGATTTCACTGTCTAACCCAAAGATTCCCAGCATAATTCCATTTTATTTGGATGTGTACTGAACCCCAGATCCAATCTTTGAACAACAGTGATTTCATCATCTTGAAAAATTACAACAAATTCCAAAGTATTTTCTTGCAATTCTTCTCCCAGTTTTAATCTGTTGCTTTTTTCCTCTGTATCCTATATAGATTCCATGTTTCATTTACTATCATTTCTCATCCCATTGGCATCCCCAGTTCTGCTGATTAATTTCAGTTACAAACTCATTATTTCCCTTCTATAAATACTGCATTTCATTCTACTGCTTTTTATAGTCAACTTTGCTTTTTGTCCTCCACCTGGGGCTCTCACTTTCAATTTACCATGAGGCAGTGGGCAAAGCCTGAGCTGAAATGCAGTAATTACACCACCCTGCCCTGGCAAACAGAATCATTTATTTTCCTTATGGATGGAAGCAGCTGGGAGCTGCTCTGCAATCCCACAGCAATCCCACAAAAAAAACCAAACCAAATACTTCTGGCTGGCCAGATTAATAATGGAAACTGTTGGCTTCTGGAATTTGAGAAACCTATGGAGATGGATTGCAATATATTGCAACATTTGCATTGAGGAAGGAGGAAGGGTTGACTCACACCCCAGCAGGCAGATCTGGTTCCACCTGCAGGAATATTAAAGCAGCACCAAATCCATCACTGCCAGAGCAGCTCAGATCCAAAACCACTGGAATTCTGGAGCTGACTGCCCACAGGAGGCTCTCCCAGTTCTTCACCCACTGGAGTTATGGTTCATTCAGTCTTTTCACTCCTGACCCTTCAGCCTTTGCCACAAATCCCTGGGATCCTCTGAAGGTTTGGGAAAGCTTCTGAGTGCTTCTCCTAGAAGTGTGAGCATGTCCTGAAACAGAAAGGAAGCATGGAATGGTTCAGGATTGTATTCCTGCTGTTTCTCATGGCCTGGAGCACACACCCAGTCCCTCAAGCCCAGCCAGGTGGGCAGCACTCCTCCAACTCCACAACCCACAACTTGGTGGGTTTGAAAGGATTCTGTTAAAAAACTCTGTCCAACAGAATGGCCCAAAAAGCAGGATTCTTCCCTAAGGAGGAAGGGAAAAGCAGCTGGCCTTTCTGGGAAGCAGGGGGGAAAGTGGGAAAAAGTGAAGCCTCACCTGAGACTGAAGCTCTCCAGTCTCAGGTATGGAGTGAGGAAGAAAGGAATGTGTGGTACAGCACAAACTCCCAGTCTGCTCATCAACAGGGGAAGAGAGCTGGGAGCTGCAGGAAGGCTCCTGCCTTCAGTCTGCCCCCTCCCAAGGAGGAAGAGAAGAGCTCTTCCTCCAGGAAACCCCTCCTGAGGAACAGCCACAGGAATTCTGCACATTTCACTGCTCCCCCAGCTGCTCTTTGTTGGTACCTCCTACCAACAAAGCTTCCATCTTTGGGACGCTGGCACAGAGACAGGAATTCCAAGAAGCAATCCCAGAGTATCCCAAGGCCTCAGCCTCCATCACACATTGCAGATGTGGAATCCTTGCACATTCCAAGACTCCCATGGCAAAGGATGAGCAAGGAAGCTCAGTATGGGCAGTTCCCTCCTATCACATCATTTAATTTGCCATTTCAGCTTGGACAGCCCAGCAGAAAACAAACTGGGGAGACATAATCAAAAGGGACCCAAATTCCAGGACATCCTGGCAATGACTTTCAGCTTCCATAAATCAGACATAAATCTCCTCAAATGACTTGAGAACATTGGACCCAAGCATTTTATTAATGAAATGGACCCAAATTCTATTTTGGTTTGCACTGATCTCACTGCCATAATCAGGGAGAATCTGAATTACAGATTCTTTCATTACAGCACCTATAAAATGTAGCATAAATTTTTTTCAACAATATTTACTTACCCTGGAGTAAAACTTTTCTTCCAATTTCTCTTGGATTAAAGCACCTTCCAGCAGAGTCTTTTTTTGCCTGAGAAAGGCAACCTTGGCCAGCTCTGCTTCCTTCTGCTGGCAGTCAGGACAGGTTGAAGTCTCGTGGATTTCAGCCTCTGTCACCTGGAAGATGAAATGTTGCTGCCATGAGCAATATCTGGCCTGGCAACTTTGAGAACAATTAATAAAAATACCCAGAGCTACTGTCTAAAGACAAAAATTGGCTTTTTAGGCAGTGGTAAAATAATTCTGAGTCACAATTCCATCCTCTATAACTGTTCCTATGCTGACTGTGTGTAAGGTCTTAAGCAGCAGCCAGAGGAGTTATGATTACAAATGTTATATATATATACATTTAATAAATAAATTAAGATGCAAATAAACTCTGGAGCCATTAGTTCAAACATGCAGCTCTGAGCCAGAATCCAACCCAGACTCTGCAGTTTTGTCTGTAAGAGAATCAGTGCTACTCAGTGATTCTTAGGTCAGTTTATCCACCATGAAATCTCAAGCTTATTTAACAGCATTACACAAATCCTAGGGTTGGTGCTTTTATGAAATATCAATGGTTTTATCTGATCTAATTGACTCAGATTCCATCTGGCTCCATAAACACATTAAATTGCTACAAAAGCAGGGGAATCAACCCAAGGAAGTCCCATCCCAGGCCTCTCTGCCCCATTTTCCCTGACTTTTCTGGATAAAATGTTGTTGTGTGGAGCTACAGACAGAACCAAGCAGAAGAGCAGATGAAATTACTTTTCTCAGGAAAGGTATTCCCACAATGCAAGACAAATAAAAAGGAAATAAAAAATTCCATTAAATTTGCAAGGTGGGTTAGCATTAATAGAAATCTACAAAGCAGATGGCTGAAATGTCAAAATTGTTTTAAAAGACAGGAAGCCTGAAATAATTATCACACCAGAACTGACTTTCAAGTGTTATTTTTAGATGCAGGGCTGAGGGGAGGATCTGAGGCATAAAACCCATCCTGTGGTGGGAAAAACCCACTGGGCTGGTGACAAAAAAAATTTGAATTGGCCAAAGATGAGACAGAGACTTCTTAAGCAGAGACTGAGGTCAGCAAGATTTTATTGGAATTGCTTTTATCAATATTATCTAATACCTAAGAAAGCTGGGAGCACAGGGAGGTTTTGTCTTTGGGATTCTAATCCTTGAGTCACAAAGACTTCACAACAAATAATATGCAGAATAATTTGATAAATAATTGGGGCAAACATAATCAGAGAAAAAGGCTTTTTCCTTCAGCTGATCCGGGGCTTTTTGTAAAATTAATGATGACCCCAGCCTTCTCAATCACACAAATCAGGATTTTATCAGCAGACAATATTTTATGGTGATTATTTGCTACAGTGATGTCTAAGAAAGGAGAAGGACAAATCTTGGGTTGTCAATCCAAAACCTCTTCCAGAGCCCTGAGCCTGGCATCAGTAAAGTCTGCCTGACTTGATCCTGTTATTATGGCTCTTTCTCCAGTGGTTCTCCCAGAATTTAGGGAAAATCTCCCTTTCCCTCCCCCAATACCTGTTTCAGAGCCTCCCTGGTGTTCTCCAGCAGGACCCTGTTCATCAGCTGGGCAGGAACAGCACAGGGATCTCGTGTCTCAGCGTGCCTTGCTGGGCCTCCCCACTGCAGCCTCCTGCCCTTCCCTGCCTGCTCCTGCTGCATGCTGCTGATCCTCCTGCTGCAGAAAGAGCTGAGAGCAGCCAGCTCCCCGTGGGACAGCCCAGCAGCTGCTGCCAGGCACAAACCAACAGGGCAAGAGCATCAGTGCCTGCCTCTGGCACAGAGGAATTGCTGCTCTTCATCTGTGCCACCTCGGCTTAGCCAAGGAAAACCCAAACCCGGGGCCAGGCCCTGCCTGCAGCAACAGCAGAGCACAACTGGACACCAGTGGGGATGGGAGCTGTAGGAACCTGCACAGTAAATGGCTCTAAAATC
>QUSF01000041.1:536944-558245 GCA_003676055.1 Chloebia gouldiae
CGGAGCTCGGAGCTCGGGGCCCGGAGCGCGGAGCTCGGAGCGCGGAGCTCGGGGCCCGGAGCCCGGGGCGGCTGAGGCGGAAATTCCGGTCCCGAAATAGTCCCGGTTTATGGGATTGGCGATGTGCTGCGCATCCCGTGCCAGCTGTGCCCCACACCCAGCCCCGCGGGTTGGGAAGGGACTCTGAGGGGCTGGGAGGGCTGTGGGAGCACGGCTGGGTTTATCCCCTCGAGAATTGCAAAAACACTGCTCAAGGGCAGCCCGGAGCTGTGACACCGGCTTCTGGTAAAAACACCCATGGTCAGCCACAGCTCTGCTTTGCCACAAGGACAGAAAAGCCAACAGAAACACGAGGGGATTTTTAAATTTTTTTTTTAACCTTTAGGGCAGTGTATTACACCCTAGAAGATGAACACAGATGGCCTTGGTTGTGACACTTCATGGAAATAAGATGCAAAAAGTATTCCAGGGCATGAAGTCTTCCCATATTTTCAGGTATAATTTCTGTAGGTTAAGCAGCTCTTCTGTAGACCGAGATCTTGCTTTAAAATTGCTATTTCAGGTTAGCTAATATTACTTTTTTTTTATTATTATTTGTTTTGTTTCAGTGAAGTCTTTTTTGGCAAGAAAAGCTGATTCTTCAGTCCTGGGATGCAGTGTGTTGTCTGTCACTGAGGTTTTGTCCTCATGCTGTTTGGACTTCCTGGCCAAAGGACAAGAGGTTTTGTCTTCTCTCACATGTGATGAAATGCAGCAAAAGTGATCTTGTCTCTCTTGGAACAGAGAGCTCAGTGCTGAGCTCTACATTTAATACAAAGAAGGATTGGGCAGCATGGGATGGATGCAGGAGAGTAATAAATCCATTGATGCAGTGGGGTGTAAAGCAGAGTGGAATAAAGAGCTGTGCCTACACATCGCTCAAGTTTTAACATTCAGTTGTTTGCCGAGTGGGCTGCTCGGGGCTGGCCTTTTCCTTGTAGTTTGCTGCAAGAAAATAAAATAATTTACGTGGGATAAACATTTCTTGTACCTTTTGTGCCCATACAGATGAGAGGAGTGTGAGTGGAAGGGCACTGCAGGAGCCAGCTCAGTGTCAGGAGCTTGTGGAGGCAGGAATCTGGAATTTTGGAATTCTGGAATTCTGTACAGTTTGGATCAGCCAGACCTGCCTTGTGTCCTAAACCTCTCCAGCCCAGAGGTTCACCTTGCATTGGCTCCTCTGAGGTGTTTTCCTTCTCAAGAAGCTACCACGGCAGCCAGGCTGAGAGAGGTCAGCATCTGGAAGGATCCAGATAATAAAGTGAGAGATTTCATGCTCTGAGTTAAAAACCACAGGGAAAAGGGCTTGGAGAAACATTTCCTTTTCTTTAAAAATCTAATCAACATGCACAGAGAATAACACAGAGTAACTGAGAATAACCCAGATCCCCACAGCTCCCACTAAATGCTTTGATTATTTATCATTGCCCGTTTTTTATGGAAACAATTGACATTAGATTATTACTGACCTGGGTGGTATTTGATTTTTTTCCCCCTGGAGGTTAAAGACTTTGTAGTTTCCTGTTCTAGGTCCTTTTTAAAATTCATTTTAGAACATGAAAAATATATTGTTCCGTCAAGTTTATTTCTCTGACATTTATTCAGTGCAGAGTGTGATCCTAATATTAAAGGGTTTTGATTTGAAGCTCAGGACACAGACAAAGCTTTTCACTGGTCTTCCCTAAAACAGGATATTTCATCACTGCCTGGGAAGTTATTATGTTGGAACAGCATAATTATTTGAAGGAGTATTTGTTTTTCAAGGATTTGTGGGTGATATTAGGTGGCTCAGCCCAGTTGTGTCACAAGGTATTAAGGTT
The DNA here is from genome assembly GCA_003676055.1 of Chloebia gouldiae. Lineage (NCBI taxonomy): Eukaryota > Metazoa > Chordata > Aves > Passeriformes > Passeridae > Chloebia > Chloebia gouldiae. The sequence continues at coordinate 538,804 of QUSF01000041.1, forward strand.
TCTGCCTGCTGAAGCCATGGAGCTGGGCCTATATAGAGCCATAAATAATACTGTGGGAGAGCCAGTGACAGACTTTGACTCCAGCTCAACTCTTTATTACTTGTTATATTAAATTTAAACACAATTGTTGGATTTCTTGCTGTGGGCAAACGCTTTTTGATGTCTCCTTCTATTAAAGTTGTACAATCCCTTTCAGCCTGTGAAACTCACTCTTGCCAGGTGTGTTTCTCGACTAATCAGCCCCTCATTAATGATGCCAGCAGAATTAATTGGGCTGTCACCAGGAGGTTGGGTATCCAGTTGGGAATTATGGGGTGAGGCCAGTGGAATTAAGCACATTTGGACTGTGGGGAAAGTTCATGGGGCTTGATAATGAGATGTTCATGGGCATTACTCTGTAGGAAAGGGCAGTTTCAGGCTGGAACACTTTTTTTAACTCTGGAAATATGAAGGACAAATACAAGAACTCTTATGAAATTTGAAAGCATTTGTTGACAATTTAAGATACAGTCAAGGTTTTCCTCTTTATCAGCACAGAAAGTACTGCCAAGGAGCCCCCAGACACCATAAATCATCCAGGAGAGTGCAGAGACTGAGAAGATTACAAAGGAAAGGCTCTGGGGCAGGCAGCACCCTGAGAGGTCATTGTTTAGGGCCTGCTGGATTTAAATTGGTCATTTCAGCTGCCATTAACTCCTATCCCTAATTAGAAATGGATTAATCTTTGCTGAAAGTTGCTGGAGACTGGCAGGTGTCCCTGGCAGATCAGAGCTCTGCATACAAATGAGATGGTGAACGTGTCCACTGAGTTTCAGACAGGAAAAAAAAAATCCATATTTGTAGGCAGCTGTTGTTAATTATGCTTTGGGATTGGTGTTGGAAACAACACTCCAGTCAGCAAGGCCATGCTCTGCCTTCCTGATGTTCCTTGTGCTTTCAGCTGGATAAATATCCTTCCTAAGGAGGTGGGAAAGGGCAAGTTTTTATCTTCCTCCTTTGGTGCCTGCAAACTGCAGATTTCCTCGTGAGTCCTCTCTTCTTGCAGGAGTAAGAATTTCAATTTCAACCCAGTGGGAAAATAACTGAAAATGCAATAAAGTTCCACAAGGAAGCATTAGCAAATCTCCATTCACAGGGATGGATATCCATGTGCATGGAAAATCCAGATCCTCACTGGGCACTGAATTTCTAAACCACATCTTCCCCAACAGCCTTAAATCTTTTGTGTCTGAATAAACCAGTGCTGCTTCACAACAGCAGCCTGGGGAAACCTCAGATCCTGCTGCTGCCAGGGACACCCAGAGGTGTTGGTTTCTAGCTCAGTTTGGTTTCTTGTCTACAGGTTTGCATCAGTTCTTTTTACAGAATTATTGTACAGAGTTATTGTAGGTGCTTTAAATAAGTGGATGTTGGAGAGCAGTGGTTTTTCCTTGTTTTTCCAAGGAATATCACAGCCTGAACATGACATTAATTCATGGGAAAGAGGAGAATCAAAAATCCATCTAGTGCAGGTTTGAGATTCCTTCATTTTCTTCTCTCCTTTTATTATTTTTGCCTGATGCTTTCCCTGTGGCCCATCCTGCTGAATTCCCAGTGCACTGCAGTGGCAAGAGCTTCCAAAGGCATCAGCAAAGGTATCCCATGCTCTTGGCAGATCAATACTGGCCTTATAAATCAGTTTGCTTTGGTAATAGGTTGACTCTTTTGGGAATCTTTCAGGATTGGCTTCAAGCTCATGAGTTATTTTGCCAGTTCAGCAAATGCCTTAATTTAGAAATGGCAGCTTTTCATACTGACTCTGTGTTTAGCCTAAAAACATAAATTTATTTGTTCCTTAGCCAATTTCTTGAAATACTGAAGTGCCCTACACCTGCTGTGGGTCATATCAGCAAGGGATTTTCCGTTTTCCATTCCAGTCTTTTGCTGGTGGAATATTATTTCTACTGGAGAACCTGGATTGATTTTGTAGTTCAGAGGACTTTTATAATCTCTCCTGAGTTTAAGTTCATTTCTGAGAAATCTCATGGCCCTGAAGGAAGGAACATCAATGTTGCTCTGAGCATTTCCCTTCTGGGAAGGGGGTGACTTGTTTTGAGTGATTATATTTTTTGGGAAAGGAGTTCTCCCTTCATTTTCTGGGACCATTTGATAACTCAGAAAATAAACATTAATTTAAAGTTTGGCAGCAGTTTGTGCCACTTTTGTGTGATATTTGAGGACTTCAGTGGCAGATCTCCTCAATAAATGTAGCCCCTATAATCTTAAACAGTGATTTCATTTGTGGACCAGGCAAATTCCTTGGTGCTTTCTGGAACATTCCTCAGGTCTCTGTGCTGAGTAATGCTGCAGCTACTGAGTAAACCTGTTCTTCCCTCTGGTTATAAACAAAGCAACTGTAAAATTGGTAACTTTCAACTCCCATTAATAGAATGGCCCTCAGGTGTCAATTCTGGTCCCAAATTATGTCAGGCTTTTAAGAGTTTCTATTAGACTTAGGAGCACGCAGATGCCTAAAATGGCCTTAAAACCCAATTAAGGGTACAAATGGGAAGACAATTTCTACTGACTCATATAATTTTGAAGAACATTTAAAACACTGATTACTCTCCAAAGATAGGGAAAATAAGGATGAGTGCTGGGAAATCAAAGGCATAAAGAATTAATGGCTCCTGTAAGGTTGGAGTGACAGCCTGGATTCTCACTGGGGCACTTCTTGCTGTGACAGTCATTATTAAGCTTTGAAAATTGTCTAATTGCTTGTGGTATCATTTGGAGTGAATCACCTTTCTCATCCTCAATATGAGAACCTCACCAGTGCTGTGCTTTCCCCCCAGGTTTCCTGAGCTCACTCGTGGGTATTTATGAAATAATTGTGCTCCATTTGAGAGGCTGAACCACCACAGCAGGAGAAGGTTGATGGAAGGAAGCTGGCAGTGAGTTTGGCAGGCAGGTGAGACCCTGCCATGCCAGGAGATTCCCAGGTGTGGGGATGAAGGGGATTTCAGAGTGCAGAGCCTCCCAAATGTTATAGATACATATAATATTGGCTTTTTGCAAATATTTAAATGGATTCTATATGTGTGGTGTTAAAGTAATTGTTGTAAAGATATCGCTTTTATTTCTGTTGTTCATGAAGCTTAGTGAAATAGCTGATATAAGTGTGCTTGTGTTAAAATGCCTGCTTGGATGGGATAACACCCAATGAGCACAGGATGAGGACACCTGCACAGAGCTGCCAACCATCAGCACTCACTGTCTGAAGACAGTGTGCACCAAGGCCCAAAAATTGGAGATTATAAGAATGGACTAAAACCACAGCCAAGGACTCCATGTACTCTAAAAAGGTGGAACAAAGGAGGAGCTATGCTAAACAATTCTTGGAACATGAAAACGAGTTTGGGGGAAAAGTTTACTGTGCATAATTGTTTATGAATATGTAAACAGGCTGATGCAATAGAAATGGTATATAAAGGGTGTTTCCAAACTAGCAGGTGTGCTCTTGGCCGAGTGCCATAATAACCTTTGCTCTATGGTCCTTGTCTCCTGTGGTCCCTTATTAAACTTTTTGCATTTTCACAGGAGAGTGGACGTGTTTTTCACAGAAATGCTGTCAGAGCCAGCCCAGGTCTCCTCAGGGGAACCACACAGGTCCCTTCTCTCTGTTTGAGATGCTTGAGCACAGCTGTGCTCATGATCCTTCCATCTGACACCTCACTGCTCTCTGCTGGGAGAGGGAGGGCTCTCCAGAAGGAAAAAGGGAGGAAATCAAGCCCAGGATTTCTGTGTCTGAGACATTGCAGCTGAAGGCTGCTGCTCTGCTCGGGGCCGTGCAGGGAGAGCAGAGGCTGATTCCCTCTGACTCCATCCAGAGGCATGAGCAGATTTCCTGAGCTCTGCCTTCCCAGCCTTCCTCTCTGAGAGCTGCCAGCCCAGATCCACATCCACAAGAGCCACTGAACCTTCTTGAGCTGTTTACTGAATTTCTGAAGTATCAGAACAGCACTAAACCGACAGACTCAGCTCGGCCCTGGTTGTGCTCTGGAGTAAATCACCCTGTCCCATGCCAGGAGACCAAGGCTTCAGCAGAAAAGGAACTTGATCTGATTCTAATTAGTTTCTTGATTTAATGGCAGTCATTTTACTTTCATGATGGTTGCCATTGCCCCAGCTAGCAGGGATAATAGACTTGGTTTCCTCAAAGGCTCATTTCTGATGCAGCCTCTGTTGAATCTTAAGCAATAACAAGCAGAAGCCCACAGTTACTTCAAAATTATGGGGTTTTGGTGGTTAAAAATGTCATGTTCTCTCACCTGAGTTGTTGACTGGGAATTGCCAGTATAAGAAAATGAACAGTCATTAAATTAAAATATAGCTTGAGTTGACTCCATTTCCTTCTAAGATGATCTTTTTGTTTCCTTGCTGATTTAAACACCTGCAAGTTAAAGTCCTCTTGAAACCAGAAATGGGCAAATAAAAATTTTAAGGAAATTAAACAGCATGGCATGGGATGTGTTTACACCAGTAGAAAACCAGAATGACTCCACAAGAGATAATGAAAAACAAGGGAAACAAATGGACTGATCTTAATGACCTAATGGGTGAAATATAATTAAAGTAACATTCAGTTTTGGTTACCTGAACCAAAATGCTTTCAAAAGTTACACCTGAGCTGCAGAACTATCAAAACTTGTAGCTTTAATTATTTTATTTTCCTTTTTAACTTGTAAAATTTCACTCTCCACAGCTGGATTAGAGTTGGATGAGGGATATTCACTTTTCCCCCTCTGTGATTTGCACAATCCACAGATGGATTCAGCTGGGGAAAGTTGTCTGAGGGTTTTGCCTGCTTTCCTCCCTTCATGAAGGGTAATTCTACATCCCCCTGCCTTTGTCCTGCATTAAATGGAATTTCCCATTATTATTTCTTGTGCCTATTTACCTTTCTAAATTCTTCAAACCAAGGAGTGCTTACAGCTCTGAGGCCTTGAGCTCTCCAATTCCTCATTCACAGAACACCTGCTGACTCCTGTGGTAACTCAAAAGCCTCTGCTGGATTGTTCCTGAATTTTGAAAAGCAAAATACATTCACAGTCCTCTCTTAGTTATGAATAATAATAATCCAGACTCTGATCCACTGCATACTTATTTGTGTGTTAAGGTGTAGCCATATGTGTAGTGCCTTGGGAATAGTTTATTAAAGAAAAGCCAAATTGAATCAATGTTGCATTTTCTCTGCTGTTCATTAAATATTTTGAAGTAAAATAATTGTAAAGAATGTATGAAGATGCATTTTGAACAAAAATATGTAAATGGAGAAAACACACACTGGAATATGCTGATAGTTTCAATTAAAACACAAAGTGTGAAGATGTATTTCTGTTCCATAGGAATTTGTGCTCAAATGTTCTGGAAGATTCCCAGATCTTGAACATGTTCCCATCATGTACAGCCACAGACACACAGAATTTGTGAAGAGCTCTTCTGCATGCAGAGCTCAGTGACAAGCAGAACACAACGAAGAACAAATCTCAGTTAGAGCAGACAGTGAGATACTAAAACCATAATTCAGCTCCCAGGCTGACAGAGCAGGAGGAGCCAGTGAAGCTGTGGCACCTTTAGCATGGAACAGGAGCAGTTCTGGGTAATTAAATGTATTCTACCCCAATGAAATTGCTTGTCCTTCCAGCAGGGCCTGGCAGCAGCAGGGAGCATCAAACACCAGGCTGCTGTCTGAACACTCAGGAGTCCAGACAAGGAGAGCTTGATCTCGGCTGGGAGAATCCCAGCAGCTGCAGGACTTTTATTAAAACTTAAAAGCGAGGCTGTTGTTCCAACTTCGTTCTCTTCCCTCCCCAAATAAAGGAAATATTGACAAAATCTCCTTGTCTGGCTGGGCCAGCTGAGGAGTGCTGGCTGTGGCTGTGTCTCAGGTGCCATTCCCGTGGGGGCTCTGGGTGATGCTGCTTTTCACCAGGATTGTTTTGGGGGCCACCCTTGTGTCCCAGCCACAGAATCATCCCAGCTGGAAAAGCCCTCCAGGCTGATCTCATCCAGTGAAATTCCCATCCTGTCCCCAAGCCCTGGGGCGCTGGGGGCTGGCACAGCTGCTGCCACCCTGGGCTGCTTTGGAGACAAAAGCAGAATTTCCTGGCTCTCCTCAGTGAACTCCAGCACCAATTCCACCTTTCCTCCTTGGTTCAAACCAGATATTTTCACCACGTCCCTGTGAACACTTCCTACTCGGTGTACACATGGAAATAATGCAAGAATTTAGATTCTTCATTTATTTGAGTCCTGAGATCTTCACCCAAAACGACCTGGAAGCTTTCTCCTTGTGCAAGTCCAGCTGCTGCTTTGGAGGTGATGTCCATGTGGGATTGGCTGTGTTTTCCTGGTTTCCCCAGGGCATTCCCAGATTTGTTGAGCTTTCCACAGGCACAGCTGCTGGTGCAGCCACATCTAAAACACTTTCCTCTGAATTCCTTCCTGGCCTAGGTCACCTTATCAGTTCTGCTGTCACACCCAGGCCTCTTGTTGCAATGATATATTCAGTGTTACTAAGACCAAAAAACCCATTTTAGTATCTTTTATTTAGAAAGGAAAGTAAAATTACAGAGTCACAGTAAGTGTTGCTTGTGGACAGGGCTTCCAATGGCTTCAGGTGCCTCTTCATTATTCATTTTGCATGTTTATTACTGAAGAGAAAGAATTACAGGTGTCTTGAGGGCCATCTGTTCTCTTCTGGATAGAATCTACTGTCCTAATGGCAAAAAAAAGTAATTTTAAAATTAGCTGCTTGGATTTTCTGTTCTTATAGCAGAGCTGGAGCTGAGTTGGAGCATGTGATGTTTTAAACAGAAGTTATTGAAACACTCCCTGGCCAGCCCTTTCACCAACGTTTTTGAAACAATTTCTGATTTTTAATCAAAATCTTGTGTAACAGGCATGGCCTGGTGTGGGAGGCCTGGCAGGGAAATCTTCAGCTGCTCCCATTTAGAATTTGCTGTCCCTGACCCCAGCCAAGGACAGAGCTGGTGGCCTGGGCTGGACATTGGTCCCAAACCCTGTGCAGTGTCAGTAAAATGTTCATTATTCTGGTTTGGTGAGGCTCAGGGGGACACTGAGGCAGAATTTTTGGAGGAGCAGAGATGTCAGAGTCTGACTGCCTGGGCCAGCCCAGGGCTGAAACAGGCACCTGATTCAGGAGCACAGGAGATCAGTGTCCAGTGCAAGGTCTGCAAGAGCAGTAGCTCCAGAGTGCCCTGGTTTGCAGAGCTGCGGATTGGGCTGGGGACAGGAAGAGAATTTGCCCATTTCAAGGAAAGTCAGTAACAAAATATTATTTCCACTGTTCCTCACACTGTTCTCTGCTGACAGGACAGCTCTCCATCATTTATAATTTTTCCATGGGTAGAAATTCCATGTTTGAAAGGCAGAATGCATTCTGATCTTTTACAGCCTGCTTAAATAAACCCCCAGATCTAAACAACCCCACTTTTTGTCATATTCAAATTTTAATGCTGAGGCTTGAACCCACATTTTTTTATTAACTAAAACACATTAACAACAGTTTAATTAGAAGCACCTCTTCTAAAGCCATGTGCAGGGAATCCAGGATATCAGAGTGCTTCCAAAGCCTTCAGCATCCCGCTTCCCACCAAGAGAGGTAAATTCTGTAACATAAAACCTATTGCTGTGCTTCTCCCAGAGCTTCATCTCTGCCTGTCTCCAGCTGGATGCTCAGAGAAGTTGCTGGGTAATTTACTCAGTCAAATGTGCATTTAAGGCTCCAATTGCTTCCTGGAGGTAGAGCCCCCTCATTCTGGATTTCACAGAAAAGCAACAGAAAACTGAAGACATAAAATTAAGTGCCTAAAAATGTGCTTTGCAGTGCTGGCTAACTCTGTCCACATCTCTGCAATCCTTTAAATTTACAGAAACAGAGTGGAGTTCATTAATGTAATGATATTTTTTGTCTTCCTTCCTGAGAACCTTTGTCTTCCAGGAGAAGCTGAAGCACCAGCAGGGCTGTGAGCTGTGTGAAACTGAGTTTCTGGAGTTTTTTTCTGGATGCATCATAATGCAGCCAGGGTTCTGCTCAGCCACCCAAGAACGTTCAGCAAGATCAACCTCAATATTTGGTTCCTCTCTCTTGACTGGTGAAAGGAGAAAAACTGCCCTGGCTCCCTGGGATGGATGAGGGTTGTGCAGGGATGGAATGCTCCAGAGCATTGTTATCACAGTGAAATACTGGGAGCTGTGCTGGTGACAGGAATTAGTTTTATTTATTTACAGCACCCCTGAAGAATGTGAGGCTATTTGTTGTATTAGCTGTGCTGGTCACAAAGAAACAATTCCACGCTCACTGGGATAAAACTGAAGCCATTGTTCTAAAATATGAGCTGGACCTGCGTTTCAGAGGGGGAGAATCCACTGGAGAATTTTAATAACTGAGACACTGAGAGACAAAAAAGGTTGTGGTTATGTTTTACAGCACATTTTGCTTTCCTTGGTTGAGATTTTTCATCCTGATGAGATAAGCTTCCTTTTAAAGCAAAATTTCTCTTTCCCAACATATCCACTTGGGAGGTTTCAGCCCCTAGGCTGCTTGATAATGGGATTGCAGATGTTTGCTTTTTTAAACAGATTACTGAGGTGGCTGAATGTGATATTGAGATTTAACAGTTGTTATTAGTACTCGTCTTCCTGCAGGCCCAGGGTGGGAATTTCAGTTTAATCACTACAACTCAGAGTTATGAAGTTCAGCTAAAATAACTATTTGCAATTATGTGGCTGGAGCCTCTTGAGAGAGTTAAAACTCACCTCAGGCTGAGATGCAGTAAACAAATTTCCAGCCCTTCCCTTTCTCTCTAGGAGCTCAGGTGTTTTTCCCCTCTCTGGCTGAGAGAGGTGATGGGGCCAGGCCGGACATGGCTTGGAGCACCTGGGGAGGGTGGGAAGTTCCTTGTGGAGACAGCCAGGAAAGGCAGAGCATTTTGTTCTGGAATGCCTTCAGGAGCCCTTAGCAAGGGATTTAAAATTATTTGACTTTAAAATATGAGTTGGTTAAACTTCCTGGATGGGTGTCCCTGCTCACCTGAGTGGGGAGGAGATTCAGAAAAACCTTCCTTGATGGAAACTGTGGCAGGTTTTCCCCATTTTCCTCTCTGCTCGCTGTGATGTGTTTTGCCTTTTCCTTTGGGGATCTGAAGGAAGCTCTGCCTGTCAGAGCAGATTCCACCTGGGCAGAGTGAGAACTGTTTGCAGAACACTCAGTGAGTGCCCCACATCTGGAACATCTGGAATTAACCTCTGGAGAACAGCACTGAGCACCACCCTGCCTTATGCCAGTAAAATCCAAGGCCATTTTCTCCAGGGAGCAGTGAAGAGTGAGGAGCACTCCCTGCTGACCTGTGGAAAATGGGACATTCTTTCTGGGAGGGAAGGGGTGGTGAGGACTGGGTGTCCTTCAGGCTCCAGTTCTGCAATTCCATCAGTATTTTGGATGGCCTCTGGAGCTCTGCCACGTTTGCATCCCTGCATACCCACCTTCCCCGTGGTGCTGAAATCTCTCCTGTTTTCAGCTGACCCACGGGCCCCACCTGGAGCAGACTGAACTCCAGCCACAAAGCAACATCCTCTGGATTTTCTTGGAGGAGACACTGTGCTCTGCAAACCCCAGAGCTCAGTAAAACTTCAATTACTGAGGCAAAGACCTTGGGGAGTTTCAAATAAGGATTAGACAATTATCTGAATAAGCATGGGTGAGATAAAAAGATAAAAAGGCTGTTGAGTTGCCTGCATCTGCTTATAAATTCCTCACCAGGATCCAAGGAAAGCAGAAATCCCACAAGCATTGGCGCCAGTGCTCTCCTGCAGCAGTGACTTTGGGGTATCTCTGGGTTGCTAAGAGATGTTTTAAACAGCCCTCATTTTTCAGGTTTTGCACTCTCTGCCACCCAGGTTCCTTTGTTGTGGGAAGAGATGATGCCTGAAATAGCTCAAACCCTTGGAATGCCTGTTCCCTGTGGAACAAGAAGGGTGTTGCAAATCATCTGAGGCTTAGCTGAGCTCCAAGCAGGTTGATTTTGTTCATATTTTAAAAATTCTGCCTAATATATGTAGCAATTATTCCCTAAAGCCTGATGGAAGGGAAAAGAGCCCCAGCACACTCGGCAGTGCACAAATGCTACAAAATCTGAGGGAAGAGTTTTGGTTTTAGGTTTATCTTCCCCCAGGTGCCTGATAGTGGAATGTCCTTCTCAGAGGGGCAAAGGGGTGCAGATCTCTGAGGGCTGCTGATGGTAAAAGCTTGGCTCTGTGTCTGAGCTCAGCTCCTGCAGTGTCTCTGTCCAGGTTCTGCTCCAGGGAGAACCAGAGCTGGGATAGCCAAGTGAAGCTGGACTCCATGGAGGCTTTGTGGCTCTCCTGCCTACACAGTTCCCATCCCTCAGCCCAATTCTGTCCCTGTTGCAGAATTTCTGAGAGAGAGAGCATGATTTATGTCTGGAGTGAGAATTGAGCTACCCCTCAGACTAGGCCCCTGATAAGCGGCCTTGGTGAGGCCTTTCAAGCCTGTGGCTCAGTTAGAAATTAAGAGCTTGTGGCGCAGTTAGAAATTATGTTAAGGTAACTACAAAGTAATGAGCTATCCGAGTGTGAATTAGAGGACAGCTGCAGTGTGAAAAGTCTGACCACCTTAAGGCAAAGGTAAACAATGTTAGCTTGCCAATCAGAGTGCCTTCGTAAACTGTAAACTATATAGAAGTGTATACAAACTGCCATCTTCTCTGGATAAACGGGAGAACATAGCATTGATCATATTGGTTGGATGTGCGTTCTGTCCTGTCCAGCTCTTCTGATTTATAAGGTCCCTGACTTTGTGTCCCCCTGGACTGTGCCAGCCCGGCTCCTGGCTGGGACCAAGCTGGAATGTGTCCCAGCATCTTTTGGGATGTTTCCCAAACACATCTGTCTGTTTTGCCCTCTCAGTGACAGCCCTTACCCATTCCTGGGCACTTGCCAGTGCCAGCAGCACATGCACTGAGTGTCTTAGGTCAGAGATTGGCAGGGGGTGTGTGTTCAATTCCCATCTGTCAGAGCTGGGGCCGTTCTCTGCTGTTCTTTGGGCACTTTTCTTTATCTCTCCCACAGCCAATCCTCCCTCCAGGAGATCTCTGCTGTTCATGGGTCATTAATTATTAATTATCTCCTGTTCATGGCCAGTGAGTGTCCTTGCATGGCTGAGAAAATTCCATCATCCATGGGGAGATGCTGAGCCCAGGGGAGGAGCCAAGCATTCCTACCTGGATCCAATCTGACCTGGGAACAGCACAGCAGGAATGCCCCCCTGCATTCCCAGAGGAGCAGCTTTCTTCCCCCCTGCCATTCCCAGGGGAGCAGCTTCCTTCCCTCTGCATTCCCAGTGGAGCAGCTTTCTTCCCCCTGCATTCCCAGAGGAGCAGCTTCCTTCCCCCTGCATTCCCAGAGGAGCAGCTTTCTTCCCCCTGCATTCCCAGAGGAGCCCAGGCCCATCTCCCCCAGCCCTGGAGCTCCAGAGGAAAACTCCCCCCTTGTGCAGGATCCCTGCTCCAGCAGAAGCACAGCTGGCACTGCAGGAGGGCTGAGCCCCCCTGGCATGGGGCTGAGCCACCTCCCTGACCCACAGCCTGACAGGCTGCTCTGAGTCTGGCAGGGTTGTTTGTACTATTACATTTGTATTTTCTTTTTCCTAATAAAGCACTGTTATTCCCACTCCCATATCTTTGCCCGAGAGCCCCTTACTTTCAAAATTATAATAATTCAGAGGGAGGAGTTTACATTTTCCATTTCAAGGGAGGCTCCTGCCTTCCTTGGTAGAACCTGTCTGGTCAAACCAAGACAGTCAGCCAGATCCTCCTGAGGCAAAAAGAGGCTCCTTCTTCCCAAAATGGGGATCCTTTCCCAAGAAACGGGGAATACATTTCCCTGAGGTTGTGTCACCCCAGGATTTGTGACACACAGGAACAGTTTGGTTCTCTCCAGCAGAAAGAAGTGATGCACACACAAAATCAGGTGAGAACAATGTTGTTCCCTCTGGTTTGTGAAATGACACTCACTGAGGGGCTAAACCCACAGAAATAATATCTAACAATATCTAGTTATTTTAGACAAATCTCTATCTGAATTACCTGCAGACAGCTTCTCTCTCTCTCTTCCCCTTATTTCATATATTACTGGCCAATATTCCCATGCAGCCATCTCCTAATAGAAAGGAAAGATTTCCTCCTAGACAAGAGGAAAAGAAATGAAAATATTATTTGCTTGCACAGATCATGAGGCTCAGATAAAGCAGGCAGGATTGTTTATTCAGTAGAAGCACCAATGACAAAAAATCATTTATAACCCAGGAGACACATTTTCCCTACAGATGGAATCTTGCTTTTATTTGTTGTGGTACTGATGTAATTGTGATTTCCTGTTCTGTTGTTATCAGCCAGGCAAATTTCAGGGTTGCTGGATGGGCATCTTTTGTGATTGGAACTTGAGTAGTTGTATTTGATTTATCTCTGAATAATCAGTTCCAATAATTATCTAATTGAGCAGGGGATCCTACAGGTACCTCTGACAGGGTTTCCCTCTCCTTTAAGCTCTCCCAGCACCCTCTCCACGCCACACTGGTGACCTCAGCAGCTCAGGGACATTTCAGTGCAGTGTCTGGGGGGATGAACTCATTTCCAGCAGCTCCTGTGGCAGCCAGGGCTCAGCACCCAGGGGATTTCCACACCTGAGCTCTCACCAGCCCCAGGGAGGTGACAGGAGCTGCTGAGCAATCTCCTGCAGGGAACAGTCACCCAAAGGCAGCAGTGCAGCTGAGCAGGCAGCCTCTGCTGCTCTCCACAGCCCCAGCCCTTCTGCCACTTTCCTTAGGGTCAGCTCAGGTCTGTGGAATTCCCGATTCACCCCCCTGAAAGACCCAGGAATGATCAAATTCTGACTTTTTCCCTACAAATGAGGCCACTTGGATATAATGAGTGTCACTGTAGGACTTTGTGCTCACCACAACTCTGATGTAACACTCTGAAGTAGAATAAATCAGTTTAAGGTCATATTTATTTATCCAAAGTCTGCAAATGGCAGAGAATTACAGGAGACACTTGCAAATTTTTTATTTTTCCAATCTGCTGCTGGATAGGCAGCACGAGGAGGGGTGAAGCTCCAGCATTTCCTTCTACACAGATATGATTTTTAAAGCCTCTGCTCCTGCTGGTGACACCTGTGGAGTCCTTTTAACAAGCCAATCCCTCAGGATTCCCAGCTGGCAGGAGCTGTTAAAACCCTCCAGCAGTGACTTGTGGATTTTGACAACTTCTTCCCATCAGTATCCCACTGGGAAGGGCCTGGCTGCAGCCAGGAGCTGCTCCTCAGGAAAACTGCCTGGAATCTCACTTTGTTCTTCCCTCACCCTTTCATTCTCCAGTCATTTGGAGTGTCCAGTTATGGAAAGAAAGGGGAAAAAACCCACTAAGACACTGGAAGAGAGGAAGCAACACATTTGTGGTTTATTATCTTCATCTGAATTACATTTTACTGAAATCAGGGATAGAAGTTGCTCCTCTAGGAGCACTGAGAGTCCATGAGGGACAGGGCAGTGTTTCTCCATCAATTTCCTGCTGGAATTGAGGGGTTAACTCCAGTCCTGCTGTTCTTTACAACCCCACAATTAAAACCTCCACGAAGGCACTGCCCTGTCCCAAACTGCTGAGCAGTGACAGCCACAGAAACTGAGCCCAAATCCTCTGAGATGTCCTCAGAAGGTGGCACGGCAGCCTGAAAGGACCAGGGGAGGCTGGAGCTCATTTTTACAGCTTCAGACAGTCCTTGAGCAGGTGTGCAGACCTTAGGATCTCACTTTAAAATAATTACACACTGACCAAATTGGAAGAGACCTTCAAGATCATCGAGTCCAACCCAGACCCAACACCTCAACTGAACCCTTGCACTCAGTGCCACATCCAGGCTTGTTTTAAACATGTGAAAAAAGCCAATCACATGTTTTTTTAAATTTTAAAACTTTACTAGTAATAAAATATAATATAAAAATAGTAATAAATTTAGTTATAATTTTATTATAACTACATATTTAGTTATAAAAATAATAATAAAATTAGAATAATAAAAATTTGGATAATGATGATTAGGACACTACAAGACAATAAAAAGCAAAGAATTATGGATGTCTGGATGTTTTTGGGCACTAAGCTGCCAAAAACATGCCTTGTAAACAAAGAGATAACCCTTAAAAGCAACAGCCTGTTGCATATTCATATGTCTCATACATGAAGAATTCCTTGCAAATTAAGAATTTTTCTGGGTTTTGTCAACTTCTTCCCCTTAATCCTGGTGGTTCCATCAAGACAGAGAGAAGGTGGGAGAACATTTGTCTTTTCCAATAATAGAGGCCGTAACTCTTTACGTGCCCTGTCGCTGTTATCCCTGTGCAAAGAGTTTCTTGATTGTCTCATCTCTTTCTTGAGCTAGTTAAAAAGTATCTTACATAGAACTGTTTCTATTTAACATTATGTTATAGCCTGAAACTATATTTAACACACTACTTAAGAGAATTAATACAGCAGAACTTTCTAACATAACACATATCATATTCATTTTAATATTTGCAAAAAGCCAATCATAAAATACGCATTTTTCACAAAACACACCCAGGGATGATGACTCCACCACCTCCCTGGGCAGCCATTCCAGAACTTTATCATCTTTCTGTAAAAACTTTTCCCTAATATCCAACTTGCATTTCCCTTGGTGCAGCTTGAGGCTGTGTCCTCTGGTTCTGTCAGTGCTGCCTGGAGGAAGAGCCCAACCCCAGCTGGCCACAGCCACCTTTCAGGAGCTGCAGAGAGTGATGAGGTCATCCCTGAGTCTCCTTTTCTCCAGCATAAACATCCCCAGCTCCCTGCCTGCCAGGCAGGATAAGGCCGGGATGTGGCCAGTGCCAGCAGAGAGGGATGCCCAGGGAGCACAGCTGGCAGTGCCCGGGGCTGGAGGTGAAGCAATATGCAGAATAAATAAATAGACTCCACAATCTGATGGAGTTATGAAGTGGGTATGTATTGCCAGCACCCGGCACAAGTGGGATAGCTCACCAAAAACTTGTGCCCCGAGCCTCAGTCTGACCCACCTTTATTCCCAAAGGTGTTCCATATGCAGTGCATTGCACAATTTGCCATGCATATTCAACCCCTGGCCCCGTCTGTCCTCGCCTCTCATGCTAAATAAGTCCACGCCTTTCTGGGTACGTGTGGTTTGCCGTGGTGGTCCTGAGGCTGAAGATTTTGGTCTTCTTCATGACTGAACTTTTGAACTTTTCTCCTTTGTGCGTGTGCTTTCGGTCCTTTGGTGCTTATCTGAGTACGTCTGTCAGCCTTGATAAGCTTGGAGACAGGGGAGCCTCTTTATCTGGGTTCTTCGCATCCCTCGGTATTGTTCTTTATGCAAGAAGCTTCAGAAATTTGCATTTTCTTATGCCTTCTGTACCATGGCAGAGGTTTTTTAAGTAAAAGGTTAAAATTCAACACATAATTCTACAAGCTAAAATTTAAATGCTTAATTAATTTTGTTAACTCAAGTGAACTCCAAAAATCTCTATTTCAGAGGTGGCAGTGCCACAGGGGAAGGATGCCCAGGGAGCACAGCTGGCAGTGCCCAGGGGCTGGAGGTGCTTACCTGGTGCAGGTGTCCCGGGCATGGGCAGTGCCCCTGGCCCAGCCCGGCCCTGGCAAATCCCCCCTGCCCGGGCACAGCCCAGGGCCAGCAGCAGCACCAGGGCACAGCCATAGGGAGCCACCGCCAGCTGCCCTTTGGCTTTTCCCGGTCATTTTGGGAAGGGCAGATCCCGAGACTGAGCTCTGGGACCTGCCCTAATCCCCTCCTAGCAACAACAAAATGAGCCGCTAATTGAAAACCTTTCGAAGCTCCTCCAGCTCCGCCTTCCTCATTTCCCTCCTGCATTCCCACTCCCGTTCCTCCTGGAAGTGGCACAGAACTGGTTGGACTTTTCCACTTGTAGGGAAGCGGGATATGGAAAAACCCCCGGTGCCAAAATTCCATTCCTTTGGTGGGGACAACACACGGTGACAAACGAGAAATCAAATTTCTACAGCAGGAATAAAACACAGGGATATCAGCTCCTAGTGGGCTCTGAGGTGTAACTGCTTCAAGGTGATTTTTACCTGGTTAATATGGACAATCCATGACATAAATATAAAGATTTTGGTCTGAAAAGGTAAGAAAAATAATCTTGAAAGCTTAAAGTTACTCTGGTTTCTGAGTCTGTAGTTGAAGAACTGGAGGCTGAAAATCTGAAAGGGTCTTTGACATTTCTGTTTTCCCTACACAGGGTGCAATCCCCAAGTTAAACCCCGGGGGTCAGGGAACAAAATGTCTGTTTTAAGCTCTCCAGAAGATTAATGTACACAGGAAAACCTGAAAATATTCCAAGGAAGCCCTGGCAGGACAAGAATGGTGCTGACCTATGGGAATAAATCGCATGGACTCCATTTTCTTCATGGTGAAAAAGCCCCTTCTTTATTCACGTAACTCGTTTTTTTACAGTATTACAGACCTCGTGGTGACTCCAGCTGGTCAGTACCTTTCCTGCCAATTACTTTATTTGTTTGTAACAAGTTGTTATTCTGTATTATTCTGTATTCATTGGTCACTCAAACCCCTGGGGTGTACGTGCAGGAAAAGTTGTTTGTGAGAGAGAGTTTTCACTTTTCTATCTGACGTGTAAAAAGAGTTCATACAGGTGCTGGTTGTTTTTCACCCAGGAACAGATTGTTATGTTAACCAACTGCTCACACCAGGATTGCTTTCACATGGGAACTTGCAAAGTGTTAGTATCAGAAGGGCATCCATCGATTTTAACAGAGCAGGCTTGGTTTTATAAGGCTTTTCTTTATAATTTTTCTACCTTTCTGCAACAATGACCTTTTCAGCTTTGAACTAAAATTAAACTCGGACTGTTTGGGTATTTCACAGCCCTCTGCCATGTCCAAGTGCTGTTGGATTCCCAACAGCATCCCTTGTCTGGATGCTCCCTTGAAGACCCCAAACATTGAATGTACACAAAAGCTGGGCCCAAAGGATTTTTTGGGAGTGTTGCTATTGATTGTTAAAGGAAGCTGTCCAAGGATGCCAACTTTTAAAAAGATTTGCACAAAATTATCCCTTTTCTGATTTTTTTTGTTTGTTTTAATGTTTGATAACAGCTTGTGCATCTCTGCTTTATTAACTATGCTGTAGGTTCAGTTGAGTGGAAATTCAACCTGCTTAGGACATCAGCTGCTCATCACCTCTTGTGCATCATTTTTAATTGGCTTTTTGGCAGTCCTCATTAAAGAGATCCTCGAATTCCGAGTTGTTGAATGTTTGGAATAGAGACACATCGGGATGTGCCTTTGCCCTGCTGTAAGGGTGGCTGCCTGCATGGGACTGATCCTTTAAATCCCTGGGAATGATTGAGGAAATCTTGAGGTATTTCCAGCCAGCCAGGGCTGGGAGATGAGCTACCAAATCACTCAATTGATGCTGCAAGTCCAAAGCTCCATTTGCCTTCAGGTAAATCCCGGTTCATTCCCACATCCAACCCCAGCTCTCTCAGCCCAGACCAAAAATGAACTTTCATTATTTGTTGTTGTGGGAAAAGCAGCCTCAGCCAAGCTCCTCCAAGTGCTCAGAAGAAAATGGACCTCAGTGAAGATGACAGGATGCAATTATTTCCTCCCATTCTCCAGGTTAAAGGAGTTCAAAGCCTCCTGCTAAGGCAGAAATTCAAATGCAGGAGATTCTTGGAGGTGAATTCCATTAACACTTCACTGCCTGCCCTGGCTGATCACCTCTCTGTGCACAATAATGTGGATTATTTTCCGTCCATGGGATTACCCTGCCTCACTTTGCAAGGATAAAATCCTGGAAATTAAATGGAGGGTTCCTATTCAGGGTCAGAGTGTTTGGGTAGCTTTGTGAGAGGTTTCCCTGTGTGTTTTAGGGGGCATTTTTACCCCATTTCAACATATTTCACCTTCATTTTGCCATGGACTGTTGTGTGCTGCAATGTCCATTTAACCACTGCAGGAGCAGATGTATAATTGAGTATAAAACTGTTGAATATCACATAGGATTTTGTATAAAATCATGTGTCCTTACATAAAATGGGATTCCCTCTGAGTTCTGCCAGGATCAAAAGGGCTGCATGGATATTGGGATGATGGCTGTGAACTACCAGGTGAAATCAGGAAGATTTGTCCCAATTTTTTTTCCTAATTCCTGCTGTTCTGTCACTCAGCTTTCTTAGGCTTGCTGCTGCCAGGATGGAATTTTGCAAGCTTGTCCTCTGCCAGCTTTGGGGAGGTTTTAAACCAAATCCAGCCTGACTTGCATGAGAGGACAGTGATGGTTTCATAATTTACAACAACCTTGTTACCTTTGCCAGTACCCCTGCAGCCAAAACAGCTGGAGCATGGCATTTACACGTTGCCATGGAAATAGCTCTTGGAGAGAAGCCTTTTTTCCATGTGAGGCTTGTTTCTCTTATTTAGGGAAATGCACATTCCCCTCCTGTCAATTTGATGTAGGCAGGAAGGTGATTAAAAATTCCTGTTATTCTCCAAGCACAAACTGGGAACTTCCTGATGTGCAGCTGCTCTGCCTTCCCTGCAGAAGCAGAGTCTGGAATCAGGATTATCAGGGGAATTGCTGAGTGAAGAGAGGCCCAAAGGTGAAGAGAGAATCACATCTGGCTGAGCAGGGAAACAGAATGAGCTGGAGGTGGGGGGCTCATCCTCAGCAAAGAGAGGGGTACAGGGGTGACTCAAATCCATGGATTTAACCTCTCTGGGTGTTCCTGTGCTCAGATCCATGGATTTAACCCCATTGTGGCAAGCACATTTCTCTCCCTCTCAGGATTTTTCATAGAGGTGCACAGAGAGAAATTAAAGAGAAAACAATTTCTATTTCTGCTCATTGTTTTTCCTATGTGGAATGTGTTTGGAGAATTGTTTACCTGGGGTGAGTGCTTGATTGGATTCTGGTGAGGATTGTTTGAGCCTGATGGCCAATCCAATCCACCTGGGGCTGGACTATTGGGAGAGGGTCATGAGTTGTGTTAGAGACAAGAGTTAGAGAAAGTAGCATGTAGTTTTAGTATCCTCCTTTTATATAGCATATTAATGTATTTTAGCATAGTTATTATAAAGAAATTCATTCAGCCTTCTGAATTGAGTCAGACATCGTCATTTCTTCCCATTGGGTTTGCCTGCATTTACAATACCCCCTCAGATGTTCCTGTGCTCAGATCCATGGATTTAACCCCCTCAGATGTTCCTGTGCTCAGATCCATGGATTTAACCCCCTCAGATGTTCCTGTGCTCAGATCCATGGATTTA
>QUSF01000041.1:558345-569976 GCA_003676055.1 Chloebia gouldiae
ATCCATGGATTTACCCCCCTCAGATGTTCCTGTGCTCAGATCCATGGATTTAACCCCCTCAGATGTTCCTGTGCTCAGATCCATGGATTTAACCCCCTCAGATGTTCCTGTGCTGTGATCCATGGGTTTAACCCCCTCAGATGTTCCTGTGCTCCCTGCTGGCTCTTCCCAAAGGCTGCCCAGCCCGGGGGCCTCTCCTGAGGAGCCCCACACCTCTCCAGGTGGCGACAGAGCTGATGCAGAAGGAGATTCCCCAGGGGATTTTGGAATGTTCAACCTCAATTCTCTGCATTGTTCAGACACAATAAATCTGATTTTCCAGAGGAGTGTCCTGGTGGCTTCTTTGGGAGGCAGCAGAAGCTGCTGGAACTCTGTGCAAGGACCAGGTGAGTTCTGTCTGTGCTGGAAATTAACAAATCTTTAATGCGTTGTTTTAATTAATGGTAAGCCACGCCCACTTTTAGCCAGCACCAGTTCAGTTTTTTCACATACTCTAGTTGTTACATTGCTCATTAAATCACCAAAACCTTAAGTCTGCTAAAACTAGCATTGATGAGCTTCAATAAGCAGAGCCAAAGGGAGGTGAAGGTTGGACATCTGGGATCTTAAATTTATGACTCTCTAAGGATGTTGGAATAACCAGAAGATGCAAGAGATTAAGGCCTGGAAAGTTGGAAATTCCTTGCCTGAGCTAAAAATGACAGAAGGACTAAAGAATATGGTTCACCTTAGCTTGAAGAGAGAAAAAATAACCAACAGAGGATTCATTATTAATTAACACTGATTAATAAAGAGAATTATGTGACTTTGAACCAATGAACATTCATTTCTTTGCTAGAAATGTATAAATGAATAAAAAAGTTTTGAATCAGGGTCTGTGAGGAGGCTGGACCTTCATCAAACACACACAAACTCAAGAATAAAGTAATGCCTGACTTGCAGTCAATAAAAAAGACACTGCAAAGTTAGAGTAACCCTTCTTTTCCTGAGTATTTTCAGAGGATTTTGGTAACATCCATGGATAGTTCTGGCCCAGGTGGTGCTGAACATTGCAGGTGGAACCAAAAATCAAACCCAGGAAGAGCTGAACCAAACCTTTGCTGCCTCAACATCTTTGGACTTCAAACAGGACTGGAGATTTTCTCTGGTTAGGCAGCTCTAAGTTTTTCTTTCCTTTTTTGAGATGCAGCTCCTCCAGAATTGAAAGTATTAGAAGTCTGAAATGCTGCAAATCTCCCAGGAAAACCTGCTCTTAAAATCTCCAGCTCTGAACTGGCTGAGTGTCTGACCCTTGGGCTCTGATTATTTTCTGCTGAATTTTCCTGCAGCAGGATTGCTGAGCTGAGTGTCAAACACTGCTGCCACAGCTTGGCTTTGCAGCTGAACTCGAGGCTCTGAGTGACCCTGGCAGCTCAAACTGTGCTGAACTCCAGCTCTCTGCAGCACTGGGGCTCTCCAGAGCACGGCTGTTAGGCTGGGGAAGAGCAACTTAATTTGTATTTCTGGGTGTGCATTCCCTGTCAGACAGGAGAGCTGGCCAAGGTGCTGGAAAATAACCCAGGAATGATTTTCTGAGAAGCTGTTTGAGGGAATAAGGGGGCTGTGGATCAGCTCAGTGTGAACTGCAGCTGCCAGCACAGCAGAGAAGCCTTGGAGGAGGAACTGGCAGTAGTTACAGGCACCTTCTCTCAATCAGAGCAGTGGAAAGTGCACAAAAACTGAATTTTACTGAAGCTTTAACAAGCTGGAGGCTTTCTGTGGGCTGGCAGGGAACTGCAATGAGCAACCTCAGAGCAAAAGGTGAAGAGCAATCATAAAGGTTTTGGAAACTGGTTCAGGAAAAGGCTGTGGAGATGCTGGAAATAAAGAAAAGAAACTTCTTGAGAAGAAAACATCAGTAGGAAAGATGCAGAGAGAGGTTGGAGCAGACAGAACTGGGTTATATTTATCAAGGTGATAACCATAACAATATGTTGGAAGTCTGGCAGGGCTGCTCCTAAGAACACTTGAAATACTGAAAATCAAGACAAGAAAATTACCAGCTAATTTCATGCAGGAACACATCCTTCACAGTTATGTTAAGAAAAGAAGATGGGATAATGGAGAAGCTTTGCTAAATGGCTTTTTTTTTTTTTTAACAAGGAACAAGGTGGTGCCACAAATGGAGATTTGGGACCCCAGAGCTGCAGGACTGACACAGAGAATACACGAAGCAGCAAAGAGCAGTTCTGAATAAAACACTCCATGTGCAAAGGCCTGTGGGGATAAAACCATGAAACTGGGCTTGAGGAGTGTGCAGAGTCTCCAGGCTGTTTATTCGGATTTCTCCTAAAACAAAGCCTGGGCAAACCCTGGGAATGTGGATGTTGTTTCATATTCCAGCCCCACCACCCAGGCTGGAATAAAAGCAGGACTCAACAGGCTACAAAACCCAGGATACCACAGGGATCAAATCTTTTCCTGATGCCCCTCTCTCCTTTTTCCTCAAAGTAACACCAGGGATGAATTTGGATCTGGAGATCTTGAATGTCCTGACAAGGACACATGAACACAAAGCAATGAGCTCAGGAAAGAAAAGCAGCTGGGAAGTCCCTGAACCACAAGCTCTGGCATGTGCAGTAAAACTGAGCACGTGGAATTTAGGCAAAGGGAAATATTTAAGGCCAACAGTTCACCAGACTGTGCCCACAAATATTTTAGGAAATTCAGAAAAGTTCCATTCACTTGGTGTTTTTACTATATTTTAATTTTTGCTCCATGGCCATTAAAATAAAATCTGATTGACTTTGAGTAGAAAAGGAAGCAAAATGGCCACATTTCCTTATATTCCTATGCCCAAGGAATAACAGAAAATGTTGGAAAACCAAAATGTCCTTCCTGTCCTGTTCAACCAAGAGGCTCAGAGCATTGCTATTTAAGGATAATTGATCAGAGCCAAACCTCAGCCTCTGAGTCTCTTTCAGCTTGATCATTATTACAATAAGTGATGTTTTAATTTTCATCTAAAGCCAAGAAAAGTGTTTTATTCTCCCCAGCTGGCACAGAATTAAGGGACTGAATCCCCAAAGATGAAGTCATTGAGCAGTTTTCATGTGTTTCTTTATTCCCCTGCTCAAAGCCCTTCTCCTCTTCCCACTGATCTCTGACAGAATGCAAAATAATCAGAAAAGAAGAGGAGGGTTTAAAGCGTGCCTTTGAAGTTTATGCCTCGTTCAGGGCTGTGGCCCTTCCCTCTCCAGCCACCTGAGGGGTGTCTGTCCTGAGGGGTAACCCAAACCCCTGAATTCCATCAGGGAACACTCTGGGAATTGAAATCTG
Organism: Chloebia gouldiae; assembly: GCA_003676055.1. NCBI lineage: Eukaryota > Metazoa > Chordata > Aves > Passeriformes > Passeridae > Chloebia > Chloebia gouldiae. The sequence goes on from QUSF01000041.1 coordinate 561,664, forward strand.
CGCTTTCACTGGGATTTGCCTCTGATTTCAGCCTGTGCAGGGAGGCTCTGCCATGCTCCCAGCAGAGATCACACCATGGCTGGTTCCAGGACCTTGCCAAGACCCACCTCAAGCCCGAGGGCTCCAGGACAGGTTCAAGCAGTGACTTCAGTGCCAAAAGAAACTCCTCTCAAAGAACCCATCTCTGCCCTTGGTGCCTGAGCAATAAAATCCTCCCTGAGAGCCCTCTGACGCCAGAGGGTGCCAGGCACTGGGAAACACGGATTTCAGAGCTCCCTTTTTCTCCTACCAGCCCTCTAGAAAGACCAAGGTGAAAAAAACACCAGGCTGGAGCTTGTTTTGCCTTGCCTGATATCAACATGTGGGTGACAGGAATTTCAGCTGCATACCCAGAAGTGAAATTCCCTCGTTTTCAGATCCTGTTCTCAGTGAAACATCCCATGACAGTGGCAAGGTTGAACATTTGAAATGAAAGGGGATGTTTGGTCTGCAAATCTTTAATTATCAAAGTGTAGGCTGAGCGTGGAGAAATATCCATGGGTGAGTCTGTGTGTGCTGGGATGGGGATTTACTGGCACACAGCGGAGCTGGAACTCTGGGAGGAGATTTCATTTCCCCTTTTATTTTACAGAGCTCCCCTTTGGCGCTGTAACAAATCCCTGAGGTCTGCTGAAATGTCAGGCAGGAATCACCTGCAGCAGTGAGAGGCTGGGGGACAAGGATGGGGACAGGAAGCCATGGCAGAGACAGGCAGAACTGCAGGACTAACGAGGCAGCCTTCATGTGCTCAGGGGAGGCAGCTGGATACAGGAATGGGTCTCAGCTGGCTGACATTTCCCAGCTGCCGAAATGTCACCGCAGTGGTGGCACTGTCCCCGCAGGAGGATATTGCCAGGAAGGGCTGGTGATGCTGGTCCAGGCACTGTGGAGCCCTGGCACTGGGTTAAGGCAGAGCTGTGTCCCTGCCCTGCCCTGGCACAGAGAGCTCTGAGCACACTCTGGGAGCACTGGTGGCATTCCTGGCACCACCAGCAGCTGTGGCAAAGCTGGGCTCTGCCAGCTGCTCCTTAACTCAGGAGCTGAAACTGAACTTAGAGAGGCAGAGAATTATTCAGGTTGGAAAAGCTCTCTGAGAACATCGAGTCCAACATCCCCGAGCACTGCCAGGTCTCCCAGTGCCACATCCACACAGCTTTTAAATCTCCAGGGATGGACACTGCCCTGGGCAGTTGTGCCATGGCTGGAGAGCCCTTTCCAAGAAGGAATTTTTCCCAGTGCCCCATCTAAACCTCCCCCGGTGCAACCTGAGGGCGTTGTCCCTTGTGCTGTAAATTGTTACAGGGACAAAGTACTGACCCCACATCACGACCTCCCAAACAGCTCCAGCAGCCTCTGGAGATGTTCCTGCCCCAGGATCAGGGAGCTGTTGCTCTGTGCACAATTTTCCTTGGTCATGGCACAGGAGAGTTGGTTACAAAAAAAAAAAAAATCCTCATAAAATCCTCATATATCCAAATAAATAGCTTCAAACCAAGGGAACGTGGCAGAACATCCTCCCTGCCCCCCAGGGGGCTTTGCTCCTGCTCTGGGGGTGATGGATGGGCTTTGAGTCACACAGGGACTGAGAGAAATCACTGCTTGGCATGAGCTCCCCAGCCAAGCTTTTCTTTGTTTATTGACTCCCAAATTGCAATCAAACCTTGGTGCTTGGTGAAGCCACTGCTGTCCTGATAACCTTGGAGAGGGAGTGGCAGCTCCCACTGGGGCACATTAAACTGGCCTGGGACACACTGATGTATGGCTGGTCTGGCTGTTTAAGGCTTGATGTTCTTCCTCTCTGTCTTTAAATTGCTCTGGTTTGAGTCTCACAGCCAAAAGGAATCATTACATTCCACAAATGTGCATGTTAGAAAAAAAAGGTGTAATAGGAGAGCACAAGGAGGGTAAGGAATTGTTCACACTGAAGGCAATCATGGATTTCCTGAAGGGGATGTCAGCTTTAGGGCTGTGAGACCCAGAAGCACAGCTGATCTTGTGGTAACTTTCCTTCCTCCTGCATTTCCCTGACTTTAATGTAGATAATTATTATACTTTCATTAATTGAACCTGTCAGCAGTGAGCAGAGGTAGCATGGAAGTTCTGGGATGGTATTCCTGAGAAATAGAACCTAACAAAGCACTTTCCCCTCTGGAAGAAGCAGGCATGGCTTCAGGGCAGCTGACTCTGGAAAGATCAGGGAAACCCTTGGGATCAGGGATGAGTGGGATATCTTGAAAAGAGCATGAAAAACACCCATGTTCAGTTTGCCTTCCCTTGGAGCTGCCATTGTCCCCGTGGATAAAGCCAGAAAGGTTCCAGCAGAGTGTGTTGGTTTTACTGGGTAAGGACAAAGTCACCTCGCTGTCCTTTCTCACCCAGAGCCTGAGTCCTCCCCATGCTGCTGGTGACACACCCTGCACTTGTCCCTCTGTCCCCCGGGTGCTCCCCTGACCCTGGGCTGACTCAGCCCAGCCATGTGTACTGAGTGAGCACAATTTCACAATAAAATAATCGGTCACTTCTCAAAAAGGGGCAAATTTACTCAGCCACTTGGAAGAAAAAAGGGAAATGCAGCCTATAATTCCTTTTATTTACAGTGAGAAATGAAGCGTGAGTAAGATGATTAGAACTGTTTGAGAGTCAAACCCACAGATTGGCACAACATGGAGAAGGAGGCTCTTGGAGAGACAGCATCCTGAATCCTGAAGTATTTTTCTCACTGCAAGCTCCAGGAATACCTCTCCTTAATTTGCTGTCTAACAAGAAGCTCTGCCCAAAAGCCCCTCTGTTTACCTAGGAATGAAAGCTGGGCCTGAGGAAAAGGTCGAGTCAATTTTCTCACTGAAATATCCTGCACACAGAGACATGCAGAGATCCTCAAATCTGAGCTTCATTACAAAGGGGAAAAAACAATTTCCTAAGGATGACAGGGGAAAAGCCCAGAGGAGATTCTGTCTGCAGCCAAATAAAGCTGGAGTCTGGCTCCAATCCTGAATTCCATCCCTCTCTGGCACTTGCCAAACACCAGCTCAGCTCTGCAGATGCCATGAACATCCCAAACCCATGTTGCATTTCAGTCCCATCGCTGCTCTCCTTCCTGGGTGACGCAGTTCTTGGCATGTTTTCCACAGCTCTCCCAAGCCCACATCTGAATTCCCTGGGATAGCTTTCGATGTCTTGCTGAGAGGCAGATAATCCATCCTTTGTCACTAGGGACTGATGCCTGTCTCAAAAAAAAAGAACAACTCCATTGCATCAAAGAAAAGCAGTTAGGAATAAATTTGCTACTGCTAACAAGCTTGACTAGGGCAGAGCTTTGTCTGCTGGAACAAAGAGTTTAAGACTCTGGAACATGTTTGGATGGCAGAGGAAATTCCATTGAGTCTCAGGAATGCACTGGATCTCTTGAGTTTGTAGATCAGCTCTTGCACTGGAGGAAGATCAGACCCTTACAGGGCACCTGCTCTGCTCTAGAGCTGGTTCAGCAAGATCTGGGTTTTTTTTGAGGTGTCAGTGGTAGACAGAAGAAACCAAATTCAGCACAGTGCCAAGGGGAAGACAGTAATTCCCAGCTCTGTCATTGGCTCTTTCATCCATGCAGGGCTTAAATCCAACTGGGAGCCCAGTGTGCAATGGGAGCTGGTAAAGAAGGGTTCCAGGAGACAACTTTGGCACTTGGCAGCAGGGTGAGGAGATCAGCTCTGTCCTGGGGGATCCGGGAGGGCTGGAGACTGATGGGCTCTGCTCTGCAGCAGTGACAGACATGCTGCACTGCCTGAGCTGCAGAGATTAGTCTGGAGCTGTAAACACATCTGCTCTGGCCTTGCTCAGCCCTCCCTCCCGCTCCAGTCTGTGAATCTTCATGCCAGGGAGTTCTCAGGAAGCTGTCTCGTTGGGAAAGGCAGACTGATGGCTGTTTGCTCAGGCTCAGAGCAAGGAGAATTTCTGTGAATGCGCCTTGGGATGCTCAGGAGGCTGTTTCCATCCAGGGGAACAAATCACGCCTCCAAATTATTAAAAACAAGAAGTGCAGATCAAATTGCAAGACAATAAATGAGAAGAGTCTTGTAGAATAATTTTGAAACTGAGAATCATCACAACCTGCTCCTGGCTGTTCACTGGAACAGAGAAGGAAGTTCCTTGTATGAGCTGTTTGTTCATACATCCAGTTCAGCCCCAAGAGTGACAGTGAAACTCAGTGTTCTTCACTTCCCTTCCTGGACTCTGCTGGAAGAGGACACAAGTGTCAGGTGATTCTATCATACCCACTGAGATGACATTTTATCTTCTTTCCATTAAAGCCATTCAGCCACAACAACTGTGAAGGGAAAAAAACCCAATTCTACCAAACCTTTGCTTTCCTCACAGCCCCTCAGTGATTTTCCATGTCTGCAAGTGATCCTTTAATTAATGGCATCTCTGCCTGGGAGCAGGGTGGAGGCCTGTCCCAGAGCCCCAGTGCAGTGTGGGGAGCAGGTCATTAATCCCAGGCAAAGCAACACAATCAGGGATTCTAAAAATACTCAGGACACCTGATTGCTCCACCTGATTGTAGGGTGGGGAATTGAGGGGAGGAGAGGGATGGGCCCTGCATGCTGAGTGCTCGGGGCTGCTGCAATCACAGCCCCTGCCTGCTGTAAAACCTCTGGAAGGGGGAGCAGGGGTTGGAATTTTGTGTTACTGCAGCAGGATCAGCTCAGAGGCAGCACCTGTGGGACTCCTTCAGAAGCACAAGGGATGAGCTGATTGTGTGGGTCCAGCAGACCCCTGGATATCCCATGGCATGGAAATCCAACACCAGCAACCACTGCACTGCCTCAGACTCGTGGCACTAACATCATCACTATCCAGGGATGGCAGCAGGAAAAGGTGGAAGAAACACCACAGATTATTTTCCATGAGCTACTTTCAAAACCTTCAGTTGCATGATTTCAGGTCTGTCAGCACAGGCTGTAATTATAGTCCCAGAATCCCAGACTGGTCTGTGCTGGGAGAGACCTTAAAGCTCATCAAGCCCTGCCGTGGCAGGGACACCTTCCCTAGCCCAGCTTACACAGGGACGTGCAACTCCTCACAAGGACCCTGACACCACCTCAGGAGAAGAAAACTCATTTAAAAATCCCTTGGGGATAAGGAGAGTTCCAAGGGTTAAAGTCCACAGGAGCCCCTGCCCAGCTCTGCTTTCATTCCTCTCAGCAGCCTCATATTCCCTGGATTAAGCTCCTTGTATATTTCTCCTCTCTGGGAAGATACTTCACAATCTATTTGTGGCAGTCAAAATTCTAAAATATAAGCAGGATGTGTTCTCCCTGAGGCTCTTTTTGAGACAGCTCTTTCTTGACTATCAAGTGAGGAAAACAAACTCCAAAGGTTGAATTCCTGCTGGTGTTTCAGCTGGCCTGGGCACCCCCTGCACATTCCTTGTCTCTCTGCTTCCCAAATTATAGGAGCCAGTGTTTGGGCAGGTGCTGGGGGTGGAATTGTATCTAAATTCATCATCTCAGGGTATTTTTGGCAGCATTCTCTCGATGACACTTGTAGACAAGGCTCTGCAGCAGCCCCTCTGGCACTCAGTGTAGGTGTCTGGTAATGCCCCCTCCCACCTTCTCTCAGTAAAAATAGCAAGAACAAGATATTGTTTTTTTCTCAAACATCTCCCCCCAAAATGTCATTTTCATCTGCATCACATGAGATTTCACTGTTTTGTTCATAGCGATTCATTGTGTTAGATTTTATCAGCCTGTTAAACACTTCCTAAGTGGGGAGTGAGTAATAAAAATGAGATTACAGGAATTGCTTGGTGGGGAACAGACCAGACCTACAATTTAGCTTGCTTGTTCCTGTAAGCTGAGGAACTTCAAACTGATCTGCAAATTGCAAAATAAATTTAGAAAATCACTTCTAAATTTTCACAGCACAAAGCCTGTCCAGCATGAGGGTGAATGGCAGAATCAATGTCAATGTAAGGAACTCAAAGCAAGACCAAAAGAGTTACAGATTCCTGTAGTACAGGAATTTTGGAATAAATGTGACTTCAAATGACAGCAAAAAAATGGGTATCCTGAAGATGCTGTGGGGTGTACTCAGCAGTTCAGCAGGAATGGGACATTGCTTTGGTGGCCTTCTACAGGACACTGTGCCAGTTCTGTCATCCATCTATCCATCGTCTTCCTTCCTTCCCTCCCTCCCTCTTTCCCAGCTGGAGGAGAGGTGGAATCACCCCTTTTAAGTCCAGTTCATTTCTGATCTGGGTGGGGTTTTATGCATTCAGCTTCTTCAGATGTACTCAAAGTGGATTTTCTAAGCTTCACACTGTGGCCTCATTCTCTGTTTATTTTCTTCTGATACCTCCGTTTTCCTCATATCCTCAGGCTCCTTAAATGTAGACTTCAGAGAGAATATGGGCACAACCCATCTATGACTTGGGAAGAGCCCCCTGGAAGAAGTCAGCTCTCTTTATTCCCTGAGATTCCTGCTCAAACTGATCCCTTGTGGCACAAGTTTGGGGAGAAGCTGTGAGGGTGGCAGTGCCTGGCTGAGCAGTGCAGCTGTTCCTTCAGCTCTTCTCATCTCCACATCCTTATTTCTTCCCTCATTTTTTATTTTTGTCTTGTTTTTGCACTTTCCTTTGGGAAGAGGAGGAAGCTGCATTGCTATTCCACAGGTACATTTTGTGCAGTGCTGCAAGGTCCCCTAAGTGATTCCCACTCCGTTTATTTTTAATCTTATAAACCATCCTCATCCTTCTGCAAGCCTCAGGAGAAGCTACCGGGGGAAAAACGACTTTGGATCACGTGGAGCACAAACACAATGCCTTAATTAATGACTGCTGCCCCCACTAATTGCAGAGGAGGAGCTTGTGCTGCTCCGCACGGGGAATGACAGGGAATTACAGCCCGCGTGTCTCTTCTTTCCTTGATCTGAGGTTGTGTGGGTTTGTACGAGTGGTAGAAATTATAGAATATGGAATAACACCCATGGAAGGTGTCCCAGCCCATGGCAGGGATTGGAACTGGATGAGCTTTAATGTCCCTTCCAACCCAAACCAGCCTGGGATTCTGATTATGGTATAATTAAAAGCTCTCAATTCACATGCTCGATACAAGATCACCAATAATTAAAACCTGTAAATTTTCAGGCTCACTACAAGGTCACCAACAATTGTAACCTCTACATTGTGAGGTCCTGAAGGGAATTTTTTTGGTAATTCAAGGTTTGGCTTGGAACAAACTCTTGGGAAGCAGCTGCTTTTGGGGCCGTGAGACATCAGTACTCATGGCAGGAGTGAACAGCAATTCCAGCAGCTCCCCGGGATCCGGGCGGGGCACCCACGAGACACAGCATCGTGCTCGGAATCTAAAATACACGGCAAACAGGACGGACAGGTGTTCCTAGCTGTGGGAAGTGTGACAAGTGGTGAAGTGACAAATGTGCCTCCAACCCCTTTCTCGAGGGGAAGATGCTGTCAGCCTGCTGCCCATCCGGATAGCACAGCTGATGGCCGCACGCTTTGAGGGGGAAAAAAACGGTGTTTTTTTCCTGAGATATTCCCTGAGAGCTTCGCGAACGCCGGTGCTGGGAGGAGAAAAGACATGAGGAGAAAGTGGGAGTGTAGCAGGATGGAGCAGAGGATGAGGGGGCTCCGGGCACATCCCGGGAGTTCCAGGCGGATCTCGGGGGCTCCGGGCACATCCCGAGGGCTCCGACAGCAGGTCGGAGCGCACCCCGTGCTCTCCGAGCCCATTCCCGGCTCTCCGGGCACATTCCCGGCTCTCCGGGCTCATCCCCTCCTCTCCAGGCGCATCCCCGGCTCTCCAGGTACATTCCCGGACACATTCCCGGACACATTCCCGGCTCTCCAGGCACATTCCCGGACACATTCCCGGCTCTCCGGGCACATTCCCGGGCACATCCCCGGACACATTCCCGGACACACTCCCGGCTCTCCGGGCACATTCCCGGACACATTCCCGGCTCTCCAGACACATTCCCGGACACATTCCCGGCTCTCCGGGCACATTCCCGGCTCTCCGGGCACATCCCCGGGCACATTCCCGGCTCTCCAGGTACATCCCCGGGCACATTCCCGGCTCTCCGGGCACATTCCCGGTTCTCCGGACACATTCCCGGGCACATCCCCGGGCACATTCCCGGCTCTCCGGGCACATCCCCGGGCACATTCCCGGCTCTCCGGACACATTCCCGGGCACATTCCCGGCTCTCCGGACACATTCCCGGCTCTCCGGGTACATTCCCGGGCACATTCCCGGGCAC
>QUSF01000041.1:569986-603514 GCA_003676055.1 Chloebia gouldiae
CGGCTCTCCGGGTACATTCCCGGGCACATTCCCGGGCACATTCCCGGGCACATCCCCGGACACATCCCCGGGCACACCCCCGGCTCTCCGGGCGCTGCCCTCAGCGCTGCCCTCAGCCGAGATGGCGGCGCTGGCGCGCGGCTCTCGCGAGGCGGGCGGGGCGGGGCGGGGCGGGGCGCGCGCGCCCTGATGGCGGCGGGGCGGCCCCTCACGGCGGGGCCGGGCGGCCATGGAGCACATCAGCACGCCCAAGGTAACCCCGCGGGCCCGGCCCGCCGCCCGCCGCCGCTGCCCCGCCGCGGAACGGCCCCCGGGGCTGCGGGTGGGGTGGGGGGGGGCACAGCCGCGGTCCCCCGGTGCTGGCGGCTCTGTGGGGAGGGGGTTGCAGTGCTGGGCAGAGCCCCAGGTGGTTTAGGGGCGATTCTGGAATGTTTCCTTTCTGTCAAAGCGCGCAGATTCCTCTCAGTCCCACGGAGTGAACCAAAGGGGTTTTTTTTTTTTTGTTTTTTTTTTTTTTGTTTTTTTGTTTTTTCCCCATTGAATTAAGTCAAACGGGAGCTCCGGGAATGCTGTACGAAAAGGAGTTGCATTTATTCAGGCAGCAGTTGATAATTTAATTTTATCCTTTACTGCAGTGAAGGTTTCTCGGTTTATTCTGTAGGACGTTAGTTTGGGGATGCTCCTTACCCCCTGCTCTGAGGTGCTCTGCTGGTCCTGCACGTCTGTAGTGCCCTGAAAAGGGCGAGATTGTATTTGATAGTTATATCTGCTGAAAAACATGACCGAGCCCAGGCCTCAGCTCTCCAGTTTATTTGCTGAGATTTTCCATGTGTACTTGAGACATAAGGAAGCTTGCACATTCAATACCCAGAACTAATCTATCATTTACTGCTAAAACATTTGTTTTCATTGTCTATCCAATTATTTTTTCCTATTACTTCTGCTTAACCATGAAAAAAAAATTCCATCTGCGTTCATTAGGCAGCAAATAGGCCAGGAGAAAAATCAATCCAGTGCTGTAACATATTTTATTGTGTCTGTGCTGAGTTCTTTAAAGCTGTTTTTTATAATTAGCTTGGTGTGGTTTATGAAATACTCTTGGAGGCCAGGAAGTGAGTTACAAGAAGTAGCTACTAACAGGGAATGAGCAGTGGGAAGTCAGACTGGAGAGGGCTGTTCCTTTCAGAGCAACACGTTGGTCACCCTGAGCACTGGCAAGCCTTTTCTTTGCAGTCTTTGTCTTGTTATTTCTGCAGCCTCACACAGCAACAAACTGTGATCATCTTGGCTACAAATCCAGTAATCCTGTTAGGGTTTGCTGGTGCTGAACCACAGCTGTTTGCTTAACCTTTATGGCTTTAATTCTTGGAGAAATAATTTGAGTTTATGGTGTAAGACTGGCTTGGTGTTGCAGGGGGGACTTAAAATTTTTTTCTGTCTTCCTTCATGAGCTGTGTATTAGAAATTGAAAGAATGGAGTTCAACAGGTGTTTAGGCAGTGCTTCCATCAAAGCTGGACTTGGAGGAGTTTCTCCATGGAAAGGATGGTCAGGCCTTGGAAGGGGCTGCCAGAGAGGTTTGGAGTTCCCATCCCTGGGGATGTCCGAGGAGCAAGTGGATGTGTGCTGGGTAACAAGGTGGGAATTGGGTACAGGCTGAACTTGATGGTCCCAGAGGGTTTTTCCAGCCTGGCAACCCTGGGATTCTGTGGTGTTCTCATGCCGTGTTCCTGCTGCAGGTGGAAAACGTGAAGCTGCTGGATCGCTACGCCAGCAGGAAGGCAGCAAGCGGGACCCTGTACCTGACAGCCACACACCTGATCTACGTGGATGCCTCTGCTGAAGTCAGGAAGGAAACATGGGTATGGTGGGCTGCAAACACATCTGGAAAAGCTGCTTCAGGTCACAGGATGGATTGGATGGGGAGACACCTGAAGGATCGTCCCATTTCACCCCTGCAGGGACAGCTTCCACTATCCCAGGCTGCTCCAGCCTGGCCTTGGGCACTGCCAGGGATTCAGGGGCAGCCCCAGGTGCTCTGGGCACCCTGTGCCAGGACCTCCCCTGGAGAGAGGAGGGAGCAATTCCTTCCCAATATCCCATCTATCCCTGCCCTCTGGCACTGGGAAGCCATTCCCCCTTGTCCTGGAACTGAATGCTCTAATTTCCAGAATGAGCAGGTTTGGGAATTCCAGAGCTGTAGTGGTCTTTTAGAGCATTTTGATACCAAATGCTTCCCAGAAACAGCTGGAAGAAAATGAGCACAGTGGTGACGTGACTTGATAGAGTTCACTCATGGAGTTAGTGTCAGTTCAAGGAATGTAAAAAACTTCCTTTTCCTATCTAAAACTCAATACACAAGACCATTAAATGTGAATTTTCAGCTTTTAGAAGTGCAGATTTAGCCTGAAATGAGCCTGTTTTGTTAATTCTAAGGAGAAATGGGAATGACAAAATGTATGTCATATGGAGGTGAAAGGAAAGCAAAGTGCACCAGGTAAACTGAGCTGCACATCTGTCTCCAAAAGCAGTTTTTGTAAATCTGTGGTTTTTCAGTCCTGCTTTAGTTCCCTGGGTTTTGAGTGCAGTTTATGTTTGATATCACAAATAAATTCATTTCTTGCTGCTCCTTAGCTGCAGGAAGCATAAACAGCTGATTGTGTTACAAAAGTTTCCTACCTGCTTGCACTGCTCACAGCTTTATCAAATGGTGTTTATTCCCTTTTCTCCAGATCCTGCACCACCACATCTCCAGTGTGGAGAAGCTGCCCCTGACCACGGCTGGGTACCCCCTGCTCATCCACTGCAAGAACTTCCACGTGGCTCACTTTGTGATTGGGCAGGAGAGGGACTGCCACGACGTGTTCACCTCCCTGCTCAAGCTCTCCCAGCCAGGTGCTGGGGTTGGGAATGTGTCCTGGGAATCTCTGAAATGCTCCAGGCTGAGCCCTGGGAAAGCTCTGCTTCCCCACGCTTGGGTTTGGGAGGGAGGGAGTGGGATCAGAATCAGCTTCCAGCACAGGGACCATGGCAGGGCTCAGGGAGCTGAGCTCTGTGGAGCAGGACTTTTGCTTCCAGACGAAACACAGTCTTGGGAGCCAAGGTAGATGGGGAGAGATTGTTTACAGGAGCCTGGAGTGCCAGGACAAGGGGAAATGGACTCACACTGAGAGAGTAGGGTTAGGTGGGCTATTGGGAATGAATCCTTCCCTGTGAGGATGGTGAGGCCCTGGCACAGGGTGCCCAGAGAAGCCGTGGCATCCCTAGAAGTTCCAAGGCCAGGCTGGACACTGGGGCTTGGAGCAGCCTGGGACAGTGGAAGGTGTCCCAGGGGTGGGACTGGATGAGCTGTTGCAACCCAAACCTCTCTGTGATTCTGTCACTGTCTGGCAGTGGCAGTGACGTGGTCTCCCATGAGGAACTTCTGGAGAGCTGTGCAAAGTTCATATCCCAAACCTAGGCACTGTCAGTCCCTTGTGTCACCCAGCTGTTGGCTGTGTGCAGTTCTGCCCTTTCCAGATGATCCAGGAATTCACAGAATTCCCAAATCCCACAAATTGGCATTTTGGCTGTGTTTCCAGCAGCATGGTTAGGCTGCTGTGCTGTGTTTGCTCATTGAAGCTGTGCTTCACCCTGCCCTGACTTGGAGTCACTCTTGCAGTGTGAGCCAGACACCCTCAAAAGCCTGTGCTCTCTTCTAGCTCCAGCTTTTTATTCCAGCATGGATGAATCTTCAGGCTTTTCTTGCAGGACAGCATTCCACTGAGCTCCTACCTGGCTTCTGCCTCTGGCAGCCTCTGTTTTGGGATGCTGGAACCTGTATTTGGAGTTGTGTTATTACAAGGATGTCATTTGTAGTTGCAATTTGTGATGGTGTCACCAGGTTGAGGGAGGGGAACTAATGGCACCAGGCAGCTTCTTGCTGGCCTTCACACAGGGCTGAGCTGGAAATCCTGTAGGAGAAATGGGCTTTGCTGAATTCAGATGTTTTTCAATTTGATATTAAGGCCTGTGTCTATGCCCAGCAACCCCTTGTACTTTTTGGAGTTTTCTTAATTCTGAAGTTCTGCCTGTGATGCTGTAGCTGGTAGGTTTGTGGTGTTAGATTTAAAAGCTGTCACTGCTCTTTGGGGTTTGAAAATTTGAGGTTTGGGTAGTGCCTGAAGTGTGGGAGGTGTCACTGCAGGAGTTTACACCAGTTTCCTTTGGTCTCTTTTTAACTGTCTAAATGCTTCAGTTTTTTCTTTTCTTCTACTTCTGGATGGTAACATCATATTTTTGTTGCTTTAAATGTCTGAGTGTGCTCCCTTCATGGATTTTTGGCAGAGCACATCACTATTGATCATTTGCATATGTGTGATGGACAGCTCTGGGTTGCCTGCTCAGTACCCAGCTGCTTTATCAGCCTCTGACAGGTTTTCCTCTGACTCTGGAGCTGCCTTGGCAATCAGCTGGATCAGTTGTTGGTTGGATTTGCATTTTGTGAGGAGAGGGAAGGAGGTTGGGATGGTAAATGGGCACTTGTCAGAGCCAGTCTGAAGCCTTTGTTGGGCTGACAGCAATATTCCAGCCATCCCTCAAGTTTTCCAGTCTCAAAATTTGTTGCTAAACCATGACCTTACAGGTGTGCAGGAGCTATTGTATGAACTCTCCACAGGAAACAGAACTTTTAATCCATGTTTTCATGTGTGGCTTAATGGCTATGATATAAATCCCATCTAACATGCTTACTACATTCAGAAGTTCAGGATGAAATCATTAGCTTAGGAGAAATTGCTTCTTCCAACTTGGGCTAAAATATTTCATTAGGATAAATGTATCTCCCTGCGTTCCCAGTTTGGGAACTGAGTATTGGAAATTCCTGAGGATTTCAGGATGAATTTCAGCACTTGGTACTGTCCCAAACCAAAAATCCGTAAAAGGTTGGGAAGTCTTAAATACTTTGAATACTCCTCTGTAGCACTCAGTCATTGATTTCCAGAAGTTTTGGCCTCCCTGGATGTCTTTGCATCTCTAACTTGTTGATCTTTTTCTTTCTCCTTCCTAGTGAAACCCGAAGAACTTTATGCTTTCTCTTACAATCCTAAAATGTCCAAAGAGAGCCGGGAGATGGGATGGAAACTGATTGATTTGAAACTGGATTACCAGCGCATGGGAATCCCCAACGACTCCTGGGAGATAACAGATATTAATAAGGACTATGAGGTAATTCCTGCCCAGAGGAGCCATTCTGTGCACTATCTCCTTGTTGTTATTAATGACAGCCCTGCTGCTGCCTCTGGGGAAGAAGGAGCTCGTTTAGTCTGAGTCAAAGCACATCATCCTGATGGGGAGTTGCAGATGATGATGCTCCAGGACAGTCATCTTCTTGTGTTTGATCCCCCTGGCAAGGGAGCAGAATCTTGTTTTTCTGCAGAAATGTCAGCCCATCTGTTAGGCAAAGCTTCAAGTACCATGAGCTGCTTTTGGTATTTCCAAGGCCTGTCCCACCTGGCTGGTGACAAATGTGGAGGAGAGAAGGAAATGGCAGCAATTAGGATTGGTGGGAAATGAGGCAGAGTGGGGAGGGACTAGGGAAAGAAGGAAGGAATGGAAAAACAGCAGTGGAAAACAGAGGTTTTTTTGCTTTCTCAGTTGGATCTTCTGCTACCTAAGGGCCCCCTGTCATTTCAGTCTGAGCTGCCTGCTGCTGTTATTTTCCCTGAAAGGCCAACTTGGATCTAAACAAGATGAAACAAAAACATTTGTCAGCAAGCTTGTTCAGAATCCTACTCCACATAGTTTCCCTTTTTGTTTCCTCTGGGGCTGTGTGCAGTCAGACCTGGCTGTTGAAAAGCAAGGCAAGCAACTCCAAGGAAGACACCAAAATATTCATAACCCTGAATCCCTTTCCCTGGTAACTTTCTTTACATTAAGCTGTGGGTTGAAGAAATACAAGCCTGTGCTGTCAGAGGTGACTGCCAGTTTTCCGTGGCTCTGCCTGTGAGGGCCTGAATTGAACTCTGATGGGAGAGGTGCTGTTTCCAGTAGCTGCTGTGGCCATCTCAAATCATTAATCACTCAGAGGCTCTGCTTGCTGCAGTGGAACTCTCAGGTGCTTTAGTGTTTCCTCACAGTTTCCAGCCTGAGTTTTAAAATTGTCAAGCCTGATGTAAAGCCAGGCTTGGAGAGCAGCTTATCTTGGAAGTCCATGCTGCAAAGACTGTGCTTATTTGAGGAGAAAGGATGATGCTGCTCTCTGAGGATTCCACCTGAGTGCTGGAAGTGCCTTTCAAGTTGCAGAACATTTAGAGAGAATTTTTTAAATGGAGTTAATTTCTCTTTTGTGGAAAGGAATTCTTGGCTGTGAGGGTGGGCAGGCCCTGGAATAGAATTCCCAGAGAATTCCCAGTCCCCTGGATTCTTGGAAGTGTCCAAGACCAAGTTGGACAGGGCTTTGGAGCAGCCTGGGATAGTGGAAGGTGTCCCTGCCCATGGCAAGGGGTGGGATGGCTTTAATGTCCCTTCCAACCCATTCTGTGAATCTAATTTAGAAACATCCATCACATTTCTGGATTTAAAGAACTTCTTTGAATCTGCTTTGTGCAGTCCAGTTTTTAGGTTCAGCTGCAGAGTGGATTGTTTCCTGCATTGCTTTCCTGAATACCACATAACCTAATAAGCTAAAGATGAATTTTTCATGAATTTTGAAGTGCTCAGGAGCAATATCTGGGTTTTTTTCTCTGTTCTCCCTCAGGTTTGCAGTACATACCCTCCTGAGATCGTGGTGCCTCGAGCTGCCACCAAGGCCGTGGTGATGGGAAGTTCAAGGTTCAGGAGCCGAGGGCGGATTCCGGTGCTTTCATATTTATACAAGGAAAACAATGTTAGTGCTTCACTGCCTGCTGCTTGGGGGAATGAGGGCTCTCCTCTTTGTCCAGTTCCCTTCTAATGAAAGGAAAGAATAAGATAATTACTAGATTTGAGGCCTTTGAGGACTGTGCTTCTCTTAATGGCTTTCATTCTGAGTCACAGAATGAGCTGAAGGCAAACACTTGGAATGCATCCAGAGCTCTGCCAAAAGCACAGACTTTCCAAGCTTCCTGTTGGGAATTTTTTCTTAATCAGCTTTCAGCAATTCCTTCTGATGTGGGGTTTTTTAATCTCCTCTTTAGTTATACTGAACAATGTTTTATCGAGTTTTATGTTGACTTGGCTGAATTTTCTTAGTATTGAAGAGAAGGAACCACCCTGAAATAGATCCCCACTAGTTCAGAATAAGTGAATGTTTCATTTTTTTTTTCCACTGAAGACCAGAATGTAAATTTGTAACTTTGCTGCCTCAGCAGTGTTTTAGATGCTGATGTTGGGAAAATTCAGTTACAGCCAAATTGTTGTTTTCCTGAGGAAGTGTGCCTTGACCTGGGCACTGCCTGGAGTTGTGCTAGAAACTAATGAAATTTCCTAAAAATACACCCAGTGCTGCACTGAATGTGCAACAGCAACAACTGATAAGGAAAACTCAAAAGAATGGTTTGGAAATAGAAATCAAATGGAAAATATGAGAAATTTCTGCTTTCCAGTACTTTCAAGAGGCTCATGGAAAGGAGGGAGAGGGACTTCTATACAGGAGCATAATGACAGGGAACGTGGGGGTGTTTTTAAGCTGCCAGAGGGCAGGGATGGATGGGATATTGGGAATTAGGGATTGTTCCCTGGGAGGGTGGGCAGGCCCTGGCACAGGGTGGCCAGAGCAGCTGTGGCTGCCCCTGGATCCCTGGGAGTATCCAAAGCCAGGCTGGAGCACCTGGGGACAGTGGAAGCTGTCCCTGTCCATTGCAGGGGATGGAATGAGATATTTTTAAGGTCCTTTCCACCCAACCATTCTGGGATTCCATGAACTGCTCAGATTTAGGGTGGTGACCATCAGGCAGAGCAGGAGGAGCCTCCTCACCCTCACTACTCCCAAGTTCCCCCAAGCTGTCGCTTTGTGATGTGTCCCGGTGTGTGTCCCCCACAGCAGCAGCTCCTCAGAAGGAGCACAGGGGACAGTTCAGCTGTGACTCTGCGGGCTGTGGGGCAGGAGGAGAGGCTGAAGCTGTGAGTTCAGAGGGCTCTGGGGCAGGAGGAGGGCGGTGGAGCAGGGGTGACTGTGGGTGTGTTGCAGGCCGCCCTGTGCCGCTGCAGCCAGCCCCTGGCCGGGTTCAGCGCGCGCTGCCTGGAGGACGAGCAGATGCTCCAGGTCATCCGAGAGGCCAACCCCGGCTGCCCCTTCATGTATGTTGTAGACACGAGGCCAAAGGTACCTCCATGGGCTCTGGGCTGCTTTTAAATCCCTTGTCTGAGTGTGCAGTGCTGTTTCCTGTCATTCTGTCACAATTCTGGGTCGGTCCTGTAGCGGGAATGTGGGATCGGGCTCCTGGTTCAGGGTGTGCAGCTGGAATGTGAATTGATCCTGAGGATTTTTGCCTCCTGGAGTATCCTGGGTTTGAGGTTTGTGTTCAGGATGACCTGATGGAACTGGCAGTTGTGAACCTGGCTGGGACAGTGAAGCATTTTCCTGCAGAGTCCAAAAGGATAAAGGAGAGAACTGGAAGTGGAGTTGGAGAGAAGCCTCAGGATTCAGTTCCACGAGGCTGAGGTGCTTTTACTGGCAGATCTGGGAGGAAGTGGAGCCGTGAAAAGCAATTCCTCCCTTTTTTTTTTTTTTTTCTTTTAAAAATAAGACTCATGATGGAGCTTAATACAGCTCAACCACACTATCTGGGGCTATAACTTGAGAGCTGAGGGTTTATTTGAAAGGAAATGTTTGCAAAATGAAAATTTTAATAACTGTCATCTTGAGGAACTGAGTTTAGAAACCAATTCTAATGATTCTCTTGTAAACATATGGGTTAGGAGTCTTGTTAGAAGCCAATTAGAACACAAGGATTTTCAAAGCACACAGTTATTTAAAGGCAAAGATTTAAATTGCTCTGATTATTTGAAAATTGATCTTTCTGACAACCTGCTCCACTGTTCAGATCTCGCAGTTATTTACATAAACTTCTATTTTATATAAACTACAAGTTTAATTAAACTATGGCAAGGGGACGGAAGAAAAAGTCTTTTTGGGGAAAATAGGGAGTGCTTCACATCTTGCTCCAGTGTGTATTTTGGCTTTTAGTGTGATGTTTCCTAGAGATCCCCTGTTCTGCAATGGTATTTGCATTTCTTCTGGTACAGACAGCTGCCAGTGGCAGAGATGTGCCACTGAAATCCTTCACTGTTGTCAATTTGTGCTAAAGCATTTGGTGACAAGGGGAGAATTTATAACTGGTGACACTTCTCCTTCTAAGCCAACCTGTCCCACTCTGGCAAAACTGAGGCACTGGGGTTATTTTATTTGGGGTTATTATTTATTTTAATAATAACACCTTATTCTTAAGGTGTCTGCACCATATCTGACTCTTCTCTCCCAAAAGCTGCCCAAATTGATAAGGGTTGGGGGGGGTTGAGCTGCACTGTTTTCTGTCTCCCACCAAAGATGTCCTGCTAGCTCTTGAACTGGTTTGGGGACTGTTAGAGCAACTGGTTTATTTTCTGCTCCTCTCTTGCAGTTGCTTTGTTCTTTCTATTCAACATGAATGTTTCTGTGTTTCCTTTAGGTGGCTTAATTTCCTCTGTGCGTGTATGTTTGTGAAAATTGGGAATTCTCTTACTATTTCTATACCACCATGTATGTAAAAATGTTAAAAATTACTTTCCTGTGCCCGTCTCTGAATTTCCCTAGGTAAACTCACAGTTAGGGCAGGTTTTGTGTCTCTGATAGCAGAAACTGGGGGTTTATACTACCCTAGGCAGGTTTTAATGAGCCTCTGACTAATGAACTGCAGTAATTTTAATGAAACAGCTGAAAGGACTGTCTGGGAGGTGGGGAAGTACAGCTGAGTAACAGCTTTGTCCAGTACATTTTCTGGGAGATTTAAACAAAAAACAAAGGACTTGCAAAACAGCCTCTCTGAATTTTGTTGTGATTTTCTCTTCTGCTCCTTGAATTTGCCAGTTGAATGCCATGGCCAACAGAGCTGCTGGGAAGGGCTATGAGAATGAAGATCATTATGAAAACATTCGTTTTAAATTCATTGGCATCGAGAACATCCATGTGATGAGGAGCAGCCTGCAGAAACTGCTGGAAGGTGGGTACAGCCCTGGGAGGGGTTTGTCTTTCTTACCCCTCTGGACAGAACTTCCTGCCAAATATCCAAATGTTCCATGCAGAAACGTGTTCTGATGGAAGCAAAGTCAGCATCTTGATCTTGCTTTATTTGCTGCATTCAGGTAGCTGAAAGTATTAATGCTGTTAAAATGCTTTCCTGCTTGACATTTTCTTTGTTCTTGTGCTTGATTTTATAGTGGTTCAAAAATTGCAACTAATACTAAAAGCATTCCTTGATGCATGTGCCAAATTAATAGAAAAAGGTTAGAGAAATACTACATTTTATAGCTAAGACAGTTATTGTTGCTTCATGACTTATTGAAAGAAAACCAACAGAGGTTGTTCAGAAATGCTTTTTGGGGTTTGCTATATTTGGAGTATTAACAGTATTTCTGAGTTGAAATGCATGATCTTCCAAAGACTTGAGTCTCATACATACTTAGTTCTAACTTTTCATTTATTTCTGATTCCTTTTAACCAAACTCCTTTAAAATTATTAAATTAGTGTTTAAATATATAAATATATGAAAATGCTGAATAATTAAGCTCATTTTGATCATAGGGAAGAATGTAAAGCAGGGCAAAAGAGTCACCTAAGCTTTGGGGATCAAGAGGGTAATGAGGCCCAGAGTTTCATCCATAGAATTTTGGACAACTTTGCAATTCAAGTGCTGTCATCCAAAATAGGAGTTTAATATTTTAGTACCCACCATAATGCTCAACTTTTTTTCAAAATAGTTGGGTAATTGTTGCTCCTGGGTGACCCTGCAGGATCCATGGTGACCTTGGACAAAAATGGGGCTGCTCCCACCCAAAAGAGCAACCTGATCACAACTCTGAGTCCTCAGTTGCCTCTTCCTGGCAGATTTATTTTGTGGTGGGAGAAGAGGCAGAATAAAAACTTGCTTGCTCCCATGTTCTTCTCCAACAGTGATAAAATCTTGTTCACTGGGGCTTATGGACTGTTCTGAACTTTATTACACTAAGTGTTTTCTGTGCTGGATTACATTAGAGCAGCTGAGTTGCCTTCAAGGTTAGATTTGTTATTTCTGTCTCTAAATTAGAGAGAACGAAGTTCAGATCTTTGGGAAGTGAGTGAGTGGTTGTAGATGTGATGGTGATTTAGAGTGAAGTTACAGCTCACTGCTGGAAGAAACACACCTGAACAAATAATGAGTTACCCTTTAAACAAAGAGCAGGAGGAGATTTCCAGAGGCACAAATTCTCGGAAAAGGAGCGATTTTTTAAATTATGAATTTTAGATACACAACCATTAGTGTGTCCTTTAGACAGGATATTGCTGCAAGCAGTTAAAATTTTCAGGGGGATAATGAGGAGGTGTAGAGGGTGCTGTTCTGACTCTCTGTGTGCTCCCAGTGTGTGAGATGAAGTCCCCCTCCATGAGCGATTTCCTGACGGGGCTGGAGAACTCGGGCTGGTTACGTCACATCAAGGCTGTGATGGATGCAGGTGTCTTCCTGGCCAAGGTAAAGCTGCTCTCCAGCTGCATTCCAAAATGCCTCCTGCTGTGTTGGAGACTGCTGCAAGGTTAGGAAGGTGGCTCTGAGGAGAAGGTGTTGTTTAGGTTGGTTTAATCTCTCCAAAAATGTTGGGTCGTGCATCTACCAGGCAAATACAGGTCCTGTGTCATGTATTGTACCAGGGCTTTATTAGAGCTTATTTGAAACATCACAAAATGTGAATAAATGACCTTTATAAGCCTTTCTATATAGCAGTGCAAACAACTCCTAACCCTGTGCTCGTTATTCATCCGCTGCTCTGCTTGAATTGAGGGGTTGTTTTGAGTGTTTTATTTTTTCCTGGTTTGATGTGATGTGGGCACTAATTTTGATTATTCAACACAGATTATTTCTGCAGAGCTGGTGGCTTTGCAGGTCAGGCATAAGGGAGGAAGGAAGTCACTCAGGAGTAGTACAGGGTGTGCAGGAAGTGTGTGGTGAGAGGAGTGAGTAGTAAACGTTGGTTGTCTCTCACAATTTGCCCACGTTAAGAGCCAGAAACTTTTATTTCTCTCCTGCCCTAAGTGGCAAAAAGTGATGGGATGGGGGGAAGTTGGGATCAACTCTTGTAATTTATCTTGAAGTTCTAATCCCTGGGTGTCCAACTGTTTTTCACTCATCCACCAAATCTTTTCCTCAGAGGAAGAGCCTGGCAATCCTTGGCCTTCAGATCACAGGGTCTGTTTTTTACCAGCCTTCTGCAGCACTTTGCTCTAGCTGGGGCTTCTCTTGATGGGCTGGTGCATTTCCACAGGCCAGAGGAGGCCTGCCCACCATTGCCCTGGGGTGTTGGGATGCTGCAGGGAGGGACAGCCTTTCCCTGAGCTCTGTGCTGTGTCCCTGGCAGGCTGTGAGGGAGGAGAAGGCCAGCGTGCTGGTGCACTGCTCCGACGGCTGGGACCGCACGGCCCAGGTCTGCTCCCTGGCCAGCCTCCTCCTGGACCCCTTCTACAGGACCTTCAAAGGCTTCATGGTAAGGACATGCTGCAATTCCAGTGCCAGCAGGCCCTGGGGAAGGGCTCAGGCCATTTCCTGGGACAAGTATAGGTGACCTACGTAAAGCAGCTTTGGTTCTGTAATGAGCTGGAATTGCTGTGAGCAGCACGGCAGCAGCTGATTGACAATTCCCAAATCCTTGTTTCCTGCAATGTCTACATGGCAGCCACTAATGAGAGATCTCAGCAAAGGATGCAGCTCTGGCAGCAATCCACCAAAAAGTGCTGGAGAAGTTTGTCCTGCAAGTCTCTTATCTGCTGGGATTTGAAATTGGGTGAACCCAGCCCTGTCCCCTGTCCATCAGTCAAATTCTGCATAATTTTACACCTTTTTAAAAGCCATTTCATTTTTATTTGGCTATTTGCTTCTAGTGCAGGCTTTTTCTTCATTTGCAGCCATCCCTGCATGAATTCAGGGCAGTCTGTGGTATTTTTTTCATTAATCTCTGGTTTAATACCCGAAAAGTTGCTCTGTCTCAAGAGAGCTCCTTGAAGGAGTCCCTGAAACCAGAACAATGCAGATTTTGCTTTTTCCAGTACTAGGACTGTTTCTTTGCATTCCATGCTGGTTTTATTGTTTCTATTTTTGTTTCTGGATTATACTGCAGTCTTTTAACAGTTAAAATTCCATCAGCACATGACACATCTGCCTGGTCTCTGAACAATCCTGCTTGAACTGAGAACAGGATTTCGCTCAGGAGCAGGAGCAGTGACACAGACAAATCCCTGTCTGTCCTCATGGTTTATAGGCACAAGTCCTCTGACATGGGGTTATTCCTAAATGAATTCATCAGCAGTGCAGGGAATGGAAAAATTCAAAAAGCAATTTAAATGAAGTTTTCTAAGAACTTTGTTGTGAGTTTCTGCCTTCCTCCTCTTAATCAGGATGATGATAGCAGGAATTATCTTTAGATATGATCCAGCAAAGTAATGATGGATGCAGCTTCAGTCATGTAGTTCCTTGTGAGACATCTGTAAGGAAAATAGATTATTTTATCTTATTTATCTGTAAGGAAAACAGATTATAACAGTTATTATTTTCTATAACTACAGGCATCTATTTAAAAAATGCCACATAGTTGTTCAGATTTCATCCTGAACTCCTCATTATGCAGCTGTATTTCATATATTTCTTTTTGTCTGTTAAGCATTTGTTGAACTCCAGTTGCTGATTTATTTTGCTGAGTATCACAACACTCTTTTCCAAATCAAATAGCACAGTGTAATATTAAGCTGTTAATTCTTTGAGCTCAATATATTTATATATTATGATTTTAACAACATAGAAACTCTTTCACAATGATAGTTTTGAAATGAGTTCTGATTCCAGCAGGGCCATTGCCTTGGTAACTGGATAATCTATAAATCACAGTTTCCATTAATTCTGGGGATATATTTATAGCAATAGGGTCAGCAGGTTGTCAGCTTTTTAGGCTTTAACATCAAAGGTTTCATTTTCCTTTGTTAGCAAAATTAATGCTCTTTTCTTAATCCCTGTTTTGAACCTGCAGGTCCTGATAGAAAAGGAGTGGATTGCAATGGGCCACAAGTTCTCACACAGGTGAGAGGAGCACGTTCCCCTGGGGGGAGTGAAACCAAAACTGTCTGCAGGTTTAGGGGATCCCATGAAAAATTGAAATGAAAAGGAGAAAGCATTGGGAAAATATTGGCATTGGTGACACAGAGCCAGGGTCTGCTAAGGCTGCTATTTCATCACAGTGTTTTTATTGCTTTACAAAATCATGGCTTGAATTGTGGGTGTTTTCCTACCTATTATTTGAGGAGTGCTAATCATGGAATCACAGAATCACAAAGGTTGGAAAAGACTTCCAAAATCATGAAGTTCAGCCAGCACCCAGCACTTACCCATGTCCCCAAGTGCCACATCCACACATCTTTTGAGCACTTCTAGGGATGGTGACCCACTCTGTCCCGTCCACAGTGCTCCAGGCAGACCTGGTAATTCTGCAGCCATCCCTGGGAGAGGATCTCTGCCACTTTCTCAGACTTTGCCAAGTTCAAGGCGTAAACCTGACCTGGAAGAAAACTGATGGCAAAGGGATGTTTTATGGTGGGTGACAGAAGATTTATTCTGCTTTTTGCACCTCTCCAGGTGTGGTCACCTGGATGGGGACCCCAAAGAGGTGTCCCCAGTGTTCACACAGTTTGTGGAGTGTGTGTGGCAGCTGATGCAGCAGTTCCCCTGCTCCTTCGAGTTCAGCGAGCGCTTCCTGCTGGAGATCCATGACCACGTTTATTCCTGCCAGTTTGGCAACTTCCTGGGCACCTGCCACAAGGAGAGGGAGGAGCTCAGGTGAGCTGGGGGTTCCTGGAGCCAGCAGGCCAAAGATCCCTTGGAATGTCTGAAAAAGGGTGTGTTTTATGGAATTGGAGATTGTGGAACATAAGCATTTATCAAGACAGTGTTACCTTTAACCTACGTGAGAAAAGAATATTAATTATATCCCAAAAGAGATATTTTGGTTTGGAGCACAATAAATTGCAGATATCCCTTCTGGACAGGAGAGTGTCCATTTTAATATCCTGTGCTTATGAAATCAATCAGATCCAGCACAAAACCAATTCTTAACTCCCTTAATCTAATTCTGCTCCCAACAGCTGCAGTTATTAATCCACTTGCTGCTTTTTTTAGTGATCAGATGTTCTTTGTACTTGCCAGAATCTTTGAGAAGACCCATTCCCTGTGGCCGTTCCTCTTACAGAGGAAGCAGGAGTTGAGAAATCCTTTGTACAGAGGATTTACTGCTTACAAAGAGCTCCAACCAAACACTCTACCTTTCAGTTTCCAGTAAGTGGCTCAGCTAAGAAGGGGAAGGAGGGGGACACTTCTTTAATTGATAACTCAGGTTAAATTAAAAAAAATTGCACTGTTTTTGGTTTGTTTTACTTTTCCCCTCCATTCCTCAGGCATAAACTCAGAGGAGCAGTGCAAAGGCGAAATAAATTCAGATGCTGTAATTTAAAATAATATTTGTAATTTGGTGTTGAGAAAAGAGGGTGGGGAAAGGCAAGGGAAAGCAGAACTTCAGACAGAACCACACACACCCCCTGACTGCTTGCTCTGTCACATTGAAGTGTTTGAAAAAGTTCCTCTTTTCCTCCTTTTTAATGTATATTAAGGAAGTCTTTCAAGCAAGAATTTTGGTGCCCAGTTCAGGCTTTGTTTCTGCATCACTCCTGGGCCCTGCTGAGAGAGAGGGGGATGAAAATGGGATTTTAAGTGCTGTATGTGCAAATGAAAGTTGGGAGGTTGGGCTGATGCCTTGTGCAGGCTGAGCTAGAGCAGAGGCTGGATGGAGCTCAAGAATAAAGCAGGGATTTATTCAAAGGATCTCCTCCATGGATCCACCTTGGGCAGCACCAGAGCCCAGCCAGGGCTGCACCCAAATGCCCCAAAATGGCCCCAAAATGCACGAGCGCTCCCGGGGGCTCTCCCTGGGATCAGCTCTGCTCCTTTGGCACCTTGGAGTTCATTGTCCCATTCCAGCTCCAGCCCAGGCAGTCCCACCCTGCTTGTTTTTCTCTCTCCAGCCCACGGGGTTTGTGCTCCTGGGATGAGGTTTGGATCATTTGTCCTTGGTGCCCGGGTGGAGAAAGAATTCTTTTGTCTCCCTGCTCTGTGCAGAGAGCTCACCATCCCATAATATGAAGCCCAGACCCACACACTAAAGCAGCACAGAATTTGAAAAATATAAAATATGAGGCATCACTGGGGGGAAAATTAAGGAGTGGAAGATAAGCTGCCCAAGCTCCCAATAAATCTGCTATTAAAAAAATAAAAGTATTTTCATCCTATTTGAATATTTACTGCCAATTTTTTTAACTTGAAGAAAAATTGCCCATTGCTACTGAACTGAATCATCCAAGGCTGTGACAGGTTTTAAAATGAATTCCTAATCTCAATTTATTAAAAATCTGAACCAACATCTATCTGTTGGCAATAATGTCCGAGTGAGCCCCTGACTGCAGGTTTTGTTGCCTGTTTTTGAGGTTCTGGTGTGGCATGTACAACCGCTTTGACAAGGGCATGCACCCCAAGCAGTGTGTGCTGGACCAGCTGCTGAGCTGCCTGGGCCAGAAGGTGACCCTGGAGGAGAACACGTCCGAGCTGGAAAACGTGAGGCACGGGGCTGCAGCTCCCCTGGGGGTGGGGAAAGCTTAACATTAATAGTGGCTTTGTCATATAAATGTTATATAGAAAATAGAGGAATTGGCCATTAAACGTGGAAATTGTACAAGTATTTTATATATATATATATATATATATACACACACACATATATATACTTATATCTAAATATATATATTATATATATTATATAAATATATCGTATAATATAATACATAAGTATTGGCCATTAAAGATCGAAATGCTACATGTATTTTATATCTATCTATCTATCTATCTAATATATATATAATAGATATATTATATATATTATATATACTATATGTAATATAGTATATATACTATATCTATTATACATATCATATATATTATATAAATATATTGTATAAAATCATATATAAGTATTGGCCATTAAAGATAGAAATTGTACATGTATTCTATATCTATAATATGAATATATAATATATATAATATATGTATGTGATATAAAATTATGCATAAATATTGGCGATTAAAGATAGAAATTCTACATGTATTTTCAGTATATAATATAAATAGATATATGAATATTTATCTATATATAAATAGATAAATAATATAGATATTAGAAATATATATATTATGCGAATATATGGCATAAAATTAGACATAACTACGGGCCATCAAATACAGAACTTGTATATGTATTTTGTATATACATGTACATGTATATATCTATATAAAATACATGCACATGTATTTTATATATAATATATCTATATAATATATACGTATATAATATAAATATATGTTATGAAGTTATACATATATATTATGTAAATATATAGATACTGGCCATCAAGTATAGAAATTGTGCATGTTTTATATACA
The DNA here is from genome assembly GCA_003676055.1 of Chloebia gouldiae. Classification (NCBI taxonomy): domain Eukaryota; kingdom Metazoa; phylum Chordata; class Aves; order Passeriformes; family Passeridae; genus Chloebia; species Chloebia gouldiae. The sequence continues at coordinate 587,698 of QUSF01000041.1, forward strand.
TATATATTATATAGACTATAAGGATATATAATATAAATATATGGTATAAAATTATACACCTATATTATATAAATATTGGCCATTAAATTTATAAATTATTCAGTATAGATATATATTATATGAATATATGTAATCTGTTTATGCATTATATAAATATATTGTATAAAATTATACATATAAAATATAAGCATATTTATATATACATATAAAATATAAACATAAATATTAGCCATTAAATATAGAAATTATACATTATACATATATTCGAGAAATATATATTCTATAAATACATGTATAAATTATACTTATATAAACATTTTAATATAAATATTGGCCATTAAATATTGGCATTTATTTCCCCTCTTCCCATAATATAAAAACAAATCAGATAAATTTACTGACAATTCATGCAGATTTATTAAACAGGTCTTAAAGCAATGTATGCAAAAATGCCTCTTCATATCTCTCCTAGGAAAAAGAACCTGTAGAAGTTTTAGTTTAAAAAATATGAGTGGAGTTGTTTTTGGGGATTTTTTTGCCGTTCACTATTGTAGGGCCAGGATCCAAGTCAGCCCTTCATTTCAGAGGGAATACCATCCTTATTTTACTCCCAATATAAATACTGTATGTCCTGTATATTATTAAAAGCTCCATCACAATAACTCGTGTTTATGCTATTTCAGGGTGCTGGAGCTTTGTTTTGTCCCTGTTCTTCAGGGGACTGCCAGAATCATTTGGCTGAGGTCAGGAGATACTGACACCAAGGCAGTCTAAATCACAGATGAATCAAACCACATGAATCAACCAGCTGGGTAAAAAAACCCCACAAAACCTCTGTGTGTTAAAAACCCCACAACACCCTCAAACATCAGTGTCCTTTGCTGGGGTGATGTGATTGCTGAAAATTTCAGCTTTATTAATGAAACACTGATGTTTTGTCAGACATGGCAGGATCTGTGTCCAGGTATTTCTGATGTTTGTGTCAGGCATTTGAGGATTTGTGTCCAGCTACTTCAGTGCTGGATTTCAGAGCTGGGAAAGAAGCAGTGCCACAGGGCTGTTGTTGTGTTGACACCTGTTTTTTGTCCCTCTCTGGCATCTAGGTATTAATTATTTGTTTTTATGCCTTTTTATTTGTGCAGAAACTCCCTATCCTCGACGGCCCCTTGCCCAGCAAAGGCTGCACCTCACCCAAGGCAGGAGCTGCTGCTGCCAAAGCCCCAACTCCTCCTCAGGACTGTGCAGAGGGAGCAGCCCCTGTGCTGAGCAATGGCCCCTCCCTGGGGCACCAGAAGCACACGGAGAGCCCAGCCCAGCCCTGGGAGTTTGGAGCCTCCAGGGAGGATGGGCAGGCTCAGCACCAGGGATGAGCTCTGGGAGCTGCTGGGAGAAGCTCTGGGGAGCTGCTGCAGCCCCCATTTGCAGCTGAGTGTGAGTAGGGGTGTGCAGGGCTGGGGGAGCAGCTGCTGGGGGACACCTCCTGCAGCTCAGGTGATGCAGAGCTGCCAGGAGCCTGCCTGGCATTCCTGGGAACTTGGCTTTCAGTGGCAACACGTGCATTTCTGAGGGTTAGGGCTGCCTGCCAGCTCTGCTGTTTGAGGCTGGAAGAAGTCTTGCCAGTTCCATTGGAGGAGCTGGGCAGTAACTGCAGGAGGAAGGATGCAAATCCTTCTGTTCTCTGTGGTGGTCCAAGGTCATGGCAAAACCAGAAAAAATTGCAGTCTGTCTTCAAATGATAAAAAACCCCAACCTTTCTTAGCTGTGAATGAATCTCTGCATGGACCCTTGCCTTGTAGCAGAACTGATTCATGTTTTGTTTCCTATGCATATTTGTTACACAAAACCAAATCCCCTGTGCCTTCTCTGAGACTGTGTCCATGTCCAGCCAGGCCACTGCAGGTTTTGTGCTGGAGTTTGCAGTGTGCTGTTGGTCCTGTCTGTAGTCAGTGTTTGTGAGGAGGTTTTCTTCTGCTGCAGCTTCTCCACGGTTTTTGCTGTTCCCCTAAGTTCAGCAGCTTCTTTCCAAGCTGGCCTCTTGAAGAACCAGCTTTTGTGGACCTCCTTTATTGATGGGAGTGCAGAGCCAGCCTGTAACACATGGATTTGTGATAAGAGGAAGGATTGGAAATGAGCGAAGACAGCAGAACATTTATGTGGAATTTTTCTCGCTTATTTTATGATCTTGGTTAAACTGAAGCAAGAGAGTAACTCTGTTCCAAGCTGGAATCATTGATGAGACAGCAATTATAGATGGAGCTGTGTTCTGGTATTGAAATGGGGCCTGAAATGATAAAATCACTTGCTGAGTGATTCTAGGGAATGTTTAGATTTCGGGAACTTTAGGGATGTTATGTCTGTTTCATGAACAGTATCTCTCATGGCAATGAACTTGGGTAGAAACAAGGACTTCTCTCCCACGGATTGGGTGTCACAAATGAGTGCTTGAAAGTCACCCAAAGAATCCTTGGGAGAGGCATCAGCAAAAGCAGATTTGATATAAAAATGTGTGACCAAATTCATTGGCAAGGTTCACTCTGTTATTTATTAAATGGTTAAAGCACACAGAGAAAAACTAAAATAGAAAATGAAGCAATCTAAAATCAACCAGCGTGGAGCTGGGGATGGAAAAGGGTCAGGATGAAAGAAAATGAGGGAGATTCTCCTGTTGAGTCACAGGGTTCAGAGTGGAGCATCCTCCCAGACTGAGCCCTGGAATCATCAACAGTTCAGGCCTAAAGGTTTCCTGGAATCAGAGAATCAATAGCAGCACTTGAACTCAACAGCAGAGAATCAGCAGGTAAGGAACTGAACAAGAGGATTATGCAGAATTCCCTATAAGCACAACAGGAGCTCCCTTGAGGCTGAACTCATAAATCCAAAGTACTCCATAACCCAGGAGGGCAGCATTCCCAGCTTTGGCTCTGCCACAGCCCCAAGGACTGAGTCCAGGTGTATCCCTGGGAAAAATTCCCCTCAAGTTCCCTGTTTAGAGAGTTGCTTTTATCAGAGTCACTTTCCAGCCTGGCTGCAATTTGGATCAATATCTTCCTTTGAAAGATCAATAACAAAAGTGTTCCACTTGGGTTGTTACTCAGGCAAGAAAAATCAAGATTCTAGGGCTGGTGGCTAAACCCAGGAGTTTGTACTCCAGCCCTGGGAGCAGCCAATGTTCCTGATAAGCTCAGGGTGCTGCTTATCAAGGTCAAGGCCTGAGGACATTTCTGAGATTGTGGTGTGGTTTTGGTGGTTTGAAGGACTCCAGGAAAGCTGTGCCACTGTCCTTGTTCTGTGCTGAATTGCACAGAATCCCCCTGTGCACCTTTGTTCAGGATGCTGCTCTGCTCTCTTCTCAAGCTGTTGTTTCAATTAGGTGCTGCCATTAAGCTTTCAAATCAGTTTTTCTCTTTTATAAAAAGTTTGGAAGCCAACTGAAAATATTTAAGGCTTCCCAATCTCCAGAGAAAGTAGAAACATTCCATTGTAACACCAGAAAGTGCAATAACTCTGCTCATGTGCTTTTAACCTATGGTGAAATCACTGGGTAAATCCAGTGTCCAAAAACCAACCAAAACCTCCCCGAGTGGCTGTTCTGGGTAAGAAGATGCCTACCTTATAAAGCACATGAAAGATCCAAGGAAAAAAGAGCACAGAGTTTCTCCACTGCCTGGAATGGCAAAGAGGAAGTTCTGAGGGTTTGTCAGACTTAAGTTGTTGTCAAGGAAGGAGTGGGAGCTACAAGAGTGATTGATTAAAAATTGAATCCTGGGAATACTGACCCAGGTGTGACTGATGGATCAGCCCTGTCTTTTCTTTCCAGGGGATAATGGGCAACATCCATCCCCAAATCTGAGAGAAAATGGAACATGACGCCAAGACAGGCATTTTTTAGGATCAATTATTCTATGGATCTTCAGTTTTTGGATCTTCAGTTTTTTTAATATCTTTAAGAAATTGTCTAATTTTCATTAGAGATCGAAAACTGGAGAGGGTTTTGATTGACTACTGAAGGACTTAAAGGTGCCATTGGTTAATTATTGTACAAATCCAGCTTGCATAAGGCTCCTGGAAGTGTTTGTGTGGTGCTTTGCCTTTGGAATTGCCATTTGAGGAGTTTAATAATCTTTCCATGTTCCTAAAAAGGTTGTCTCCACAAAACTCCAATGTTACTACAAGTGTGTGCAACCACCATAGGTTACTCAGTGTTGTAAGCTTGGAGTAATCTTGCTGCTTTTAACTCCAGTTAAAAGTACAACCAAATCAGAGCCAAACCCAAAAATTAATGTCTTTTAAACCTCTTGGATTTCGTGTATACAGGTTCAGGCCAAGGCTGCAGAGTATTAAAAGCCTTTCATGCTGATGCTGGAATTTAGGAGCTGGAAAATATTTCAGGGTTTCCTCTTTTTCCACAAGCCAATGGTTTGAAAACCAATGAACAAGAAGCTTTTTGGTTTTGGTGGCATCTCTGGGCTGTTTGAAGAGCAGAAGTGAGGAACTGCTCAGAGCCCTGCAGTGTCCTGAGCTCAGCTGGGATCTGCTGCCCAGGAAAGCTCTGTTCCCTTCTCCTGGAGCATCCTGGAGCATTCTCTGCTGCCCAGGAATGCTCTGTTCCCTGCCTCTGGAGCATCCTGGAGCATTCTCTGCTGCCCAGGAATGCTCTGTTCCCTGCCTCTGGAGCATCCTGGAGCATTCTCTGCTCCTTGGAAGTGTGGAAGGGATGGAGAAACTGTTACTGCTATTGGGGATCTGCTGCTGGGGAAAGATTCTGCAACTGATTTATTCCTAGGGGAGCAGCCATGCTTTGTGAGGTGAGAAATCCTGCTTTTATTTGGAGCAGTGCAGTTCTTTCCATTTGGATTCTTGTGACTGGGAGAACTGGGAGGGAAGAGGGATCTGATTTGCTGCAGATGAGCTCTGCTTGTAGAAAACTCTCCCTTTTCTGGAGCTCCTCCTGCTTCACCAGGACATTCCATGGCTTCCTGCCTTTTCCCAGTGTCTCCTATGCTACAACCAGGTGTAATCTTGTAGTAGGTCTGTCACATTCTGTGTTAAAACTCCTACTCTGAAGCACAAGAGGGACTCATGGAGCTTCATTTGAAATGTCTTAAATGTGAACTTTGTTCTGTGGGTTCTTAAATTGGGGTTTTCTTTTGCAATTGTCATCTGTGGGAGAGAAAATCCATTTGGTGCTGTTTGCTCTGCAGGGAAAAAGTGGGAATAATTGGGTTGTCCATTGTTTTAGTTCTCCATGGCCTCTTTAGGGGTGAGGAAAAGCAGTTTGTAAAAACTTTTAGGTCTGATTTACTCTTGGTCTGTTCTTGTGCTTAGTGATTGCCCTTCCAAGTTAATTCCTTGGAATAAAAGTCCACCTCCTCTGATCCAGAGCCATCCTGACTGGGATGGAGGAGGAGATTGGCTTGGAAGGAGCTGGGAAGCTTCAGGACACTTCCTCAGTCCTGCAGAGTGGGATTTGGCAGGAGCTGAAGGTGCCCAGAGCTCCACAGGATCTCCAGGTGGGAATGTTGGTGTGGAGCAGCCCTGGGGGTCTTGTTTCCATCACTTCTGGGAGCAGAGAGCCCTCAGAGGTGCTCCCAAAGCTGAGGCACCCCCAGGAAAAGCCATGGAAAGGGGAAGAGCTCCTGTTCCAGGCTCCTTCAGCTCCTGGCAGACCTGGCCTTGGGCAGGCTCAGAGCCCAGAGGAATTTGCTGGCAGGATGCAGTGCTGGATATCCTGGAGTGCCCAGGCACATTCCAAAGGGGTTTTCTTCTCCCACCCCCTCTGCTCTGTGCTGAGGGCTGGGCTTGGTTTTATAGAGAACTCTCCCAGCTGTTCCTGTTTCTGTCCCTCCCTCATGCACATCCAGGCATTCCCTGGGGGAAGAACCTGCTCTGAATGTCCTATTTTTGTTTAATTATCACACAGCACTTGATTAATTAGCTGAGGACGCAGGGGATGGTAAAGCCTGTGCTTGGGACCAGGCAGCCAGCTGGGCCATTCGTTAAGGCAGGTTTGCTAATGACATTAATTACTGTGACCCCCTGGGAGCTGCAGGAGCAGGGCAGGACCAAGGGGTTTCTTTTTATATCATTTCTATGTTTCCATCTATTTAATGTAGCAGAAACTACTGGAGTAACTCAGCACTGGATCCCATCCTCTGGCTGGATTTTCCTTGGCATCCCCGACCTGATCTTTGTAGGACTGTCCCTAAAACCATGTGTAGTGCTGGCTGGGAATGTCCCTGTTGTTGTTTGTGTCTGTGTCACTGCTGAGGGGCATTTGTGGGGGGTGAGCCCCAGTTTGTGCCCTGAGGGCTCTGTGGGGCACTTCAGTTCCTGCACTGCTTGAAGCTGATCTTGTCTAGAGGAAAATTGTGTCTTTTCTCTCTGTTTGTCCCATGGAGTCTCTCTTGGATTCCAGGTATTTTTATTCCCTACAAAAATAAACACTTGGCTTTTTTAAAGGAAGTGGCTGCTCTGTTTATTGGGTGGTAACTCAGAACCCTGCATTTGGAAAGGTGGAGTCAGCTAAAGGATCTTAATTAATAAGGTGAGTGTGGAGCCACTTCCCCTCTACAGAACAGAAATGGGGTGATCCCCCTGGTTTGGGGGAATGGGGAGTGCAGGGTGTTAAAAACAACCCAAAAAGGAACACAACAAGTGGAAAAAAAGGAATGTAACCAATGGCATTGTATCAAAGTTTGGTGTCTTCTGCAACTTGTGCTATTCTGGATTTTTTTTTTAATTTAAATTTTCCTTTCTATGTTCAACCCAAGTAGCTCCTGGAGAGCTGTCTGTCCCTCACTCACCTGGCCACAGGAGTTTCCAGGCTGACTTCCACAGCTTTCTGAGGAGCAGCCAGAGCTTCTGGAAGGAGCTGACTCCCAGCTTCATGGGTCCAGTGAAGAGATGTTTTCTGATGGCTTCTGAATGAAGAACCCACAGTCCAGCTCCTGATGCTATCCTGGAAGAATACTCTTTTATCCCAGTTTTTCAGTGATGGGTAGTGAGGTGTTAGAGATTTGAGAGCAGACTAACTCAGCTGAGATGGGAAGATGCTCAAGAGGGAGAATCCAGGTACAAAACTTCCCTGTGAATCTGGGAACAGACTCCAGACCATTAGCCAGCCCCAGATGAATATTTTCCACCTCAAAAATGAGTATATTCTATATTTTAAGGGCCTGGCACCAGGGTATACTCAGTCCCTGGGTGTTCCTCAGACTTTTCCCCTTCTTGGTAATTTTAAATGCTCTTAATGCTGCCAGTGAAATCCTTCATTTACCTTGATTAGACTCACCTTGCATTTAATATGATTATTAGCATTAACACTGGCTAGAATTGATAAAGCTGGAATTTAATTTAGGGAAAATCTGAACAAAAGGTGTGGTAATTGGAGTTTCTTTGGGCTGCAAACAGCTCATGGATTCCAGTGTTCTCCTGGAATTTTATTTTCCTTCTCTTTGGAGGAGTGGTGGGTATGGGAGGGGGATACAAAACCTCTCTTTCAACAACGGGTCTTGGAGCTGTGGGAGAGAGGGAAGGGACTATAATCTATAAATAACAACAACAAAAAAAAATCTAAATAACCAAAGCCCCCCATGAATGGAGCAGGGGCTGGGCAGCTGTGGCTGCCCCTGGATCCCTGGCAGTGCCCAAGGCCAGGTTGGACACTGGGGCTGGGAGCAGCCTGGACAGTGGGAGGTGTCCCTGCCCTTGGCAGGGCTGGAATGGGATGGATTTTAAGGTTCCTCCCAATCCAAACCATCCTTTTATCCTGTTTTCCAGTGGAAGTACAGAGATGAACTTCTGGAGCTCCAGTGCTGCCAAAATTCCTCAAGGAATGACTCATGGAGGAGAAGAAACATTACTGGATTCCTCCTTCCTTTCTAATTCGGTATTTTGTGTGTTGATGCACCAAATAAATCGGGAATTCCCATCAGCAGGACCCTGGCAGGGCCGTGCAGTGCAGCCAAGGGATGCTGGGGTGCTGTCTGTGCCCTCTCCTGGCTAATTCCTGGCTAACAGCGGGAGCACGGTGCTGCTGGAGCCCCTCCCGTGCTGCACGGTGAGCAGGCAGCCGGGAGAGCCCCAGGGCTGAGGTTTGGGATGCTGGGAGCAGAGGTGAGGGCACAGGGAGATTCCAGAGCCCAGAGCTGTGCTCTGACAGTGACTCCCGGCCCAAAGGCGGGAGACACAACAGCCCCATTCCCCAGCTCTGCTTTCCTCACCTTGAGCACTGTTAGTAAATCCTTAATCCCTGCAAAATCATTTATTTGGGACTGTTTAGCTCTAAACTTTTAACTGCTTAGCCCTGCTAAACCCACAAGCTCATTAGCCCTCTTCAGCTGCGTTAATAACAATAATCTCTTTAATGGAAGCAACTCTGGACAGGATTTACCTTCCCAAAAACCCCATGGACTGGCATTCAGTACCCTTCTGCCCTCTAATTCCTGCCCAATTACCAGGGAGCTGATCAAGAGCTGCTTGGCCCAGAGCAGAGGCCAGCTCAGGCCCTGAGCTCAGGCAGAAAGTGGAAGCCTTTCCTGACTCCTCATCCTTCCCTGGAGTTTGAAGCAGTGGGAAGCTCATCCCAAATGGGCCAGGCTGGTGTGTCACCCCTGCCTGGGCTCCTGCTGGGGTCGGGCTGGCTCTGCTGTTGGGAATATCCCCCAGGATGGATGGAAGGGTTCCTGCTCCAGAAGTGTCTGGGCAGGATTCCAGCTGGGCTGGAGAGCTCTCGGGTTTGCCTCGTTAGAACTGGGTTTAATCTACTCCTTGTTCCTAAGATCTCTCTTGGTTAACAACTAAACAGCAGCAGCAACAACAAAAGAATAAGCAGTGTATCATTAATTTGCCATTCAAGGATTTTCCTTTCATCTCCAAGTTTCCTACATTTCACATTTTTTAGCACTTGTGTTGTCTGCACTCCCTTTTTTCCCTTTATAACACTCTGTCTTTTTAATGGCTGCTTTGATTTCTGTGGTTTGTGGAAAGGGTTTCCAGCCAGGCTTGCCTTTTGTGGCTGCAGCATCCCTGTTGTGGTTGCATCTTCCTGACACTCAGGAAAAATAACCCCAAACTCTCCTGCTCCAGGGCTCATCCACATCACACTCCATAATTCCATTCCTGCTGCTCGCTTTGGGAAATTGACCTTCGTGAAGCAATAATCTATTTTTGAGTGAATTTGGAGAGGGAAATCAAAAGCCTAAACCAAATCAATGTTGACCATTTTCCTGCATTCCAGGCTTTCCATTGTGAGGCTCCAGAGCAGGAATGTGGTGGTGGCACAATCACACAGTTCACAGAGCACCCTGTTTTCTCTTCTTGCAGCAGTGGGGATTTTCCTGCTGGATAATTTGGGTCTCTCTCGTTATCTCATACCATGATAAGGCTGCCCCAAACCACCAGCCCGTTCCTGCTCCATCACCGAGGAGTTTGGAGAGGGTTTAAAGGGAGCTGGATAAAATAGGATTGCACTTCCCAGCTGACAGCTTTTGATAAGAGCCCCAGTGCTGCTCTCTACTCCTTTTGTTTGCCCTGGGAGGTTTCCTGCCTTCCTGGGTCCTCAGGAAGCCCTGGCTGTGGTTCCTTCTGGCAGGTGCAGCCCAGAGTAGCTCAGGTGGGAAATCTGGGCCATCTTCAGGACCTTTTGTCCTTCTGGTATCTAATAATAATTTTGGAGGTTGTAAATGGCCATTTGTATCACTCTGAAGAGGGGGAGGGAGGGCAGGAGAGGGGTTAAGAGGGAATTTGAATACCTGGCAGCAGCCAAGGTGAGGTAGAGGCTGATGCTACCCTGGCAGGGACCCCAAACCCCCCTGTTCCCTGCAATTTCTATGGGGAAACAGTGGAGAAAAAGCTTTGTGTGTGCTCAGAGGGGTCAAGCAGCCTCCAGCACCTGTCCCAGCCTCCCCCACCCCACTGCCCTCTCTATATTTACCCAGGGGGAGCTTTCCAAGAATGGAAGTGGTAAGATAAAACCCCAGAGGGGCTAAAATTAGCCCCGGCGCCCCGGGCCGGTCCCGCCGTGGCATTTCAGCTGTGAGCTGCACAGCTCTGGCCCCACACAGCCCCGTCCATCCCAGCCCTGCCACAGCCGCTCTGCTCTGCTCACTGGGCTTAAACCACGGCAGGACTCCCCATGGGACCCCCCTGGCCTCAGGTGCTCTGAGCATCCTCCACACCCAGGTAAGGGGCACGGGGACCCGGCAGGGTGAGGGAGGGGACTGGACCCAGAGGGACAAATGTGTGCTCTGTGTGCTCTGTCACAACCTCTTTTTGGGGTCTGCAGTGCTTGGACAGCTTCTGTCAGCTCAGGGGCTGACAAAACAGGGAGGGTGGGCAGGCCCTGGTGCCCAGAGCAGCTGTGGCTCTCCCTGGATCCCTGGCAGTGCCCAAGGCCAGGTTGGACACTGGGGTTTGGAGCAGCCTGGGACAGTGGAAGGTGTCCCTGCCATGGCAGGGGTGGGATGAGACGAACTTTTAACTTCGTTTCTGAACCAAGCCATTTTGTGATTCCACAAATCCTGGTTTGGGCTCTCCTGGTTGAGGAAGTTCCCTCAGCTCCCCACACAAGATCTCAGGAGCCTCCCTTTAGAGGTGCCGTTTGTGTGTTCAGGAAATGTTACAGCTGTTCTTTTATTTTCCACACCGTTTCCCTTGGGAATCTAACTGGGAACACAACTGTCTTTTTGACTCAAAGCTGCAGTAACCCCCAACCCATTCTCCATGAGGGTGGGGTGATCCCAGAGCTCCAGAGCTCATCACCGGTGTGTCCAATGAAGAGCAGCAGCATTAGAATTTCTCACATTTCTGTATAAATTGGGCTAATGGGTGGCAGCCTGGCAGAGTTTTGCTGCCATCAGATTTGTCCCAGTGCCCCAAGCTGTGCTGGTGGCCTTGCTGGGCTGAGCTGGCAGCTGTGTCCCCATGGGTGATGTGGGACAGGTCCCCCGTGGCTGCCCTGGCACCGACAAGCTCAGGTGCACAACGAGGCCAATTGTTCAGTTCTCCTTATCAGATAATTAACTGTTTGCTGCGGCTCCTTCACTAATTAATTGCCCCGTGCAGCTGGCTCCTCCCAGGATAGGTCAGCCTCGGCTCTGCCTGAGGAATCCCGAGCTGCCCCAGGGCTGCCGAGAGGTCCCTCTGCCCATCCCGAGCGTTTCCAGCTGCTCAGGTGCCAGCCGGGACATCCCATTCCTGTCTCCCGCTGTCCCTCGGCTCCTGAGGCCACATCCTGTGTTCAGAGCCCAGGCAAGCTGCCATGGTTCAGTCTCACTCAGTGTGATCATCTCAGCACTTCCATCCTTCCTCCCCAAAATTCCTCAGCAGAAACATCCCAGACTCTTCTGCAGCCACAATCATCGGGCTCAAGCAGGCAGGAGGGAGGAAAACAGTGGGATTCTAACGCTGGCATCATTTGGGAAGGGAGATGCTGGAAGATGTTTGATCACTAATCAAACTGACTACTTCACATTCATCTCATCCCTCAGGATTGGGGACAAGGGGTGGAGGAACAGGACACAGGTAATGGCTTTCCACTGCCAGAGGGCTGGGATGGATGGGATATTGGGAATTGGGAATTGTTCCCTGGGAGGGTGGGCAGGCCCTGGCACAGGGTGCCCAGAGCAGCTGGGGCTGCCCCTGGATCCCTGGCAGTGCCCAAGGCCAGGCTGGACATGGGGCTGGGAGCAGCCTGGGACAGTGGGAGGTGTCCCTGCCATGGCAGGGGTGGCACTGGAGGGGCTTTAAGGTCCCTCCCAACCCAAACCAATCTATGATTTTATGGGATCGTGATCCATGTGCCCACTACAGCACTGAGCTCCATTGTTCCTTCAGCCTTTCAAACATGTGGATTTCCTCACGTGGTGCCAGGTCCATGAGCACATCAGCAGCATCCTCATCAAATGTTTGTCCAGTTTTTAGAGAATCTTCCTGATGTTGAGTATAAATTTGCACTAAAATGCAGCTGATCGTGTCAGGGACTGGTTCTAACCAGGGCCTGGTGCTGGTTCTGCCATCCCGTAGATCTTTGGCCTCATCTTTTACCATGAGAGCAGCACATGGAACCCAGACCCGACAAAATGAGCCTGATGGACATCAACAAGATGTTCTCCCTGCTGCAGCCCAGGGATGACGAGGAGGACAGCGGGGAGAGCGAGGAGCTGAGCCGGGCGGTGTGCCAGGACGACCACGAAACGCTGGCCAGGCTCCTGTCCCAGGACAGGTACAAGAGGCTCATCAACCGCAGGAGCGGCTGGGGCGTGCCCAGCACCCCCCTGCGCCTGGCGGCCACGCGGGGCTGCGTGCGGAGCCTGCGGCTGCTGCTGGCCCACGGCGCCCAGGTGGACAGCCTGGACGTGAAGGCGCAGACCCCGCTCTTCGTGGCCGTCAGCAACGGGCACGGCGAGTGCGTGCGGCTGCTGCTGGAGGCCGGCGCCAGCCCCGCGGGCAGCGCCTACAACAACTGCTCGCCGCTGCTGCTGGCCGCCAGGGACGGCCACGCGGCCATCCTGCGGCAGCTGCTGGAGCACGGCGCCGAGGCCAACGTCCGGGCGAGGCTGCCCGAGTGGGCGGCCAACTCGGCGGCCTGCTCGGGGCCGCTGTACCTGGCGGCGGCCTACGGGCACCTGGAGTGCTTCCGCCTGCTGCTGCTGCACGGCGCCGACCCCGACTACAACTGCACCGAGCAGAGCGTCCTGGCGCAGATCCGCGAGCCCAAGACCCTGCTGGAGACGTGCCTGAGGCACGGCTGCCACAGCGACTTCATCCGCCTGCTCATCGACTTCGGGGCCAACGTGTACCTGCCCGGCGTGCCCGCCGACGGGCCGGCCCCGCGCAGCGAGGGGCTGGAGCTGCTCCTGCAGGCCAGAGGTGACCGGGCTGTGTGCCCGGGGCTGGACGGGCACAGCTTGGCTCTGATTCCCTCTTCCCAACAGCCACACACGGGTTTTCCTTCAGCCTGGGTTGTGCGGGTCTGTGGCTGCCCCTGGATCCCTGAAGTGTCCAAGGCCAGGTTGGACAGGGCTTGGAGCAACCCAGGATAGTGGAATTCCTGCCCATGGAATGAGATGAGCTTAAATTCCCTTCCCAGCCAAAGACCTTCTGTGATTCCGGGATTCCCACAGCCTGGGTTTCCCCTCACTTGTGGGGTTACCCCCTGCTTTTCACCCTTGCTCTCCTTTCTGCTGCTCAGTTTGGGCTCTCCTGTATTGCCCAAGTATAAAATCCTGCTCTTAATTCCATGTGGGGATGGGAAATTTCTTCTCCATGCCCAACCCTCATGGGAGTATGTGCCCGAGTCCATAGCCCCAGCCCCAGCACAGAGGTTGAGTTTTTACAGGATCATGGAATTTTCATAGGATCATGGAACAGTTTGGGTTGGAAGAGACCTAAAGATAATTTTGTTCCAACACTGCCTGGTTTGCTCAATCCTTGTCCCTTTCCTTTGGATAATGCTGGGTTGGAGGATAGCAGGGTTGTGTGTCTTGAAGGTGACCATGTGATTTTTCCTTCCACAGCTCATCCCAAATCCCTGCTGTCCCAATCCCGGCTGGCCATGAGGCGTCTCCTGAAGCAGCCTGGCTGCTCAGCCACCCTCGGAGAGCTGGACATCCCCAGAGCCCTGGCCAAATACCTGCAGCACCAGCTGTGATCCCAGCCTGCCCCAGGGACACCCCAATTAAAACCTGCTCCACCCCCCGGAGTGAATCCCTGATATCTGCGGAACTGCTGGGAATTTATGGTCACAAGTTCATTTTTGCTGCTGAGGTGTCTCCAGAAAGGAATGCCCATGTGGAAAAGTGGGAAGGGAAGAAAGGGAAGGGAGAGGAAGAACAGGAGACCTTAGCTCCTGATTTGCAGCAAAGGATAGAGCACAGAGCAGGATCTGATCCCCCTGCGTTTGCCTCAGACCATCTTTATTGAGGGATTTTACACCTTTAGCAGCTCTTGGTTAGAGAAGGGGCTGGGAAAGAGTGTGGAGGAATTCTTGGTTGGGAGGATGAGAATCGTTCTCTGTGAGGTGGGCAGGCCCTGGCACAGGTGCCCAGAGCAGCTGGGACTGCCCCTGGATCTCTGGAAGTGTCCCAGGCCAGGCTGGACACTGGGGCTGGGAGCAGCCTGGGACAGTGGGAGGTGTCCCTGCCATGGCAGGGGTGGCACTGGAGGAGCTCTGAGGTCCCTCATGATTCCATGATTCCCAAAGAAGTTTCCAAGTGCCTCCTCCACGTGGGAGGGGCAGGATTGGGGCTGGCCCCGGCCCTGTGTGCCCACCCCAGTGGGGGCAGAGCCCAGCACTCCCAGCTGGCAGGAGGGGCTGGGAGATGCATCCAGAGTCCAGCATCCCCACTCCTCTCCCTGCCCCAGCTCTGACCCTAAACATTGTCTCCTCACCCCAAAAGTGCTTCCTGTTGTGGCTGAGGGTGCTCTGTGACTGGGCAGGGCTGGGGTTTGGATTAAAAGTGTTCTGTTCTTGGTATGAAACTGTTGTGGCCTGTCTGGTGAAATGTCCCATGTTGGGCAGCCCTGCCAGGATGGCTGGGCAGGGACGAGGGAATGGCTGCACATGGGGAATTCCAGGCTGGAGTGGGGCATCCCAGCACCACCTTTGTGTCCCTCCATCCCTCCTGCCCTGGACACCGGGATTGCCCTCACCAGTGGGGCTGGAGATGCCTTCTGGCTCTTCCCACAGCCAGGAGCTGATGGATCAATGCTGCTGCTCCTTGGCAGCTCAGTGCCCACCCAACACTGGTGTTCTGGAGCACTTTGGGACACAGCAGAAGGTGTGCCATGGTTCATTCCTTCCTGCCCTGTGCCATCCCAAAGGGAAGTGTTCCCAGGGCTCAGAGCCGAACACAGGCACCTCCCTGCAGGATTTATGGGCTTGTGTCAGGGCTTACGGGATCTGTTAATCAGCATCTATTAATTAATGAGGCTGTGGGACCTCTCCCAAGGGGAGCATTAGGGCTTGGAAGCAGCCTGGACAAGGCTCCATAGGGAATGATGACACTGCTGCCACTTGTCCCCATGCAGGTGCCTTCAGGAGCACATCAGGAGATGGGGGCTGGGAGAGGCTGTCCAGCGGGGACATTGCCACGCCCTGCTGTGATTCCCACTCGTGGCATCCTTGTTGTCATCCTCACGTGGAGATTGGAGGGGATTTTGGGATTTGGGGGTCCCAAAAATGGGGAGGAGTCTTCCCTAGCTGCTCAGTGGCTGTAGCGCTGTGGGTGTGAGCAGCCGTGCAGCGGTGGGTGGCTGGCAGCGGCGTGGCGCGGGTGACACGCCCGTGGGTGACACAGCAGGCACAGGGAGGTGTCCCACGGCAAACACGCCGTGTCACCGCCCCGCCGGTGTCACACAGTGTCACACCCCTGACCCCGCGGTGTCACAGACAGGACAGGACAGGACAGGACATCCCCCCGTGTCCGTGACCCGCGCGGCCCGCGGCTGCCGCGCCAAGGCGAGACCACGCCCCTTACTCGGGGGTGACCGCGCCCCCTGTCAATCATACTCGCTAACGGGGCCACGCCCCCAGGGCGGGGCCACGCCCTGAGGCCACGCCCACTCCCCGCCGGGCCACCGGGGAGGACACCGGGGACGGCCATGGGGGGACACCGCGGGATGGCCACGGGGGGACACCGTGGGGACCGCGCCCAGCGGCCGCGGCCCTCAGCGTGACCCCGCCCCATTCCGTTAGGCCCAAGGTGGAGACCGCGCCCTCCCTCACGCAGAGGCCCCGCCCCTCCGCCGCCGCGCCCTGTCAATCACCGCGCCCCGCCCGCCAGGCCCCGCCCCGGCCGTCACGCGGCGCCGCCCC
>QUSF01000041.1:613514-625556 GCA_003676055.1 Chloebia gouldiae
GGGCCGGGGCAGCGCCGGTGAGTGCTGGGCACGGGAACGGGAACGGGCCGGGGCAGCGCCGGTGAGTGCTGGGCACGGGAACGGGAACGGGCCGGGGCAGCGCCGGTGAGTGCTGGGCACGGGAACGGGCCGGGGCTGCGGCCGGTGAGTGCTGGGCACGGGAACGGGAACGGGGCTGTGCCTGCCGCCGCCGCCGGTGAGTGCTGGGCACGGCCCGGGGCCGCCGCTCCCCGCGGCCCCGCCGCCGGGCCCGACCCCTCCCCGCCCCTCGCATTTTCCCGGATCCTCCCGAAAGTTGGGGAGCGGGGAGGGCCGGCCTGGGGGAGCGGCCCCGTGCGGGGCCGGGCGGGCCGGGGGTCCCCGAGGGTCCCCTCTGCGGGTGGAACGCTGCTTTTCATTGTTGCGGTGCTGCTTTTTTTGTTGCTTTTAAACCTTATCTTTCATGTTCTGTTGGTCGCGGCTCTTTGCCTTCGGTGCACTTTTATTTCCCCTTCCTTTCATTTTTATTTAGTCCATTTTTTATCCTACTCCAGCCTCCCCTCCGCAGCAGTGCCGCGGTGCTGACGTGGAGCTGGAGAGGAATGATTCCCAAAAGGAATTTCTGTAATGCTGGCTCTGTCTCGTGCCCTTCCGCGGCTGTTTTCCAGCAGCCCCAGTCCAGGTGCAGGTTTGGGGTCATTTCACCCCCATTTTCCAGCAGCCCCAGTCCGAGTGCAGGTTTGGGATCATTTCATTCCCCGTTTCCCAGCAGCCCTGCACGTGTCCAGTGCGGGCCTTTCTCCCAGGCCCCTCTCTCCAGAGGCTTTGGAGGCTCCTGGGAATCGTGGTGGGCTCTGCCCGAGCTGGAAAAGCCCACTTTGCCGCTGGGGAGGTGGCTGTGCCAGCCGGCTACGCCCCAGCTGCTGCTTCACCAGTGGGACAGGTGAACGTGAGGAGTTCTCAGCAATCCCAGGATTCCAGAATCATGGAATGGAATCGGTTGGGGGGGACCTTGAAGCCCATCCAGTCCCAGCTGTTCTGAGTGCGTGATGCCAGATCATTACAGAGGCAAAGCAACCCAGACCTGAGGAGTAAAAATAAACCTGGAATTGCAGGTTTGCTGTAGGGCTGCAGGAGCAGAGAGCATCGTTTGGGTGTATTTTTAATTTGGGATCTCTGGCTAAACACCTCTGGAAGGTTTCCTTGGCCTTCTGTTAGTCAGAGCTCAGCCTGGGGCATTACAGCTTGGGAGCACATTAGGATTTTATTGCATTTAATTTCTCCATCCTCAACTCTGGAAGAGAATCGTGATTATAATTGTTTTATTTCTGCTGTTCATGACAGCAGTCCAGGATCAAATTTCAAACCTACCTCTCTGCTTCTGGGATAATCTGATCAGGGGGTTCACAGTGGGTGTTTTTAAGGTGATTCTCTCTGGCTGGACAGATTATTTTAAAAACAACTGAAATCTTCTATTAAAAAAAGCCAAAGTAGTAACTAAAATGGATTTTCCCCGGACACGTGTGGGGGGGCTGTGTCCTGGTTTGGCTTCCGTCAGGATGCTCTTTGGAGCCTGGCATGAGGCCTGGGAGAGCTGGTGGGAGGTGGTTTGGGAGGTGCTAGTTCTCACTTTAAGGTAGCCAAACCTGATCACCCTGGAGACGAAAAATCTGGGAAGCTTTAGGGCTTGGAGCGAGGAGGTGCAGGGGTCAGACCTGCCCGTCCCCAGGGATTCTAGCCGAGGGAGATGTGTGGTTTTCCTGCTCTGGCTAACTGCTACATTTAAGTGACATTCTGGTGCCTGTATTTTGGAAGTGGAGGGAGAGCTTGGAGGCTCCTCCAGCTGGTGAGGGAGCCCCGAGACTCCGGTGCCTTCAGCTGTGCCCCTTCCACTGCCGTGTCCTCACCTGTGCCCTCTCCCTGTGCCTCAGGTCGGCGGTGATGTGTCCATCCCTGCGCCCGGAGCGCCTCGCTCCCAAAGCCGCTTCCAGCTAGATCCAAGCCCGCCCGCTGCCATGGAAACGGGCAGCCCGGAGGAGCAGGACGGAGGGGAGCAGCGGCGGCAGGAGGGCGGGGACGCCCCTTCCGACGGCGCCGACGGCTCCGTGGCGGCAGCGGAGCCGCAGCAGCCACCCCCCGGCAAGCTGCGGAAAACGGCCTTCAAGCTGTTCGGGGGCAAGCGCAGCATCTGCACCCTGCCCAGCTTCTTCGGCGGCCGCGGCAAGAAGGGGCTCAGCAAGTGCAAGACCCACGACGGGCTGAGCAGTGCTGCCTGTGACAAGGGCGGTGGGACACGGCCGGACAGCCCCTCGGAGGGCAGCAGGGATGGGCAGCCCGGCCCCCTGCCCGGCTCCCGCAGTGCCCAGCTGGCCGTGGACACCGCCAACAGGGGGGATTTGGGCCAGCAGGACGGCTCTCCCCCCGGGAGTATCGAGGGCTGTGACAAAAAGCCCTCTTTCCCCAGACCCAAAAAAGGGCTGAAAGGGTTTTTTAACAGCATCCGGCGCCACCGGAAGAGCAAGGCTGCCGAGAGTGAGAAGACAGAGCTCCCTGAGTGGAATGGGGACACGGAGGAGGCTGGGAATGCTCCTGGAACAGCAGTGGAGAGCCGAGGGACCGTGGAGGGCAGGGGAGCAGGGCCGGTCCCTGAGACCACAGCTGGCCTAGGGGACTCAGGAGGTGACTTCAGCTGTGGTGAAGCCACCGAGCCCACGGGCCCCACAGCTGATGGAGGCACCTCCAAGGGTGACACGATGGCCGTGCCAGGGAATGGAGATGTTCCAGATACAAAATCGGAGGCTGAGGCTGCTGCCTGCGCTGAGTTTGACCGTGAGAGTTTGCTGCTGGCCTTCCACCCTGACTTCATGGACAGTGAACCTCCCTGCCTGCACTCCGGGGACCTGCTGAACCTCATGCTGGGGGACGTCACCTCCCTGAAGAGCTTTGACTCCCTGACAGGCTGCGGGGACGACATTGCCGAGCCCGATATCGCCGAGAGCAGCATCTCGGTGGAGCGCAGCCGTGACGCCGCCAAACGCAGCTCCTGCCTGGTCACCTACCAGGGCGGCGGCGAGGAGATGGCCATCCCTGAGGAGGCTGAGGAGTACCTGCAGCAGGTGTGGGACAGCGGCGTGCCGGGGGACAGGAGCTACGGGGCCCAGGTGTCCAGCAGCAGCCTGGAGACACACGCCTCTCATGAGGCGGACGCCCACCCCTACGTGGGGGATGCCATGGATGGTGTTGACCTCCTGACTCCCCAGAGTGACCAGCAGGAGTCTGCCCCAAACAGTGACGAGGGGTATTATGACTCCACCACGCCAGGGCCGGACGATGAGGCTGGAGAGGAGCTCAAGAAGGACCGACTGCCCCGGGACAGCTACAGTGGCGATGCACTTTACGAGTTTGACACCCTGATGAGCCCCTCTCACGGGGACGAATCCCTGTTTGAGGGCAAAATCCCACGCCAGGGCATCTTCAGCTACTTCATGGACTTCTGCCTCCCTGCGGAGAAGAGCCTGATCCAGCAGATGATGGATCAGAAAAGAGGGCTGATGGAAACTGAAGAAGAGGGGCTTGCAGCCATTCAGAAAGAGTTGCTGTACTGGGAGCTGCAGAGGGAGCCAGTCCTGAAACGCCTGGATGTCTCCAGCAAGAAGTGTCCCCAGGAAAAGCAGTGCATTGAATGTAAAACCAGAGCAGCCAGCTCCGTTGGCAAGAGTCAGAGTGGCCTTGGGAGTGAGCAGGTGGCCTCACATACCCCAAGCCGGGCTGTCAATGGCGGGGTTGCAGTGGCTAGGGCTGAAAATCCAGAGTGGAGGGATTTTCCAGGGACTCTGTGTCTGGAAAACTGTTACAACAGCCAAAAGGCCCCCGGAAGTTGCCTTATTCAGCTCACAAAGAACAATCCCGGGTTCGATGCAGACCTGGACCGTGGGATGTTCGGGGACTCCATCCACGGCAGTGTGGCCCCAGCCAAGGCAGGGATGTTCCCTGGGTTCAGGCTGCCGGAGCAGGAGCACGGTGGCGGAGCAGAGCCCGCCCCTGGCGAGCCCCAGGTGGGCAGTGAGCCCGAGCATGCCGTGAGCTTCTCACAGGCTCTGGTGGAGTTCGCCAGCAGCGGGACCCTCTTCTCCAGCCTCTCTGAGAGCCTGGGGAGCTCGGCCTCCAGCTCCTCCTTCACCCAGAACCTCCCTGCCCTCCCTACCATGGTCACCTTCGATGTGGTGGACGTGGAGCAGGACGGGGAAGGGGAGTGTGAGCAGCACCCAGAGCTGACCGCGGGTGAGGACATCGCCGAGGCCTTCGATGATGGCTACGGACAGAAAGAGTCGTTGGCTGAATGTGACGAGAGAATGTCCCTGGGCTTCTCCCTGGGCTCCTTCCAGAGCTGCAACTGGGGGGTGGCCAGCCTGCCCCGCCACCTGCGCCTGCACGGGCTGAGCCCCTCCCTGCCCGCGCCGCTCTCCGTGGACCGGAGGAGCCGCTCGCTGGACACGGAGAGCCTGGAGTTTGAGCTGGCCGAGCCACAGGGGGCCCGCAGCGGCCCCCAGCCCTGCCGGCTCTGGGCCAGGCATGAAACCGGCAGGAAGGACTCTGCTGGAGCCAGGAGGAGCAGGAGCAAGGAGGAGGGTGAGCTGGTGGCTCCCGAGGGTGGCTTGAGCTGGCCGGGCCTGCGGCACCTCCAGCACGGCACCGACGCGGCTCCCGGCGGGATGGAGCTCTGGGACTTCGCTCCGGCTGGCGCTGTGGAGAGCGTCTGGGAGCCATCGGAGCCACCAGACACCGGGTCCCCTTTCCTGCCTCTCTCCCGGGGTGGCATCGGGGAGGCTCTGGAGAGGCGGCCCCAAGAGCCGGAGCTGAGCAGGCACCCGCTCCGGCCCTCCAACCTCCCCCTGCAGCCCGAGGCGAGGCGGGCCCGGGAGGCGGCCGGGTCCTTCCGCTTCCACGGGGATGTCCCCAAGCTGTCCTGCTTGTTACCCCTGGGAGAAGCGGAGCTGCCCCCGAGCTTTGGCTTTGCCTGCTCTCCGGAGCACCGTGCCAGGGGCAAACCTGTGGGCATCGCCCAGGGCGTGCCGCAGCACCCCGGGAACAGCAGCGGGGACACCGAGAGCCCGGAGTGCTGCACTGAGCCCCTCAAGGGCAGGGCCACCCTGGGGCACGGCAGCTGCCGTGGCACCGTGTGCAGTGTCACTGATGCTGAGTAGCTGCAGGAATGTCACCGAGGCTGAGTATCTGCAAGAATGTCACTGTCACCGAGCCAAAAGGCTGCAGGAATGTCACTATGTCACCATGCTGAGGCTGCTCTGGACAGGGGTGAAAGGGAAGGGAGAAAACTGGGAGCAGTTTGGGGAGGACTTGAGTTTGAGCTGGGCTGATGCTCCTCTCCTGCAGCCATCTGTGGCCTTGCCCCTGTGGATGCTCTGGAGGTAGCTTGGAGCTGCCTCCAGGATTTCTTCATCACCACTGAGGCACTTTCTGGTTTTCCAGCCCTCTCCAACACCAAGTGCAGCAGCAGCCCCTGGCAGAAGCTGGGGATGGACCCGTCGCTGCTGTGGCAGGCTGGGGTTTGTGCAGGACTGGGGCTGGGGGAACAGGCCTTGGGCAGACTTTTGAGGGGAAATGGGGCTGTTTTCCTCTTCTGGGTGAAAGGTTTGGGTTCAGACTCACTTGAATGTCTTCCAGCCCGGGCTCAGTGTGGGGAGCTGGGGGGAAGGGTGCTGCTTGTTCCAGAGCAAGGACGGGGCAGCTGGAAAGGGGAACTTTGCAGCAACGTTTTTATTTATTGGATTTGTCTTTGCCCCAAAGGGAAGCAGGAGCTTTTGTGTGCGTGCTGATAATGTTCTCCAGGTCTAGTTTCAGTTTGCTCAGAAAGTTGTGCTGTCCATGGTGTCCCTTTGAAGAACAAAGTGTTGGTCCCTTCTTTGTTGTGGTCTGTCTTCACGGTGCAGAATTCCTGGTGGAATCCTTTCCCATGCTTTATCCTGGGCTCTTGGCCTCTCCAGAGCCATGGGGACAGGGATGAGGCCTTTGAAATAAGCTAAATTTGCATCATGCCTGTAGCTGTGAAGTGGCAGATGATGTTACTTTCTCAAAAGGAAGCTTTGTGGCTTTTTAATTTAATTTTATTTTTTACGGTTGTTTTATTTGCATAAACCCACAGGAGGAAAGTTTTGTGTTCCCCAAGGAACACAAAATTTGGGATGGACTGCAGCTACATTGGGCTTCACTCCTACTGTCTGGAGGGAACAAAAAACCTGGAAGCTGCTGGAGGTCTGGGATTTTTCTGCCTCTTGGGAGGAATGTGGAGGATAGACAGAGGCTGAGAGGACAGACTGTCCTGTGAGCCCCTGTGACATCTGTTCCAGGCTCCTGGTCCCCTACGTGATCCCAAACCCCCTCAGCTCTGATCCAAATCCCCAGTCCATGACACAGAGCTGCTTCCCTGTCCTGTCCAAGCTATGTGTTCTGATTTAATTCCATTACCAGTGATTTTTGTTTCCCCCCACCTCATTGCCCTTCCTCTATTTTTCTTTGCAGCAGAGTTTGTAGCATTCAAAAATAAAAAATAATCCCAAAGTAGAAATACTGGAGTTTTACCACATTTATGGAGTGAGGGATGGCTCTCCTTGGGCCAGACTCGATTTTCCTGCTGAGTCCTGCCCTGCTGGGTCACTCTCCTGCTGCTCTCCTGCTCCACATGGATGTGGCTCCATCAGCTGCTCCATGCCATCCCTGGATTTCCAGGCACAAGGAGCTGGTTTGGGTTTGATGGACTTTTTTCCCCCCACCAAGCAAAATGAGGTCTTGATATTCCTTTTGAGAAAGGATTCCTCTGCCCTGTCCTTGGATGTCTGGGAAGGAGCAGGGAAAGGCAGGGCCAGGCTTGGTTCAGCCTCTGTGTGTGATGTGATTTTCCTGCCGAGGCAGAGCAGATCTATCTGTGCATCCATGGGCTCAAACCTGAATTCTTCCTTATTTTCCTGCCAGCCTGCTGCAGGGAGTTCCACAGGAACCTGCTGTGCCATGGCTCTTTTCCCTCATCCCTCTGGGACACTGGAGAGGATTTCCTGGGACACACCTGGCTCTTGGTGCCACTGCCACACCCGGAGAGGAGAATGTGGTGAGCCAGGGGAAGGTGCCCTCGCTGGGAGGTTCTCTCCCCTCGTTAGCACAGCTGCTAATGAGCATTGGATATCCCTCCCTGGAGCAAGGACAGGGCCAGCTCTGTGCCCATCTCACCCCATTCCCAGCACACAAACCACGGGCACACCCTGCTGGGGACACCACAGGGACATTGTCACCCCCTCACACCCCTGGCTGGGTTTAATCCCTGTTTTATTTCCTTTCAGCATTTCACCAAAGGCATCTCGGGGGTTCCAGGCTCTGGAGCTTTGTTCAGCCAAAGTCCTGCTGAGGGCTGGGAATGTCTGGGTGCTAAATGAATGTTCCAAGGTGTCCATAGGATCCTGGGGTTGGGTGTAGGTACGAGGTGGGGAGGTTCAGTGGGAACAATACAGCCAAGGCTTGGTAATCTGACTTTATACCAAAGGTTTCTCCTCTTAATTCGATGGGAATTCAATGAGGCAAATATCTCTGGAATTCAAATGAGTTTTCCTAATGCAGTTTAGTCACTAATTTGCTGGATTATTGGCAGATTCTGCCCCATTAACCCAAAGAAATTGGAATTTCTGGTGCAGTAATTCAGCCTGTAAATGATCACTGCAGTAGGGATTGGATTTCACTGCCTGCTGAGCCACTCTTCCCAAAAAACCCCACTTGGGATCCATGGGAACAAACCTGGGCTGGAGCTGGGTCAGTCCAACACTGCCTTACCTGAGGAGCTCACATTTGGAGTGGTCGCTGAGGCTTCTTATGCAAAAGGGCTTCCCAAGCAGAAACCAGTTGGAAGAGTCAGGATCAGCAGAATGTCCTGCCAGGATATTTAGGGAAAACTTGAGGAATCTGCCTGTTCCTTGCAGGGAAGTGAGGGACTGAGGCGTTGGGGTCAGCCTGCCAAGAGGTTCTGTGTTCCATTCTGGGGACTTGGGGGTTTTCATTTGTTCCTTTGTTTTTATACACATAAGAAAATGGTCGATTTTTTCTATTTTTGTATAGTTTTGCATTTTATAATCATGGGGAAATTTTGCAGACTGTTCTTTTACTCGTGTGTCTTGTCTTTCCAAGTGGTGTGGTTTGCTTTTCCCGTGGATAAAAGGCCATTCCTGCTGCTGCCATGCCCGGATCCCACCCTGCTCCCTGGGAATGTGCTGGGGCCTCTGCCCAGTCCTCCAGCCCCTCACAACCACACTTTGCACACACTTGAGATGTCCTTAACCCTTCTCTGTCACACTCAGCTGTCCCTTCTTTGCTTTTCAGTGTTGTTTTTAATCTGAATTTGTGGATTTTGGTGATTTCTCCCTCCAAGTGTTGTAAAAAGTCCACAGGATTCAGCTGAGGCTTTTCCTGCTGTCTGCTGATGTTATTTTATCTAAAATTGGGGCTTTTCTTCAATCTCTGTGCAGGAGATGCTGTTGGCTGGTGCATGGAAACGCCCTTGGACAGATTTTTTTTCCCCTTGGTGCTCCCTGGCTGAGCTGGGAGCTGGGATTTCACCCTGGTGCCTGAGGATTGCTCCTTAAATAATCCTGGAATTAGCAGGGCTCCCCCCTTTCTCTTCCTCCCTCCTCCAGGGAGCTCCAGCCCTGTGCTCTGCATCACTAAAACATCTCCCTGGAATGACACTGCCTTGAACTTTGGGATCAGAGGAGAGGAGAGCTTCTGGAATTCTAAAATCCAGCCCAAAGCAGATTTCCCCCCCTTTTTTTCCCTCAGCAGGGGTGGCAATTGTCACTGATTTGGCTCTGCAGAGATTTTTTTTGTCTTCTAATTAATAACGTCTCACCTAATGGTGCTTCTAAAAGTTTTTTCTGGACTGGGTTTGCCCCATTCCCCACAGGGATAGACGAGAAGGTTTCTCATTGAACATTCCTGGGGCACTCAGACCCACCTTCCACATTCCCTCTGCCCTGGAATTCTGGGCTCCCTCCTCTCCAGCTGGGGCCTCCTGCTCTTCTCACCCACACTGAGTCACCCCAAAGCTCCATTTGGGTGAAGTGAGAAATTAAATCCCAAAAAGCCTCTCAGTTGTAAGGAAATAATGACTTAGCCCTTGTCCTTGGCTGTCCCATCCTGCTGCCAGGCTGGCAGCTCCTCCCAGGTGGCCAACCTGGCTGAATTTGGGGTTTTTTTTGTTTCCTTCCTGGTCTCATTGCTACTAGTCCTTTCAAGTTTTTAATGTATTGATTGTGTTTTAAAATGAATGTTCCTTTCACTGAATTCTAATGAATAAACTGCAGATTTTTAGAGAACATTGGATGTCGCTGGTGGTTTGGTGTTTTCGTGCTTATTTTATCCTTGATTTAATGTTTTTCTTTCCCTTCCTCTTTGTCTGTTGGTTATTTACCACTGAGGTGGAAATCTCCATGGGAGAAGGCAACAGAGACCCTTTGGAACAGGGTAAGACTCCTCAAATCCTCATTAAATGAATCCTGGAAGTTATTCATCCTTTAAGGCTCCAAGGCAGATTTTCCCTCTTTGGGCTCCAGCAGTGACAGGGAGCAGAGATTCCCTGGCTCTGAGGTGGCCCCGCCTGGCTGGGACATCCCTGGCATGGCAGAGAGGGGCTGGCAGGGATGGTTTTATCTTGGATCCTGCTGACTGTGTCCCTCAAGTGCCTCCCAGGATTTCTAAACGCATTGGGAGACTCAGGAGAAGAGTCCTGCCCTCCCCAGGCAGAAATTGAATTTGTGAGAAGCTGTAATTATCTGGAGAGCCTGATGAGCTGCGCTCTTAATGAGCCCTGGGGAGGCTCTGTCCTTTCCATCCTCCTGAGATCCATCAGGCTGGAGGGGCGGGCAGAGCTCTGCCCTGAGGGTGGGAGCCTCTCCTCCTCCCCCTCGTGCAGTCCCAAACCTCCTTCCACTTCTCCAAACCCCCTCTGGGAATGCTGAGCTTCCATCAGAGCTCCCTCTCTGCTCCCTGCCCTTTCCCCGGTGTTGCACCGTGGAGATTTTTCCCATTCTGGATCTGTCCCTGGTTCATTTTAGAGTCAAACAGGCTCTGCCCTGGCCACGGGTTCTGCTCCTGGGCCAGCAGATGTGGCTGAGCAGCTGCTGGAAAAGCCTCCCTGTGCCTTCAGATACTCTCCAGGCACCTGAGGAGCTTTTCCAACATCCCAGTGCAAACCTCCTCCCCCTGTGACCCCACAGAGAGGGCTCAGGGCTGCTCCAACACAGCTCTCCCCTGGAGCAGTGGTTGCTTCTTAGTATTTTTAGTATTTATTGATTAATATATTATACGTATATAAAATATATAATTACATATATTTATTTTTATATATGTACGCTTTTAAATAGATATGCATTAAAATATTTTTATATTTATTTATACATAAGTATGTATTTATATAAGCTTATATATAACTACATATATTTATATGCTTTTAAATATTTAAATATATATGCTTTTAAGTATTTTTAAATTTTTATTTCACGATATTGTTTTCTGCTGCATTTCAGCTGGGAATAACCCCCCTCATCCCACTGGAAAAGCCTCCAGCAGCTCCCAAAGCTCTGGTGCAGAGGGTGTGGCTCCTCCTTTGGGGTTAAATAAGGTTGGTGTGGCGCAGGAGCAGCTTTGACTGTGACTCTCGTGTTTGTCACAGCTCTGGTGGCTTTTACCCCGAACTGGAGCTGGGGGAGGGGGCTTGGGGCAGCTCCATCCCTGCTCTGTCCCCAAGAACCTTCCCACAGGAGCCTCCCCAGCGTGGGGACAGCGAGGGACAAAGCAGCAGCTGGGGCCACCTCTGGCAGAGAACAGAGAGGGACCAGCACGGGGCAGGGGCCACCAGCCCGGGGCTCCTGAAAAGCCCTGAGGGAATTGAGGGAGGGAGAAAGCTGCACGGGCAGAGGGCAGGAGCTGATGGATGAGCTCTGCTGATTTTCCTTCATTTTAAACGTGGGAAGAGTCTGGAAGGCAATCAGCTGGGAAAATGGCAGGGCTGGGTCAGCACTGCCAAGGCTGGAAAACTCTGCCAGAGGAGCCAAAAAAAAAACTGTGGAAAGGCTGGGCAGTCGTGCATGGGGGTTCCTGGGTCATGAGCTCAAAGTTCAGGCTCCAAACTGCCCCTCTGGAGCTGTGATCCCATCCAGCCTCCCTGCAGCCTGCTGGGCCCTTATCCCAGGCACCCTGTCTTCATCCCAAACTCTTCCTGGCTTAAAGAACATCCCCCAGAGCTCCGGGGCTGCCTTTCCACATCCCACTTGGAGGTCTGAGAGAAGCTGCAAGGGCATTTTCTCCGAGATGCTGGCAAAGCTGGGGTTCCCTGGCAGGGGCTGGGGTTATCCAGGGGATCCTGGCTCATGCCTGGGGGTGTTTAATGCCCTGTTTTCCATGGTGCCACAGAAATAAGCCCCTTGGCTGCACCCCAGCTCTGGCAGGGATGGATGCAGGGGATACAGGAGATGGATTTCACCTGTCCCTGGGTTGTTTTCTCCTTCCCCCACCACTGCTGCACGTGGCAGTGGAGCGTTGATGATGATGAGGACAGCGGGATCAGCTTTTGGGATGGCCCATCCCACTGGGAACGCTTCAAACACTCAGCTCTAATTGCCTCCTTGTAAACACAAATTGACTCGTTTGCTACAAACAAATTCCTGCAGACAAAACCTCCCTGGAAGTCGCTTGTCATCACAGGAATGTATCTCACACTTTGAAGTGTTTCTTTTTTCCCCCTCTTTTTTCTCCGAAGTGATTTGAAAAGCACCGACACAACAACTTTGCTCTGTGAGGGAACACGAGGGGTTTGTGGCACTGCCAGGGTCCTCAGGCTCCTGTGCAGCTCCAGAGGCTGCAGGGAACAGATCTGCCATGGCCTGGTGACCTTTGTGTCACCTGTCACCCCTGGGGCAACTGGTTTAGTTCCTTCCCTATTTCCATGGGTCGAGTGGAGCTCGTGCATCCCATCCCATCCCATCCCATCCCATCCCATCCCATCCCATCCCA
>QUSF01000041.1:651023-675753 GCA_003676055.1 Chloebia gouldiae
AGGGTGAGGGTGGCCCCATGGTGTGGGTGATGGCAGCAGGGTGAGGGAATGCTGAGCATGGCTGGGGTGGGTGCCTGGGAGCCCAGCTGAGCCTGGGGGATGCACTCTGCACCCTGTGTTCTCTGTCTCTCTGTGTTTTCCAGGGAGATTTCACACACCACTGGCTGATGAGTTGACTTTATGTGGTGTAAGTCCTGCCAAAACAATTTCTTCCTGTTATTGCTGCTCCAGTTTTAGAGAAGCGATAAGAACCTTTTGCAGGGACCTGGTTTCTCCCAGGGGCTCTGCTGCTCTGAGCTGGGAGTTTTGAGCAGCAGTTCCCGGGGTGACTTTTCCTCAGTCCTTCAGTTAAATTTCAGAGTTAGATTTAGTTAAATGATTTAAGGAATGTCTATGTAGGGTCTCTCCACAGCCAGATGGATCTGGTTCATTTTGGATGATATTTCCTATGAATTACCTCTTCAGTTGCTCATGGAGGTGGTTAATGAAGGGCAAAAAGCTTGGAGACAAGGCTGTGTTAAAATGAGAGCTGAGACAATGTGAGGCTGTGTTTGAATGTGTATTGGGGCTGTGGGATCATCCCAGGTCTCTTCAGCTGACAGTTCCTTTTGTCATGCCATTTTGTTTCCATTCCTGCAAAGGCAGATTTTTAAGGCCAGACCTTAAATATTCCAATGGGTATGGGGGTGGATCTTAGATCCCCTTCTGCTTGGGTCTTAATTTCTTTTGAATGAACAAACTGAATATAAAGCAAAGCCACCAGAAATATAGAATCCTAGAATGGTTTGGGTTGGAAGGGATCTTAAAGAACATCTTGTTCCAGGCCCTGGATGGGCAGGAACACCTTCCTCTGGAAGGTTTGCAGGGCTGCACTGTGCCAGGCAGTGCTGGATCAGCTGTGCTGACTCAAGATAAGGGAATAATTTCGGGTTCCTGGTGGCAAACAGAGCTGGGAGGGCTCTGGCTGCTCAGGGCTGAGCAGGCTGCACTCCTGTTCCTGAGAGATGGCTGCTGGGAGGAAGGAAAACTGGGAAAAAAAGGGTCACTTAGTCATGGGGTGAGGTTCTGCCCCTCTGCTCAGGGTGGCACAGCTGTCCCAGCACCTCAGGTGTGGAGGGTGCGAGAAATGGGGGAGACAAAAGCCCTTGTGAAGGCAGACATTGAGCCATGAGGATTCTGCCAGGAAAAGGAGGGAACTCTTCAGCTGGGCTGTCCACAGGGGACTCTGGCCAGGTGTGATGCTGGGAACAGTGTAAATGAGTTGGTGCTTGCAAACAGGGGTCCTGCAGAAGGGATCTGCTGCAGCAAGATCCCAATCTTCCCTTCTGACCCTTCAGGGGTTGGTGTTTTCTCACTCTGGGATGCAGCAGCAGTGCCTTGGAGGAATTCTCCAAGGGCAGGAACTCCTCTGTGGCCTCTCTCTGGTCTGTAATTGGTCCCTGTGACTTCTTGCCATAATAATTAAAGCCAAGTATTTAAATAAACTTTTGTGAAAATAATGAGTTGCATTAGATACAAATATTTTTATAAAATGGAAGTAAATAAATGACATCACCCAGCCCATGTTTGACACAGCTAGAAGCAGTTTTCTCCAAGACACAGATTATTCCATAATTGCTCCTTAATGAAGTTCTTGCCTCCTTGCTCTGAAGGGTTTGCCCTTGTCCACAGCACAGGAGGAAGCAGCAGTTATATGGAAGTTACATGATCCAGGCTGGCATGTTCATACCCCTTAAAGCTCCTCTGTGATCAGTGGGTTTTGCACCCATAAAAGAATGAAGGTAATATTACAAAAAAAGTCTGTAGGAAATACAGGGAGTACATTCCTTTGATTCCAGGCTGGAACATCGTGTGTGATAATTACTCTGTAATTTTTCTAGGCACCTTGCTTTGATTCCTGGAAAGTCTCACCTTTATTTACAGCTACAGCATGTGTTAATTAAGTTAGTCAAAAAATAAGAATTTTTTTTGGGAAGAGCTTTGCTGCAGAATGCTGCAGGACAGCTCCATGGAATGTGGATTGATTGCTGGATGCTCCTTGAGGCACTGCTCAGAAGAGCCAAAGCATTGCCCATCTTCCCTCAAACACACAAAAGGAGGTGCAGCTTGGGCTGGAAGCAGGAAGGAGCCATGGATTTAGGTGGTGTTGGAGGACCTTCCCTGGTTCTTTCTATCCCCTCTGCTGAATGAGGATAACATGTGGGGAGAATGAATACTGAGATCCCTAATTTGAGTTTAGTTTAGGCACCTAAATACATGTTGGCACATGTCAGTGGGAAATCTGATTTTGGTGTTACAGGCACAGCTTTCCCCCTGGTGATGCCTCAGGTTTCAGCTTTTATGATTTTCAGATTCTGTGCTGCTTTAGTGTGTGGGTCTGGGCTTCATATTGGGGCATGGTGAGCTCTGTTCACAGAGTAGGGAGACAAAACAATTCCTTCTCTAGCTGGGAATCAAGGACAGATGATCCAAATCTCAGGCCCAAGAGCACAAATAACTTGGAATGAACAGAGAAAACAATGAGAATGGGACTTAATGGGCTGGAGCTGTAACTGGACAATGAACTCCAATATACAAATGGAGCAGAACTGATCAAAGTGAGAGACCCCGTGAGCTGTCGTGCATTTTGTGACCATTTTGGGTTCACCTGGGGTGTAGCCCTGGCTGGGCTCTTGGTGCTGCTCAAGATGGATCCATTGAGGCCTTTTAATAAATCCCTGCTTGATTCTTTAGCTCTGTCCAGCCTCTGCTCTAGGTCAGCCTTGACAAGGCATCACTAGGAGGGGGCTGGATTAGGGGTGTCTGGGGGCATTTCCTGAGTGTGCAGGAGCATCTCTAGAGAAGCAACAGTCTGGGACAGGATCTTCTGCAGAGTCCAGCCAAGTAGCCTTCAGAGCCTGCTGTTAATCTGCTCTTTTGCTGGTGGGAGGGTTGGGGTTCAGCCTCACATGGCTTAAATTGTGATTTACAATTTTGGAGTTATGGGGACACCACATTTTAAGCTGGATAAATAACAGTTGGGTTTGGTCTGGTGGCTGTGGAGCTGCATTGCTGTAGAGATGGGTCAGAACTTTGTGTTCCTGAGTTGGAAGGAAGCCACAAGGATCACTCCTGCCCTTGCACAGGACAACCCTCAAAATCACCATATAACCCAGCTCCCAAATGAGGGGCTGGATTCATTTCTCTTCCTTTGCTCCTTCTCCACTCATACCCCCTGTGGGGGGGCAGCTTGGGAGGGAGGTTCAGCACAGGCTTCTGCCAGGCTTGGAACAAATGAAACAAGGATGATGCCTTGGATGTGAGGGTCTCAGAGATTTCAGGGGGTGTCGCTGATTTTCACTGGGTGCTTCATTCCTCCTCCTTCCTGCCCTGCTGGACCCGTCCTGTCACCCTCTGGGGGCTGTGGGGCAGAAGGTCTCTGCCTGACCTGTGTTTCTGTGTCCACAGGCAGGACTGAAGCACTCCCCTGCCCTGTGCCAGCACTGGCTCCTTGCAGCCCTTCCCAACTGCTCTGTCTTTCAGGGAGATTATTTCTGGCATGCTCTGTCAGGTTTCTTGATTTTCTTGCTGCAGGTAGTTGTGAAACAGCAGCTGTTCTGCAAGTGCCACTGCTGGGCTGGCACTTGCTGACTGCTCCTCTGGGGGAGAGGGAGAGTGAATTAAGGACAGACAAGAGAAAGAGGGATTAAAGTCAATGGAAGGTCCCTCTGCTTCTTTGGGAATTGAGTTTTGCTCAGGTTTTCTGCTGGACAAGCCCTTATTCTTTAATGTTTTTTTTTTTTTTTTTTTTTTTTTTTTGTGAAGCACGTCTGTTGTTTACTCTGAAGGAAAAAAGGGTCACTTTTTCCACACTGCTGACGTGAGCTGTGAATCACAGTGGTTTTGGGAAGGTGCTGTCACTGGGACCAGTCACCTGTCAGAATATTTGCTGCCTTCATCCTGATGTCCTGAGGCATTTTGCAGCCCGTGTGCCAAAGGGCTGGGTATGACCACAGCTCAGAATGCACTTCTGATGCTTCTCCAGGGGGCTGGGCAGGAAGGATTGGCTCCTTAAAGGTCTGGGTTTCCAGGCAGCCCTGTAGCCTATGGATGGGAGGTGATTTTACTACAGGAAGGAAATGTGTCAGCACGTAGCAGAGATCCAGCACATGGCCTGGGAGCCAAGGGGGTTCTGTCTTGGTGCTCCAGCCACAAGAAAGGCGCAGCTCTGGAGGGGCATGCAGAGAGCTGAGCAGGTTTTGTGGAGGCTGGGGAGCTCCTGGGAGCTGGGGCTGGTCCTGCCCTGCCTGTGCAGGCACGTGGAGCCTGCATGGGAGCTCCTGAGGGCTGAGCAGGGTTTGAAACGGCACTGAGGAAACACGAGCTGAGGTGCCCTGGCTCACTGCACCCTGCACAGGGGGCACATCCTTGCAGAACTCATATCCTTGTCTTTTCTAAGGATTTGCAGCCTCATGCCTGGCTGCTGTGCAGCTCCAGGGCTTTTCCAGAGCTGTGGAAGTGTATCACTGCTGCTCAGCATTGGCTGAACTCTGTCTCCTAGAAAGAATTTAGGTTTGTGTGACATGAGCTGGTAAATCAAGATGTTGTTTTTTGCTTGGTGGCAGTGTTTGGATATCCACGCTGTGCAATTTCCTGCAGAAACTAGATATTGCCTGCACGTGTTCCCAGACTGTTTGTGTTTTAAAGCCTGGGTGAAGCTGCAGGTGTGCCGGGCTCATCCTTGGATCTGCACCTCAGAGGGGATGGGCACCTTCTGGGTGACTGGCCCTGTCCTCCCCTGCTTGTGTCTTTTGTATAGACCTTTGCCACACATGGCAATAAATGTATTTGCTGTTGAAAAGGAGTCATTGAAAAGACTGTAGAATATACAGAATACAGAAAAGGGTGAAACAGAAAGGTGCCTAATACTCAGAACACAACCCCCAGCTCCTTGTAAAAAGATTCAGAGTTTGTTCCATAAATAGGGACAAAGGGAGCCTTTAGCTGCTCCTTCTC
This sequence comes from Chloebia gouldiae, assembly GCA_003676055.1. Lineage (NCBI taxonomy): Eukaryota > Metazoa > Chordata > Aves > Passeriformes > Passeridae > Chloebia > Chloebia gouldiae. The sequence goes on from QUSF01000041.1 coordinate 656,019, forward strand.
TGCTGAGTTTTGATCCCTAATAAAGGGGGTGAGCACCCTTGGGGAGAGCAGGGTGGGCAGGCAGAGGAGACACGGCTGTGTGGCCACCTGTGCCTGCCCAGGCCCATCCCTAGGGCAGGGGCAGGAGATGAAAAGCTCATCAGCAGTGATGCTAATTGGGTGCAGTGCTGGCTCCCTGCGTGGCTGGAGTGTGCCCTGGAGCGTGAGCAATGGGAGCTGACAGCCCCTGTGGCAGGGCAAAGCCGTGCTGGGGCCAGGGCATGGCCAGACAGGGGCTGTGCTCCCCGTCCCTTCACCTCAGGTGCTTTAGTGTCCCTGTGGGATCGTCCTGGAGGGCTGGCCTTGATGAACTGTGGGTTTGAAGCCTTGGGTTAGGAGATGAGGAGCAGCTGGGCTGCCCAAATTCAGGATAACTCAGAGATAGCAGCATTCCCACCAGGGCATCACCCACCCCCTGTAGCTCCTGCAGGGCATCGCTGTGTGCCAGCCTGGGCTCAGCGTGTGCTGCTGGCTGGTGTGCAGTGCCTCTGGATGCAGAGAAGGGTGAGTTTTGGTTGTTGCTGTTGAGGGGGAGAGCAGCAGAAAGGTGTCAACCTGTCTAGGAGGCACCTTGTGACTTTGGAGTGTTTTGCACCAACCTTGTGAGGGAAAAGTAAGGTACAGGCAGGTGTCAAACTACTAAAAGTTCTCTGTGTGACCCCTAAAAATGCCTTTCTGGGGTGAAAAGCCCCAGCCTGAGAGCAGGCCAGGCACGTGACAGTCACTGTGGTTTGCTAGAAACACCAGAGCAGTTCTTTCATGTGTCTAAGTGCTATTTAGTGCAAAGGCACTGGCCTTCCTGAGCTGGATATTCCAGAATGCTGCGATGGACAGAGGCACAGCAGGTGGCATTGGCCTGTTTGGGACATCAGACCTTCCAACAGCCAGAAACTGGATTGATTTTTGTGGAAAAACAGTTCAGAAGTCTCTTCAAGGAATTGTTTGCTGCTGAGGGCAAAGACACTTGTACACTTGATACCTGGGGCTCTAAAGTGAGACTTGTCACCAATTTCAAAGCAGGGCAGGGAGATACTTCACCCTGTAGTCAAAAGGCTGTGCTGGATGAGGTGGGTTTTCCACAATGAGGTGCTTGGGGAGTTGAGAGCCAAGCGCTGTGCTTGTATGGTTGTTTTCAACTGCTCTGAGGAAAAGGGGAAAGGAGGATGAGGGTAAATTCCACCCATGCAGCTGCCTGAGAAGAACAGGTCTCTTGGGATGTGTTTGGAGGTAGAAATAGGGCTGGAAGACAATGAGGTAGAGGTGAGGTGTTCTTTGACATCACCAGGGCCACATCAGGGAGTTGCTGAGTAACCTGCTGAAATAATCCTTGAAAATGTTTGAGCAGAACGGGTTGCTGCCTGTGCTCCGAGTCTCTGCTTGTGAATTTGGGGCTGGTGTTGGCACCCAGCTCTTTGTTTCTAATCCTGATCTGAATGTGCTGAACCTACATTAGCACAGAATCCCAGACTGGGAGGTCTGTAACTATGACAGTGTCCTCTAAATGTGACCCTGTGCCCCTCGTCTCAGCGCTGGCATCGGCGGGCTGCTGTGTAAGGTGGCACTCCTTTCTTCTAGTAGTAATTCCATGTCAAAGAGGAAATATAAATAAACTCCCCAAACAAAAGAAGCAAGGAAAAAATAATTCTTTCAAACATTTGAGCAGGAACAATAGGGTAGGATATGCACTCTCTGGGGAGGGCTAATGGTTGATGCCGATAGGAGCACAGTGCTGCCTTGCTCTGTACCTAGCTGGGCTCAGCGAGGATTATTTATAGCAAATGTTATGGCAGAAGCATGTGTGACCTGCAGGCTCCCAGTGAGGGGAAGAGCTTTCCTGTGCTGTCTCTGGGATACAATAGACAATTATTTAGACACTATCTTTGTCTCAAGATATAAACAATTAAACGCTGGCTACTGATTTCTGCTCTGATGTTCAGAGCATGCTTTCTTGCTTAGGGATTTGTGGAGAAGGCAAGGATTTTTAAGAAATGTCACAGATGTGAAGTTCCTGAGGCGTCACTACCAAATTGACTAATTGGGAATGCAGAGTAATGTCTCAAGCACCATGAAGTTGTTGTTTCCCAAAGGATGGCAGCCAGTGGTTCAGTGTTGTTCAGCTGACATTAATGGGGTGTGGATGGGTGTAGACCCCTGAATGTGCCTGTTCCATTGTGTTTTGGCTCATCACTATGATATTAAAGTACCTACAGCTGCTACTGGATAGTAATTAAATGTTCTTACATATAATTAACTACTTTCAGCTGACTACTGAACAGCTTAAATAATCTACATGTAATGGCAGATATTTTGGTATTAGGATGGTGACAGTTGATGCTAAATAGCTGGAGAGGTTGGGGAAACAGCTATTGTGCATCAAACCGACCTTGTGCTGGTAGATGACTCCACCTCCAGGCTCCCTCCTTTTCCTGGGGGTCCCTGTCTGTCCTGAGTGCCAGTACCAGAAGGATCCTTTTGGATCTCTTCAGGACTCACCTCAGGCTTATTTTCTGTAGAGCAGAAGAATTTAGAATTGCAAAAAAGGGGGGATGTGGAGGGTGCTGTTGCTGTGGCTCAGTGGGCAGAGGGTGAATCTGCATCTGCAGTTCCTGGAGCAGCAGTGTGGATCTGGAGGAACATTTAGCACAGGTGCTGTGCCAGGGGTGTGTGGGCTTTGTGAGAGGCTTGGTCTGAAATTCACCTTCAGCAAGAGCTGATCTGTTCTGTTCATTATTTCATTCCAGTTGTATTCCAGGGATTTTATATCTCTGTGTTTATATCTGGAGCTTCTGCTCAGCTTTGCACAAGGAGCTGGGTGCTGGCTCTCTCCTTCCTTGTGTGTATGAAGCTGATCCCGGCTTGGTGTAAGGTTTTAGTGCTCTGTGTGCTGCAGAGCCCGGGGCTGGTGCCCTGTTCAGCTGCCTGGCACCTCCCTGCAGTGCCAGCCCATCTCCAGTGTGGAGCTGTGGTGTTTGCAGTGAGCTGCTCCCTGCCTGGCAGCACCAGCGCTGGCCCAGTTTGTCTGACAGATGCAGTGGAGCAACTCTCTCTCCCTCGGCCGCAGGCAAAATGAGTCTCCTGCTCTAATTTCATTGTGTTTAGCCATCTCACAAACTCTAAAGCTCCCTGAAATGGGAAGGAAATAATGTTTAAATTTTATATGAGTGAACTGATTTACTCAGCCTGAAGTTTTGAGTTCCCTCCTTACAAATACAGGGCTGGAGCTATCAGTCTGTGCATCCATCCGTCTGCCTGGTGAAGATTGAATTAGCAGGAGCACAAATGCAGATCCAGGATTGTAAAAGCTTTGGCTTAAACCAGTGCAAACCATGTAGGGCAGATGCTGCTGCCACAGGGAATGTGTTGTGTTTGACTGGGGTTATCTTGTCTGCTAGTCTGCCCTCAGTGATGGAGCAGACAATTGCTGCAGGGTCCCTTCTGCTACTGGCAAGTGGTGAAGTTGCCGTCTCTGGGAATGTATTTAAAAAGTGTGTGGATGTGACACTTGAGGACATGGTTTAGTGGTCAGCATGGTGCTGGTGGTGCTGGGTTGGAATCGATCTTGGAGGTTTTATCTAAACTTTAATGATTCTGTGATTCTAAAACTCAGTGTTTGATAATGTCTGTCCACTCCTGACTGGGAAGGGATTCAGGCTGCTCCTCTATCTGTCTTCTGCTCCTAATGGAGGGGTTTAGCTTCCTGTGGAAGGGATTTTGCAGAGCATGTGAGATGCTGGTTCAATTCTCTGGTCACTTCCTATGGGCACCGGCCCCGCACTCCTTGGGGAGCCCAGTGCCGGAAAGTCGTAACTGCGCTCGCTGATGGCCTGGAGATCCCTTTTGCAGATGTTTCACCCAGGTCTCTCCTTCCACCTCTGTGAAATTAATGAGCAATCAAGCTGCAGTGCTGCCATGCCTGGCTGGGGCCCAGCAGCAAACCGTCCTCCTTGACCCAGAGGCAGAGGATGCTGGATTTTTGTAGGGGCTGTATTGGTTTGTGGGCTGGGGATCTGCTGGCAGGGATCTGCCATGTGGGCAGGGACTTGATATCAGGCTGCATCCTCAGGGTCTGCTCTGTGAGCGAACACAGCTCTGCCCTTGGTCCTTGGATGCGGCACCCAGCAAGTCCGCAATGTCTGCGGAGACATAAACAGAAAGGGGGAGAAGTCACGATTCTCTCCCTTTTTGTTTGACCTAAATACACTGAAGTAACTGTACCCCCATGAAAGAGATAATTTCCTGACGCTGGAGAGCTTAACATCTGTTTCCTCCCATTTTTTTTCAGTGGTAGAACATGGTAACGGAAGAACTGGCGGGGTTTTCTTTCCTCTTTTTCTTTTGTATAGCAAGAGGCACTGCATGCTTGGGCTAAATACGCTCCCCGAGAGCAGACAGGTTTCTCTCAAGGGTTATATGATCATTTGTTCTCTATTTTCTCTCCTTCCTGCCTCCCCCCGCCCCTCCTGGAGAGGAGCGGATACAGCGAAGCCTAGGCAGGACTTCCTCAGCTCAGCCATGCCTTCTGGCGGGCTGCGCCGCGTGCCCTCTCCCTGTCACCCCCCTTCCCCGAAAAACAATGGCCAAAGGCTCCTTCTTGTTTGTTATTTTGGATTCTGCAGAGGAAGAGCTGAGTGGAAGATCGTGTCCCCGGGGCCCTCGGTGCATTCCAGCTCCGGCAGCGCCCGGCGAGGCTGTCGGCGCCTGGGCCACGCCAGCCCCGGGCTTCTCGCTCCGGCCCTGTGGTGCTGGGGGGGACACTGGCTTTGGAAGCAAATTTAGCACTGCTGGGAGGTGAGAGGAGAGGGATGGAGAGCTTTGGAGGGGTGTCTGGAGTCGCTGCTCCACAGTGAGTGCAAATCCTTTCCTTGGAACATCCATCATAGCGCAGGTTGTCACAGTGCCAGGAGGAGCTGGGCTTTTCTACCAACTGTTCTGACATTGTTTGAGACCCCCATCTTCTCCTTTGCTCATGGGTGCAGTGAGCCTCAGACCCTATCTGCCTCTGGCTCCAAAACCTTCCAGGACGAGCTCAGGTCTCTCCAGGTGCTCTGAGCCAGGCTCTGTGGTGGAGAGCACAGTGTCTGGCACGTGATCCTGTCTAGGCTGCCCCAAGGGCAACCCCACCACCAATTTCCTCTTTGTTCCCTTCAAAGGTTTGTTGTTTCTCAGGGCCCCAGTCAAAATAGTTCTTTCGGGTCACTTGATAAAAGGGATTTACTATTTGCCTGGAACCTGGAATATGCATGCTCCAGAATCCCACCACACCAAGGGATCCTGGAAGCACAGAATGGTTTGGGCTGGAAGGAACCTTTGAAATCATCTTGTTCCACCCTCTGCCGTGGGCAGGGATGTCTTCTACTATCCCAGGTTGTTCCAAGCCCCAATGTCCAGCCTGGCCTTGGACACTGCCAGGGGATCCAGGGGCAGCCACAGCTGCTCTGGGCAGCCTCTGCCAGTACCCTCCTTGTGTTTCAGAGCACTAAGTATATTTTTTAAAATATATTTTTATATATTTATATTTTATAAAAATACATTCTGCTTGTTGCCCAAAATCTGCAGTGATCTGAAGACGATTTCAGGGACTGTGTGGTGTCTGCCTGGCAAACAGCCTGAACTGTGTGCTGTTAAATGAGCAATTTCTTTCCATCATTATGGTCTCTTGAGAAAACTCAGCCTGGATCGGGCTAATTCTAATTTCCTAATCGATGCTTCCTTTTTAGTAGGTCTTGTTACCCTGCTGCCTTTGGACCTGGTGTCGTGGTTTAGCCTGATTAAACAGCCTGGTTTTGCTCTGTGCTTGTGGATAACCTGTGTAAGGCAGCTCAGCAGCAGGAGATTGCCCATGGGAAGTGTCATTCCCTGAGGGGTGGCTTGTGACAGCCCTGCTTGCTTGGGCCTGATTCAATGTCCTTTAAGTCTATGAGAACTGTCATCTTCACTGGGTGTTCCTTGGGCCGGTGCTGTTATTTCTGCTGGCTGTCTGCTAAATCACACTGAAAAGGAGCAAAATTGCTCTTACTCCCACCTGTATCATGCAGGAAGAGCCTGTTGCCAAGGGAATGTTGTGTAACCACGAGTGAGATACAGAGCACCTATTTCTTTCTTAGAGATAGGGATAATGCAAAAAATATGGAAAGAATTTGGAGGGGGAATCATGGCTGTAGATACAGATGTTTGTGTAACACACCTGGTGCCCTTGGCTGGGGATTTTATTAGTCTGAGCTTACTCATCCCCCTCAGTGACCTGGAAAAGGAAAGTGAATTTTCAGAATGAAGGGCTGCTGCTTTTGTGACGAGAAGAGCAGGGCAAGGCAGGGACCCACACAGCCCCTGTACACTGGAGCTGTAGGCAGCATTTGCTTGATAGCTGGAGTTTTATAAAACCATCTTCCCCTCCAGGTGAGATTCTGTGTGTTTTGGAGAGCAAACACATGAGCCTTTGGTCTTCAGACCTGGCTGAGCCACCCTCCGTAGTCTCAGGTAATCTGAGGGCAATGGAAGAGGTGGAAGGTAATAGTGTTTTTTGTGGTTACAGCCCTGCTCTAATTGATGGTAGTCCCAGCTCAGCTGCTGGCTGGTAACTTGCTACGACTTGATATCTGCAGCTCAAGGAGGAGAAAAATAAACATGTGGTTGACAAGTGGTGTAGTTTTCTGACTAATAGCTGTTCCCAAAGCATTTCTTCAAAGCCACTTTCCCCTGCACCCCAGAAAGGTGAGCAATGGTTCATCGGACACTCTTGGGGCTGCTTTCCTCCATACTCAGATTTTGTTTTGTCATGATGGGCCCAATGCCCCCAAGGCCACGTGGTTTGGTTGGTGAAGCCACCTTTGCCCTACTTGGAGGGGGGGAGGCTCAGATTTCCCCAGGCAGTTGCTGCAGGTGTTTGCACAGCAGTGGATGCTGCGTTCAGCAGGTCCAGCAGGCAGTGCAGCAGAGCAGATTTTGGCTTCTGCTTAGGGAAGACTGAAGGAAGCTGGCTGAGCTGGCTGAAATTTGCCTTGGGGTGGGAGGTGTGCTCTAGGTGAGGCAGTGCCAGTCCTGGGGCTGGAGCTGGCATAGGGGCAGTGATGGACTGTGGGCACTGAGGAAGCTATGCTGGGAGTTGGCTCCTGTCAAGGTCAGCCTTTGGTTTTAATGCCTTAAGTTTCAGTTTTCATGTTTTCCAGATTCTGTACTGCATTAGTATTTAACTCTGAACTTCATATAAAGTGTTAGCGAGTTCTCACAGCTCAGTCACACGAAGCAATCCCTTTCCAGCCCCAGAACCAAGGACACCGCTGCAGCTTCAGGCCCAAAAAGTGCAAACAACAGGGAATGGAGGAGAGCAATCTGGGAGGATGGGACTGCATCACCTGGAGCTGTAACTGGACAATTAACCCCAAAATGGAAATGGACCAAAAGTTATAAAAGTGTGAAAACTCCTGACTTGGGTCCATCTTGGGTGTAGCCTCAGCCAGGCTCTTGTACTGCCCAAGGTGAATCCTGTGAAGGCCTTTTAATAAATCCCTGCTTTATTCCTTTAACCCTGTCCAGCCTCTGTTCCAGGAGCCTCTCAGGGCATCAGTTTCAGTATGTGCAGTCCTGCAGGTGTGACTGGGGGGAATTCAAACACCAACAAGGTGGTTTTGGAGACAGGAGAGGTTCATGTGAGGCTGTGGTGGAAGGGGAGATGCGGAGGAAGCAAGCACTGGTTACAGAATGGGTCTCCTGCCTGCTTAAGAGTGCTTGGTTCTGGCTTCATGGTGGTAGCTCTAATTTACATCTGCTTTAAAGCTGCTTAAAAAAAATAATACAACCACCCCTTATTTAATTTTAAAGCCACCCATGTGCCCTGTGATTCTGGATTGTGTTGCTTCTCTGGGGAGGGCTGTGCAGGCTCTGTCCCTTGTTATGGGTTCTCTTTTGCCTGCCACATGAGGAACAGCCTGTCTCCTCTCTGCTAGCATCCCTCCAAAGACTTCACAGGCAAGCCTCTTCCCTTTGAATCTTTTTTTCCTGCACTCATGCAGGATCCACCCAGCCAAAAACAATAAAACATAAAACTGGAAAGAGAAAACAAACAAAAAACGAGGACTGTTTGTGATTTCTGTCTTTTGCTGCCAGTTGGCTGCACGACTTAAAAAGACTAAAGTACTCTTTTTTTTTCTCCTCCACTCCTGCCAACCCATTCCAGTGTGTGAGTCTTTAAGTTGCAGCAGGAATATCTGGGAATAACTCACATCCCAAAGCGACAGCCTGACAAATGAGGAGCTGGTCTCCTCCTCAGGCACCAGATGGAGGAACTATCCTGCTCAACCCTTGGTTTTTTGGGAACAAAAGCTTCTCTGGTCTCTGCAGGGACCCATGACAGCACAGCTCCCACATGAATTTCTGCTACAGGGTTTAAATGGAGGCAGGTGGTGCTGAGGCCCCAAAAGTGCCTGGGAAAGGAGGTTCTTTCTTAAAACCTCCATGGTGGTGGGAACAAGAGGCTGAGTAAAGAGACATCTAGAGCAGAGTGGGGCAGCGTGTGGAGCATCAGCACTGTGCTTGGGCTGGGTAACTGGAGGTACCCACTGAGCTCTGTGACTGCATGGGGTGTGGGGCAGTGGTGGCTGGGCTGGGGAGCTGTGGGGTGTACTTGGCAGTGCACATTTAGGCTGTGTCACTGTGAGGTGTATTTGGTAGTATTCCATCAGGATATGTAACCGTGGGGTATATTTGGCTGTATCCAGTGATGTTGTGTAGCTCTGGGATGCATTTGGTAGTGCACATTTAGGCTGTTGTGATTGTGGGGTGTATTTGGCAGGGCACATTTAGGCTGTGCCACCGTGGGGTGTGTTTGGCAGGGCACATTTAGGCTGTGCCACCATGGGGTGTTGGGCACAGGCAGTGCCACCAGCGTGTCCACCACAGCCAGAGCAGAGCCAGCAGCAGCACTGGCAGCACCTCACATGATTAATAAAGGGCAAAATGGCCAGGACGCGTGAAGGGGGGATAAGAAAGGGTGAGAAGCAGCTCTGTGAGCACTGAGGATGGTGAGGATGAGGTGCTGAACACGGGGGTGATTCCTGGCAGGAGCTGTGACCTGTGCAGGCCCCAGCACGTGCTCCTGACAGGAGTGGGACCTGTGATGGCTCCACAATGCAGGAATGGGACCTCTGGAGGCTCCACACAGGAGCAGGGGGATTTTCCTGGTAGGAATCACACCCTGTGGAGCTGATTCGTGGCAAAAATTGTAACCAGTGGAGGCCCCACACAGGAGCAGGGTCTCCTAACAGGAATCGAGGCCTGTGAAGGCTCCACGGGAGCCTGGGATGAGTGTGAGAAGGAAGGACAACTATCATGTCCCAACCATACATCTCCCAATTCCCAATCCTTCTGCGCCCCTCAGTGTGAGGTAGATCCCTCCGAAGATGGGGAAGTTGAGCCATGGTGGGTGGGGGTAAGACATTGTGTTAGTTTTATCTTTGTTTCTCATTATCCAGATCAGTTGGCAGTAAATCAAATGGACAGGGATTGGAAAGGGATTGCTGTGTTTTTATAGCAGCCCATCAGATTTTCCCTCTTATTTCCCCCTTGCCTTGGTTGGGCAGCACAGTGAGCGGACATCTGGCAGCCCACCACAGTAGCAAACACTCGTTTCTGCTGTCCTAAGCACAGCTGGTGCCAAAAATGCTTGGCACACACCCTGTGGCAGGGCTCTTGGAAAGCCAGATGACTGTTGTCCATGAAAAAGAGGGATGCTGGCTGTGCTCTGCTTCCATGGTGCCTCTGCCATCTGTGGGGGTCTCACAGGTTATCCCTCGTTGGAGGCAGAAATGGTGGCAAGGTAGATACAGACTTAACTGACTGAATGCAAGGGTCATGAGATGCCCAGGGCAGTAGCTGCTGCATGAATAACCTTAGTTTTAAAAGAAATAGTAAATGTAAATGTTTTTATTAGATATGGGGCCTAGTCACATTGCTAGTGTGGCTCCTGCTGCTTGAGAGAAAGTGGAGAGTTTCTCCATTGTCAAACCCATGTCTTGGGGGCTCACTATTTCTCTTTTCTTCCTCCTAAGAGTTGGATTGGAAATTGAGGGAATTTAACCCTGTTGAGTGCGTGGCATGTAGTTCTGCTTTCTAGATAGCAAACCCAGGACCAGCAGATCCATCCCCAGGAAGCTGTAATACCGAGATAGGGCAGATGTATTCCAGTGGAAGGGAAGCTTTGGGAGCTGAGCAGGAGTTCAGCTGTATTCCCACAGCTCCTTAAGAGTGGTTTGCATTGCTGCTCCAGATGAGGGAACTGTATTTTTAATCCTGTCCACTGGAACTCACTTGAGGGGAACACATTTTTTTGTAGTGTTGAGTGGTGGCCAAGCATCTTTCATTGAGCAGACCAATGCCAGGAGGGATTCCCATGCTGGTGCCATCACTACTGTATAAAAAACCTGGCTTGGATATTCCATGAGTTTTCTGATGCGGTATTTTAGAGTTGCATTGCTTCCAGGAAAAGGCTCATCCTGACTTTTCTTTGAATGGCTGCCTGAAGAGACTGAGCTATTGGGAGCATGGTGCCAGTTCCTGGCAGATGGGGATGGTGGAGATGACAGTGACATGTGCAGGGGCACTCACTGGAATTTCCTCTCTCCTCTCTGCCATGAACTCTGATGAATTTCAAGTGTCTGTGACATGCAAAATGAAGATGTGATTAATGGGATTCTGAGCATACTTTGTGGTAGCTTTATTAGTGCAGGAAGTTTATTTGTGGTCACTAAACGTTCAGTCATTTAAAGTAGATTTAAGTAGCTTTAAAATTTATATGGCTTGGAAGCAAAATTTCAGAATCCCTGGAACCAATGTGGAAAACCACCACCACCACTGGGATAAGGTTTTACTTGTGATGCTGTAAGAAATGTGTCTTTTAAAAGTTTCCTGCTCTAATTGCATTCCTTTGTTCTTTTCCCTTAAAGTCTTGTGAAGAAAGCAATCTGAGGACCATGCATCCGTGACTCCTGGAACCAGCCTGTGAGCCAGGGCGATGGAAGTTCTAGAGGGCCTCCAGCGTACTGCTTCCATGAACATTCCCAATGGATATGCCAACAGGATTTTCCAAGGGAACATGGAGGGAGGGAGCACTGATGCCTTGGAGGCCTGTGGTGCTGAGCACTGCGCCTCTGGTGACGCAGTCTCCAGTGAGCAGGAGGAAACACACAGGTATAAGAAGACAACGAAGGGCAGCCGGATCTGGAATTTCGTCAGACGAAGGAAAGGACTCTCTACGAATAAAGACAGGCCCCAGTCCATGATTCTGCTGGGAGTTACCTCTGAGGTCTCAGAATTAAAAAAGCCATCCTTCATGGACAGGGTACGCTCATCAAAAAAGGGAAGATCCTCCAGGACACCCAAGAACGTGGATTTGAGAGGCTCCAGGGTGCAGGATGTGTGTGACCCTGAGGAGGACCTTCATGGCAGTGGGCAGAGAGCTGTCTACAGGGTTAGGAAGCTGGGCGATGGCCGGAGGCCCTCCCGCCACTCATACGCGGGGTACATCGAGGATTTGGACTCTTCTTTTGAGGACATAGAGCTGAACATCAGCATTCCTGAACTTGATGCCACTGAAAGTAAATGTCTCAGGGATATCAGTGGCAGATTACACGGTGAGGATAATGATGGTAACTGCCACAGAATACCGGCCAAGAAGAGTGAGTCTTTGAATTTTGAACACATTAAGAGTCCTGCAATTATAGAAGGGGACAATCAAAAGAGGTGTGCTGTGCTCCCACAGGAGAGCAGGAGAGGAAGGAGCTCTGATGTCTGGAGCTATCTGAAAGGAATTTCATTAGCTAGCAAAGATAATTCAAAGCTCCCAGATCAAAGGGCTGAAACCAATTTCCAGAATTTAGAAAATACAACTGATCATTCCGCTTCTTACTTTGACTTTGATACGAGATGTGAGGAAAATCTCAGCCAGCGAAAAAAATCAAACGGTGCTGCCAAAGCCACTCACTTTGGGGGCGTTGTGAGGTTCTTAACCAGCGTGGCCGAGGCGGCTCGGCGGCTGCGAGGCTCCTCGAGGGCGTTCTCCCCCGATGAGAAGAGGCCTCAGCGCAGTTTCCGGGGCCGCAGACAGGACGTTGCCTCCCCCAAAGAGGGCTTGATTATCGAGAATGAGAGTGCAAAGGCCTTCTGCACGGTGGGAGCCTGTCTGCAGTCCCCAGATTCAGGCACGTGGGAGAACCTGAGCTTTGAGAGTTTGGCGGGGAAGGAGCCCCTGCAGCACTGCAAAACCGCAGACGGGCTGAAAGGCGTCGGTTCCTCTGGCCTGGACAGTGGCAATGACAGGCTTAATGAAACCTCACCTTCTCCCTTTGGGCCAGAACCATCCATGTCCCAGCTGGCAGAGCTTGCAGATGGCTCTTTCACTGAGCTGAACAGCAAAGACCCTTCTGAGGATCTGGCTGAACTTCCACAGACAACTTTGGCTGAACCAATTGAGGTCTTGGGCACTACTCCAGAGAAGACCCAGGTCATGGCCAGGGACCTGCCACCTTCTCATGATATTCCTGTGAACAGTCTGGATACTGTGGACCTGGGCTGTTCTCCAGCTGACAGCGGGGACTTTTCTGCAGAAACTGAAGTGCAGACTCACTTTCCACAGGCATCACCAACTAAATTTGATTCTGGGGATGTGGCTTGTGTCCCAGGGGTTGCTAAAGACATGGATCCCTTTCCAGCAGTTGCTCAGGAGCTTTCAGAGACAGAACTGGATAATCAGGACTTGAGAAATCCTGAGCTGTCTTTGCAAAACTTATCTGCAAGTGAGCTGGACTTTCAAGACACTGGCAGTACCCTGGAGAGGGTCGTGGGCAGGGACCTGGCACCTTCTCCTGATCTTCCTGTCAGAAATCTGGATGCTGCAGGCCTGGGCTGCTCTCCAGCTGCTGATGGTGCCTTTCCTGCAGTGACTGAGGCTCAGGCCCACCTTCCACAGACATCACTGACTGAACTTGATACTGAGGACGTGGCTTATGCTCCAGTGATTGCTAAAGACATGGATCCATCTCCAGCTGCGGCTCAGGAAATTTCAAGGACAGAACTGGATAATCAGGACTTGAGAAACCCTGAGCTGCCTTTGCAGGACTTGTCAGGAGGTGAGCGGGGGATTCAGGACTCGGGCAGTACTCCAGAGATATCACAGGTTGTGGGTAGGGATGTGCCACCTTCTCCTGATCTTCCTGTGCATAAGCTGGGTTCTGTGGACTTGGAGCATTCCCCTGCTGCCAGTGGTGACTTCTCTGCAGCACCTGAGGCTCTGATCCACCTTCCCCAGGCAGCTCTGACTGGAGAGATCCAAGACACTGTCAGTACTCTGGAGAAGAGTCAGGTCACAGGCAGGGACCTGCCACCTTCTCACGACATTCCTGAGAACATTCTGGATGCTGCGGACCTGGGCTGTTCTGCAGTTGCCGACGTGGACTTTTCTGTAGTGACTTTTTTAAAGTGTTCCACTTTAAAAGGAAAAAGACAAGGTTTGGAACAGCCTGGTGGCCGCATTAAAAAGCGGGGAAGCACTTCATTTGTGGAACAAAACTCTGTGGAGGTCATGGACAGAGTGGAAGAGTTTGACTGCAGCACGGAGTGCAGGCCCTTCCAGGTGCACATCTCGAGGATTGTCTCTTCTGGACGCCTCAAAAATGGAAAGGTAGGAGCAGCTTTGTAAGGTTTGCAGTAAGGCCACGCTGTTGTACATCTCAAAAAGCTGGTTTGCACTTGGAAGCATTTTTTTACATCCCTCATTGGCATTTGCAGCTAAGGAAGTAATTCTGTGAATAGTGGCAGCAGGCACAGCTCTTAGATCAGTCCGAGTCTGAGCTGTTAAACGTCCAGAGCTGCTTCTCCTAAGACACTTCATGTGTATCAGTGTCTCTTGAAGAGGGTGTAGCAGTTTATGTATTCTTTGACACTAGCTTTAGTTTTTTTCTTCTCTGTATTTAGATTCACTTGAAGTAGAAGCTCCTAAGAAGAGGCATTTTAGCAAACTGAGAGTTAAGTGTGCTGTGGGCAAACAGAATTCAGCAACTGCACGTTGACCTCTGTGTTTTCTTACCTTAAAAAGAGCTGGAGTGATGGGGTGGGTGATGAATGAGAGGTGGGCAATGCTAGTGGCTCCAGTCATGGCAGGATGTTCCTGTCTGGTACAAGCAAGTCTTTCAAAGCCTTTAAAATCCTCAAAACATGTAAGTGGACATTGCATTTTTGGCTAGGTTCTGGGTGTTACAAATCTGTTTTGTCCAGCTTATTGCTACAAAACCTCAGAAGTCCTGTGGAGCCAGTGTGAAGTCCAACTTCAGGGTTCTTTTGGGTACCTGCTGGTTAGCTGAGGATGGAATGAGGATATTTTCTTTTTTCAAGGTGCCACGTAGAAAAATTAACTTGATTTGTGAAGAAACTTTGTCTTTTCCTTTTGGGTTTGGAGAGAGAGATATTCCAGAGGTGGTGACACTGTTGCCTGTTGGAAAAGGGGTTGCAGTAACTTCTGAGCCAGGAGGGGAAGTGTTTGAAAATTGGCAGCACATTAGAAATGCTGGAGGAAAAAATCTGAACTTCTGACTCGCAGCTAAAATAGGCAGCAATATTGTTAGTTATTCCTGGTTTTGTTTTTCTGCTCCATTTCTGTGTGATACAAAGAGTTGCAGAAGCTCTCTGTGTAATCCCAGACCCTCCAGAGCAGTGAGCAGTGGTTGGTCACTTCTTGGGGTTTCTGGAAGAAACATTTTTAGGAGGAGCTTGAGAGGGCTGTGGTTTCATATCCCTTCACATGGGCTGAGCTGAAAATATTCTGGGCAGGAGCAAGATGAGAGAGGCATGAAAGGATGGAGTGGAGCAGAGGGAAATACCAGCCAGGGACATCCCAGAGCAGCCACATCCCTGCTGGGAGGGCAGGGGCTGCCTGTCTGATCCCAGCGCTCTCAGGGCACAATCCCAGCGCTCTCCCAGCTCAGCTGTGTGAACAGGAGATGCTCTAAGTCTTAGCTCAGCTGTTGCAGCTTACTAACATGACCAAGAAACTTAAATATGGTGCTTGAGATAACTGGACAGGAAACCTCCCCCGAGTTCCCGTGGAGCGTGGCGATAGCACACGACCTCCGGGCTGCCGTGGCTTCCTCTGGCTGGGAGGGTTGGCTGGAGGCTGGCTGGCTCCTCCTGGGCAGGAGCTGCAGCAGGGGGCAGGGGAAGCACACAGCCCACCTGGGCTCTGGACACCTCCTGCACCCCAGCAACTCCTGCTGCAGGTCTGGCAATGCGCAGAGATCTGGTGGTGGCACCAAACCCAGAGCAAGGGGAGGCTGAAGGAGGGATCTCCTGGACAGGAACAGCCCTGGTGGGTGATGAATGAGAGGTGGGGGTGCTCTCTGCCCTGGAGGGCCTGCCAGCAGCTCCACTAACAAATGACCTGAGATACCCCAGGGATTTGCTGGCCTATCTCCCATCAGGGAGCGGCACTCGGAAACACTTTACTAAAAATAAACATGGAAGAGGAGTAACTTCAGCCTGAGCGTGACAGTAGCAGCGAACTCCAGCCTCTTATTGTTTTAGGGCTCAGTCCATGTCTTCGCTGGCACCTGTTTCTCAGGACAGTTGCTGGTCCTGCTGCCTCCACTCCAGGCTGCTCTGATTAACTGTATGATTTGTATTTCAAGGGAAGTGCTCAACCACAGGCAGGAGAAGCTGATGCCAGGATGAGGTGGCTTGGCCAGGCCAGCTGCTCTGAGCAAGTTCCCAGCAGTTTTACAGTGTGTGAGCAGAGTAGGGCAGAAAGCATTTCCCAAACAACTTAAACATTGTCCCAAGAAAAGCATAAAAGTGCTTGTAGGTAGATGGTGGGAGAAACTGAGGCTGGTGTAGCACAAGGGGTGCTGGAGTGGGATTTAGGGGATCATCTGTACATTGTACACAGTCAGTAATTAAATCTGTTTAGTTGTATCTGCAATTAATGCTCCTGGTTTTTCCTTTTCTGGTCTTAGCTTTTAAAATTCTAATGTCTTTGGGCAGGAGCTGAGTGATGGTATGGGCAAGTAGTTTGTTAGGACTTGATCCTGGTGCTTTAAAGGAAATAGCATTGAAGAAGGATTTAGTAAAAGCAGATGCAGAAAAGTAGAAAAGCACATCCCTGATAGTTGCTTTCAGACCCCATTCCAAATTCTCATGTGTTCTGGGAACTTGTGAAACAGTGGAGATAAAATGTTTTGAAGAATTAGAAGAACAGTAGAGGTCAAAGCAGTCACTGGGAAATGCATTACTCCATTCACACTGCTGCAGCTCTGGAATCACAGTGCCATCCTTATTCTGAGACATGAGAAGTGAAGTAAAAGATGGCACGGAGGTTTCACTAGTTTTTGGACAGAGTTTCCATATTCCATGACTCCACTGAAATGAATTATCTCCTCCAACCTCTAAAACACCACTGCATCCCAACAGGGAAACTGCTGCTGCAGGAAGTCAGCATAGCCCCAGGAGTTATCTTTGAGCATTTCCAGTAGCTTGAGATACTGTTTAGATAGAAAACAGCTTGATACCATGTATTTTGCAATTCCAGTCTTCCATCGGGATTTCAAACTGGCTGGTGTGTCCATGGGCAGTGTTTATGG
Source organism: Chloebia gouldiae (assembly GCA_003676055.1). NCBI lineage: Eukaryota > Metazoa > Chordata > Aves > Passeriformes > Passeridae > Chloebia > Chloebia gouldiae. The sequence continues at coordinate 672,674 of QUSF01000041.1, forward strand.
GTGATTTGATACCTCCTTTGGAATGACATCAGGAAAGGTTGCAAAGTAGGCATCTGAATTCACATTTCAGGTATCAGTTTGGAGTTTTTAGGACCCATAAACAAGTGTCAGGTTTATTTCTGGCAGAGAGATCTGCCATAGGGTGAGGTACCTGTTTGTCCCAGGGCCGTGACCAGGAGCATTGCAGAGCCTCTGGGCTCGTGTCACCCTCGCAGTGACAGAGCAGAGGGCTTTCACTGCAGTCTTTCTGTGCCCTCTGCTGGCTTGCTTGGGAAATAAGAGGTTATTTTGACGGACCAGAAAGCCTAATCTTTTCCTCGGGGTTCAGAACTTTATCTCCAAAGGGTTTGTAAGCTGCAGCTTGCTTCTGGCTGTTCTGTGCAGACCCCAGTTGGGTTTGTGAGGCCATTCTCTGGGGGGAATTAGGATTGGCAGAAGTGTGCAAATGAGATTTTTACAGGCTTGTCAGCCTTGGCAAAAGCTGTGTGTCCCACAGGATGAGGTGCCAGGCTGATGGGATGCTGTGTTTACTTTAAGGGCTCTGTAAGGGGCCGTGTGCTCAAACTCCAGCATCGCTGCAGATGTTTCCCTGGAGCAGGCGTTGAGGTTGTTCCTCCGAGTCCTGGACTCGGATCCAAACTGTCCCAGTGCCACAAAGTGGCAGAGCGTGCTGCTGTTCTGAGTGGCCCACATGGATAGGGTGCTGTCAGGGTTTTGGGGTTCCTGTGCCATAGCTGCTCGGTGTGGGAAAGCAGGAGCCTCTCCCTGCGGTGGGTCCGACTGGAGGCGCAGGATTGCAGATTTGCCTGAGTGTGTGCATGCCAGGGGATGGGTTTGCAGATCTGCTGCCTGATAGCTGGGGCAAAGCTCAGATCCTCCCACAGCTTTGGGGTTTGGCTTTAGTGCCGCTCCAAGTGCCTTTTCACAAGAGGAAAATCCAGCAAAGTCCCCCTTTTTATCTGTGTTTGTGGAGACATTGCAGGTGATGCCCGTAGTGACTTTTAGCTTGAGATTGGTTTATTGTGGGAGCAGCTGCAGAGATGGGATTGCTGAGTGGATTTATCCCTTCCCTCCCACTGCTGAATGACACTGACCAGGAAATAGTAATTGTGAAAGTTGATCTTCAGAGCTTTCTTCATCTCCTTGTTATTCAGCTTCTGGGTTGTGTCTCAGCCTGCTGTAACAAAAGACTTTATAGTCCTTCCAAATTAAGAAATAGTACTTCGCTTTCTAAATCCTGCTGTTGCCAAAAGAGTGCTGTATTCCTGTCTGTAGCGAGGTGCAATTTACTTGCAGAATGAAGATTTTGGATATTTATGGCTTTTAATATGGTTGTGTCTGACAATCATTTTATTTTTAGAGGAGACAAAACCTCTAAAGTCTATCTGCAAGCTGTTCAGATTCTTGTATTCATAATAACCAGGAGGTGCTAGCAAAATCTTGAATTAAAGCCTATATTTAGTGCTATCTATAGTGGGCTAGGGTTTTTTGGGATATGAATTTTTAACATCATCAGGGAAAGGCAGGTTGAGTTTGCAAAGCTGATAGGCTCTGCATGTATATAGAACCAGCCATGGAACACATGGATATTTCAGATTTCCACATTTTTTTTAAACTCATGGTATTGCTTTCCTTTATCCTATTCCAAGCCTCAAAATTTTAAACAGGGCATCAGAGTAGGGATGGGAAGGGGCTCATCTGGGCATTACTGGCCTTATGCTGAAGGGACTCTCTGTTGAAAATTCTCTGGATGGCAGGTTTTCTTTGGCTTTTACCTTCTCCTAGCTGTTTTCCAGCCAAGAGAAATGTGCTGGCTCACTGGATATGATGCTGGTGCTGGGAGATGGAGCCTTAATTCATCCGCAGCTTTCTTTTGTGGTAATTACAGCCTGTCTGCTTTGTTCGTCATCTGTAAATGAAAATAACAGCACATCAGTGGAAATGAGCTGCTGGAGTCCTGAGGATGGATCCACCAAACCATCTCAGGCACCCAGTTATTAGCAGGCTCCTGGAAGTGTGATAGATGTGTCTCTGACTGAGCCTAGAAACCTCTTGGAGAGGAACACCTCCTGCTTGATTCCCTTGACCTTTGTCAAATGATTCTTCTTCTGATTTCTTGACTCTGAGCTTATGCACAAGACTTCCATGGTGTCACATGTCACAGAGAATAAAATGAAAAGTAGGAGTTTGAATTGTGATGCTTTTAAAAAGAACATTCCATTCTGCAAAATGTCACTCTACAATTGTCATTTTCAGGAACCTTTCCTCCTGGAATAGAGTAATAAAAGTTGGAGTGAGGAAAACACCAACATTTTTCTCCACTTAGCTGTAAATGCCAATTCTTTGGATTAGTGTTGCCAAGAATTAAGGTATAACTGAGGTATTTGACCATTTCATGGGTGCTTCAATCAATTGCAACTGTTTTATTCAAGTAGATATTTTGTAGTCTATAGATGCAAGGACATGGTAGGCTGTTGTCATCAGTGAGCTGCCAGCCTGTTTGGCTGCTCTTTGCTGTCTCTTGGAAACAGCCAGCCCTTGCTGGTACGGGGCCCTCAGCACCAGCTAATCCTGGGACTTGGGAATGGGAGAGCAGCCTCACCCCCAAAATGCAGAGCAGCAAGCAGGTGTCCATCAGGGTCACTCCCAGAAGTTCCTGGGACACTCAGTGCCACTGGAAGTGTTTGGCTCAAAGCTGTACGAGGTCTGAGGGGCTGCACACCAGGGCCAGCAGATCCTGACCTCGCAGTCAGAAATGCACGGGGTGCAGATTGCAGCGAGCTGTGCTGCGACAATTCTGTGTATTACTGTATGTGCCACGCTTGCTTTGCCTGAGATCTGAGTGCTGTTGGTTAAATTCTTCTGTGCCCCTTCTCTTGGCAGCCGACGTCTCGCCCTCTGCAGCCGTGCCCACAGGCAGAGCCCTTCAAGGCGCTGGTGGAGCGCTGCCGCTCCGAGCCCCTCTCGCAGAGCACCCCCATGGGGCTGGACCAGGTGGGGGGGCGCATGCAGCACCTGCTCCGCAGACGTGGTGAGTGCCTCTTCTCTCCTTGCTTTTCTGGGTGTCACCCATGCTGCAG
>QUSF01000041.1:675763-690418 GCA_003676055.1 Chloebia gouldiae
CTCACCAACTTTGCTTTTCTGGGTGTCACCCATGCTGCAGAGCCATGGTGAGTGCCTCTTCTCTCCCAGCTTTACTATTTGGGTGTCACCCATGCTGCAGAGCCATGGCGAGTGCCTCTTCTCTCCCAGCTTTGCTATTTGGGTGTCACCCACGCTGCAGAGCCAGCCAAGGACAGCCGGGTGGAAAAGTCAGGAATGTGCTTTGCATCCGTGCTGGTTACATCCCTGACGCCAGGTGAGGGAGCTCCTAGAGCCACATGCTGAGGTGTTTCTTGCTGGCTAATAGGATCTTCTTGTGTACAGTGTGTTTATGAAATAAGGCTGTTTTCTCTCTCTAATGTCTCTGAACACAGTCCCCATAATCTGGTTATGAGAGGATGAACAGAGGTTGGCACGTGATGTGTAAAAGCTGTTTAGCAGCTGCTGTGTGAGTTTGTATTTGGTGGTTTTCTCTTGAATTCCTGTTCTCTAAGAATCCTTTGTGGTGAGTACTTACCAACTACTCCCCATTTGGAGGTGGTGAGTGATGATGGATACTGAGATCACAAATCAAGTCTGATGTTTGTTTGGAAACACAAGAAGTGTGGGGTTTTTTCCTCTTGGGCTTGGGTACTTTTCATGATGAAGGAGGGAGTCTCTCATGAGCCAAAGGCTGGGGTGACCTCTCTGCATTTGTTCTGCTCAAAGTGACACCAGAGAGAGCACCATGGAATGTATTTGCTGGCAGGGTCCCGTGCTGGCAGGTAGACTGGCTGATGGCTGAATAGATGACATCATTTTCTGTACCTCCTAATTAAAAAGATTGATAATGAGAGAAAGGAAATGATTTCCTGAAGGGCCACTGCTGGCACGAAGGATCCTGTGATTTAGCGATGGGCGAGCATGGAAGCGCTGCCAGGTTGTGCTGGCATCGCTTGGGAGTGCTCCAGGGATCTGGGTGGCTGATGGATGGTGGCAGCACATCAGGGTTCAGAAGAGCTGGGGAGGACAAGGCCAATTAGCTGCCTGTGCTGTTAATTGATGGCTCTGCTGCGGGGGGGCAGTGGTTCCCAGCACAGGGGGTCACACAGCCCCTCAGAGTGAGCATTCTCTGTTTGCACTCCGCTTCCAGCGCTGCTCCATCCATCGCCTCCTCCTGCTGGAGCCAGCACCGTGCTGCAGCCTGGCTCTCCAAGAGTCTCCAAAGTGAAACGTGGGCTGCTAAAAATAGCAGCAGGCTGCCTGCATCAGCATTGAGGAAATAGGTCTCAGTGCAACCTCTCTCCCAACAGCACTGGAAGAAAACCAGGATGGCTGCCCAGCCAGCCTGCAGCAGCATCCCAGCCCTGCTGCACTCTGGCCTGGGCAGGGCAGAGCCTCACCTGTTTGGTTTTGGGGTCTCCACTCTCCCAAAGCCTGGAACCATTTATTCTGCTCTCAAACCTCTCAGGACTGGCACAGTCTGAAACCTCTGCCTGCTGAGAGGTACGTCAGGAGATAGAAATTGAGAGTTGTGCATCTTTTAGGAAAGAATGCCAGAACGTGGCTATTTTCTGTAGATCCTTGCTCCATGACTGGGATGAGGAGCCTCCAGGTGCTGGGAGCACCTGTGGGGATGCACGTACCACATAAGTGCACTGTCTGGATTATATGTACCTGTGCTAGCAGCTGCTCTGGGGACACCAGTGGTGCTCAGCTCTGTTCCCTTTCCTTCAGCCCAGGGGATGTGAAGAGCCTGATGGAAGAAGGGATTAAAATCCAAGCTTGCCAAATGTAGGAGAGGAAACTCTGGTCTCATACATAATGGCAGCTTCACCCCAAAAAGAGAGAAATAGGATGTGGAGCTTAACATTTTGGTTGATTGGAAAAGTAGAACTCATTTGCCTCTTTTTCACAAGCTGCTTTGTGCCTGGGTAGTGCCATCTGCAAGGCCAGGCTGGGGTCTGGTGTGAGTGGTATCACTCAAAGCAAGAGCAGAACTGCATCCATGAGGGCTTGGCCTGAAATGCTGGGGGTGAGAACCAGCCCGGTTGCCTTATGAAAACAGCTTTTATGGCCTTACCCATTTCTGTTTTGTGTCTAAATTGGAGAGGCTGTTCCTTTTCCAAGGCCTGGCATCCTGTGAACCATGGTGAGCATGCAGCTGGGATTGCTGCAGGGGCTGCTGCTGGAGCAGGTGGGACCCAGGGCACTGCTGCCCTGTGCACACTGGTGCAGGTTGATGAGGTCTCCTGCTCCTGGAGCTCCTGGCAGAGCATCCTGGCTCCACACCCAGTCGGGCTGACCCCACCTCAGGATGTGGCTCCCAGCTCTGCCTTTTTGTAGTATCCAAGCTGCACTAATTCTCATGTATCCCAAGAGCACTGAATAAAGCACCTAAATATACACTGTGCTCTCTTTTTCTGAAGGAGAGGTTGAATGAGTCTCTTGCAAACAATTTTGTTTCTTTCATTTAAAAGAACAGCCTCCGCCCTCAGCCTGAGCTAAAGCACAGCATTTATCTTTTGTCATTCCTTTTTATTTTTTTGTTCCCTTGGATTTTCTCCTGGCAGCTGAGAACGAGCAGGCTTCAAAGACCCTGAAGGTGCGCGGGAACTGCAGGAACGGTGGCCGTCGATGGAACCTCTTCAAGCCTGGAGCTGAGAAGCTGCAGATCAGTCGGGTAAGGAGATGTGTGGAACGTGCCTCTGCCTGCTTCAGGGCTGGGATTTGCCTGCATTGGGCTTTGTGTTTATAACAGTATGCTTGACTAACAGCTTCCTCAATCCCCGTGTCCTTCAGCCACAGATGGGGAGTTTTTTTGGTTTGGTATTATTTTGTTGCAATAAAAGCTCAGGTGCATTGTCTTTTCCCCAAATCAGTGTCCCTTCAATGTGCAGCAGAGGCTGTTGGACTGTCCCTGGGCCTCCTGTGCCTGTGGCTCAGTGCTCCTTGCAGGTGGAGGGAGCTGTGACGTTTCACATCACCTTCAGATCTGCTCCATGGTTTTGATAGGTTTATTTTTTCTCCTTCCTTTTTTAGCCCTGTGTCCTTTGGGTTTGGTGCTGCTCCCAGCACCATCTCGGTGACAAATTCATGTCACTGCTTCTTTCCCAAAGTGTTTTGCAAATACAGGTACAATCCATTTGGTTCTTTTTTTTTTTTTTTTGTGAATGATGCTTCTAGTGGGGAAAGTAAAAACTGTTGGGGGCCTGGGAATGTTCATGTTTTTCTCTGGCAAAAATTCAGAAAAGATGGCAAAAATGGTATAATTTGTCTGATATGTTTCCTTGCTTGGGTGAGCGGTTGGTTTTTTTGCTGTGCTCTGTGTTTCAAGTCTGGAAGCCTTGGTTATTTCATGGTCTCGTTTTGGATTTGTAGTGCTCATGAGTCTGGTTTCACTGTACCCAGCAGATCCGGATTGTCCCAAACCCAACAGATTTCCCAGCCTGCACTGTGATGCAGGCAGAGTTTCCTACTGGGTATGGCAGAAGAGATTTAGCCCTTGTTCCTTTAGGGCACAGGAGCAAAGGGTGGTCTGGGAGGCAGGAATTTCCCTGCTGGAGTGGAGAGAGGAACTGACCTTTCTCTTGTGTCTCTGGCTCTTTCCCACCCCACTGCTGTCCTTCCTTACCAGACCTTTATTGTATTCCCTTCCCCTTTGATATTTGGTGAGCTGCCTTCCTGAAATGTGATTTCCAGGAGGTCCCTGGCCTCTGTGTGTGCTTTTCCATCGCAGTAGGTTGGCAGTGAGTGATTGCTGACTTCTCCACCCTCCTTGTGTTGGGTGCTGCTTTCCAGGGAACACGTGCAGGGATGGGCTGCTGCATTTTTGGTTGCTTGTGACTTTCTGGAATTCCATCTTGCATCACTTCTGTTTTCTTTGCTGAGTTTTTGTGGGCTGAGGTACAAAGGAGAGATAGATAAGGAGTTCAGCTCTTCCTTTTCTCTGCCTTCCCTTTGGGTCCTACCTCGCTGCTGAGACATGAACTGCCCCTTTCAACTCAGGAAGGCTGTTCTGGCTTCAGACAAACTGAACATCTAAAGCTTTGAACAAAGTTTTCCTGGAAGATGAAATGATCCATATCCAATAAAGCTCTCTGTCCTTGGGGCCAGGATAAAGGCAGGTAACTGCAGAGCAGTGAAATACCCTGTTGTGCAGTGTGCAAGCCCTGCCTTGGAATGTCTCAGGTGTGTTATCCATGAGCTGTGTCCATGTTCAGGGTCTGGTACTGACCAGTGCAGGGATGTATTTGGTCCTTAATTAATCACTTTATTACACCTTAGTTAATAATTTTATTAATCCTTTAAGAGGAGCCTTTCATAGCTGTCCTGGAGGCCCTCCTGGAAGCCAAGGTGCTGTTTTGACACAAAATTGCTCCTGAACTATCTGTGCCCTGAGCATCCTGATAAAGCCAGGCCTGTTTCAGATTGCAGACAGAGCCCAGATCGCATCAGAGACCCTTAGAGAAGCTGTGGAAAACTGAAACCTCAGCAAACCAAGCACCCTGCTGAAGTTTGGGAAAGGTTAGCTAAGAAACTGCTTCTCCTCTGCTGATAGCTGGGAAGGGAAGAGAGCTGCTCAGAAATCTGTGGGTGCTGTTTGGCTCAGACATGGCCATGCCAAAGACCTGTGCCACCCTGAGGCAGAGAATTGGGTTTGGGGAGGTCTGTTCAGCTCGTTTTTAAATCATGGCAAGCAGGCAGCTCTGAAACCTTTGGTTTCTAAATCAGAGGAGCTGTACAAGTGCTGCAGGAGCAGGATACAGAAACGTGGCTCACAACAGCAGAGCTGGAAAACTCAGCTGTCACCTCTGCCCAAAGCTCAGTGAAGATCTACAGGGCTGCTCATCACCTCTTGGCCAGATAGAAGTTTCTGCTCTGGCAAGATGTATAAATTTGGGGTGAGATTTGTGGGCCTGGGTGTCTCTGGTCAGGTGCTTTCATTGACAGCTGACACCAGTGAGGTGGCAGAGCAGTGCAGAAAGCAGGGATTTATCCTTCCAAGAAAGAGTGCCTGAAATCTGGGCACAAGCTGGAGAAGGTTTTTGTGGAGTAGATAAGGTTATTCCACTTTGGAGGTGTGAATAAGAAACGGAAGCACTGAAGTACATGTGGAGCCATACAATATATTTTTTTTATGTCTCTCCTAATTTAAGAAGCAAGTAAAAATAAGTAAGGTCAGACTTCTACAAATTTTCAATCTTTAATTTTTTTCCAGAGTACACTCTTCAGCCTGGAGAAAACTGTGTGTTGAAGCAGTTTATGTGCAGATCATTTTGGTTTAGTGCTGAGGTCACTTAGAGCCTTTGCTTTTATGGGAGCAGTTTGGCACAATCAGGACCAATTTGCAGGAGACCTCAAGGTGCCCTGAACTGCTTTGCTGCAGCAGAGATCACAGAGTGCCCTGAAAGGCTGCCCTGACAGGACCCTCAGCATCTCTCCTGCCTCTGATTTACCCTCAGGCAGGTCCTGCCAGCTGGGATGTGCCTGATCCTTGGAGCAAGGGGAGCAGTGAGTTCCCTTCTGCAGCCCCACAGCGGTGCTGGGAGGTGTTTGATGGTCTGGATGTCACAAGCAGAAGGTGACAGTCCTATCCTGACCCAAATCACTGGCCTCTGCTGCCCCTTGTGAGGGAACTTTTAGCCTCTTGTTAGCTGCCCAGTCAAAATCATCTCAGCTTTTTCCAGACAGATGCTCTGGGGATGTGCTCCAGGAGGAATCACAGAACCCCTAGATTGGAAGAGACTTTTAGGATCATTGAGTCCAACCCATCCCTAACACCACCTCAACTAAACCATGGCACCGAGTGCCACGTCCAATCTTTTTTTAAAAGAAAGGAGATTCAGCCCTTCCTGACACGGGAAGCCTCCTCTCAACGTGTGTTAATTCTCTCTGTCTTACCTGAGAGTTTTCATTTCCAACCTTTAAAGATGACTGCAGCCATTCCTGTCCTCTGCTCCTTCCCTCCCTTCCTGCCCTTTGTACAAGGGACTAAAGCCCAAATTTATATGCTGGAGGATGCCACTGTTAATTAGCCAGACTGGAAGCTTTGCATGAGAGGAGCTTCTTTGACATCCCCTATACTAATAATAGGCAGGCCTGCTGTGCAGAGGTGTTGAATATTCACAAAACCCACCCTCCAGCCTGTCCTTTCTCCTCTGGAAGTCAGGAGCTCTTTCCAGAGCCTGGTGGGGGGTTGCCAGGGCGATGATGGTGGATGTGCCAGTCTGCAGCTCCCCAGAGCTAAATCCCCACTGGCTGTGTTTATGAGGAATAGGAAATTCAGGCAACGTGCAGCCTGCAGGAGAGCAGAGTGAAGGGGAAGTTGATTTGGGTGAGAATGCTGCTTGATATTCAGGGCCAGCTCTCCTGCCTGCTATTTTTATCCTCTCACATAGTGCTGAGTGGGCAGTTTGGGCAGAGGGGGATTTTTTTTTCTCTTTGCCAAGTGTCCTGCCCTGTGTTCCTGTGTACTTGGGCAGGAAGGGGGTTGTGCAGGGGCTCCTGGGCTGGAGCATCCTGGGGTGTGAGTGGGATGTGATCACAGCCAGGTTTTGGAGCCCCTGAGTTCTGGGGAACAGGCTGGGAGAAAAGCACAGTCCCGAGGTTTTCCTGGTGCTAATTAGTTTAAATATCAGTGTGGTGCTACAAGAGGTTTATGTACACGTATGGAGGGCTGCCAGGAAAACAAATCCTCATTGAATGTCTCTTCCTTCATCTTAAACATGGAGTATTTCTGCTGGCAGGGTATGTCTGAGCCATGTATTTTGGGGAGGGCTGCTCTATATCTTGATAAACCTATTCTTTTGCTCTACTTAGCAGTGCTCTGAAGTCTTTATGGAGTTTTTTTATTTTAATATATTTAGCAATTTATAAATTTTTTTGCAAGTTCTGAAAAACCCTGTGTGCTGTTGTTCAAATAACTCAAAACTGGCTTGCTCATTTGAGGGGGAAACAGGGACTGAGCTTCAGAATATGGCAGCGCTGCAATCCAGCCCCATCTGTCTGTGTGAGGAGTGCCCAGACAGGGTCCCTGCACCCCTGGCTGCATCACTGCAGCCTTTTCAGCACCTGATCTGGCTCTGGGAGCTGGGCAGAGCAGGCAGAGCTGAGTGTGAACTGCAGGTCAGCCCTGAGCCCATTTGCATCCCTCTCGCATGAGCGGCCCTGCTCTGGGCTCCCTCCCCAGGGACTGGCATGAGGAGCAGTGCAAAGCACACATTAGGAAGCCTGGAACTAGAAATGAGTGGTATTTACAACCACACCATGCTCTGGGTATTCAGAAAAACATTCAGAAGTGCCATGGTTTTGTGTAGATCAGACTGGGGGTGCATTGGTGGCATGGGTGTTGCTCCATCAGTACCATGAGCCAGGTGTTTCCCAGCACTCCTGGGGACAAACAGGGCTTCAGGGACTCTGAATCTTGCAGGAAGGAGAGGTTTGAAATGACAAATGGTCACCTTTGAGTTGTGGGTTTATATGCTGGGGAGCACAAGAGAGATTTGGAGTTCCAGACTCCTCAGCTCTTCAGCAGTTATGTATAAGTCCATATTAAGAAGAATCTCAGCTTCCAGTTCATGATGGTTTTTATAGTGCCATTGAACCTCGGGGTGTCTCTGTGCAGCTGCAGGTGGTAGGTACTGCATCCTACATGGCATTCAATGTGTGCAGTGGTGACTGTACATAATCACTTCTATACTTCAAATGGAGCTCTCAGCCTAACTTTAAATAGCTCTTTGGAATGGCTCCTTTTTCCTATTGCTCAGTAGTTCCACCTTGATTGCTCTGCTTCAACTCATTACTCAGCTCTGTCGCTGTGTTTCACTCTGGGATATGGTTTATACAAAAGAAGCTTTAATGTAAACTCAATTTGTGTTGCATTGCTAAAACCTTAATGACATTTTGCTTGGCAGCAGCATAGACTCTGTGGTTTGCCCTTCCCCAGTGCACTGTGTTCCCAATAAACTAAAGGCTGTGGTAGGTGTAGCATGAAAAATCCCTGAGTAAATATTGGAACAAATGCTTCTGTAGTGCTTCCTAAACCCTGGCTGTGCTTGTGATTCAGGGCCACTGTGGTGTCACCAGTGTTTAGCTGAAAAGGATCTAAATTTGGGAAGTTCAGGCAAAAGCACAGGTCAGAGCTCCAAAATGTCTTCTGCAGCTGCTGAGATTCGATTCTGAGATGCATCAGCTTTGAGATGCATCCCAGAAGTGCTGCTGGAGCCACAAGGTGGGTGGATACAACCAGAAGATCACCAGAAGATGGTGAGGAGTGTTTGTGTGTGGCTCCCTGGACTCTCAGGTGAGCTCTGGGTGCTTCACTGCATCACCAGCCTGACATGGCCCAGGGCAATTCCCGTGGGATCCTGGAGAGGCAGGAGCACTGTCCTGCTCCTGTGAGGAGCTCTGTGGTCCCACAGTGGTTTGGTTCTGTTGATGACCTGGGAGGAGCATCTGGGACCGTCCCATTTGCTTTCGCCCCAACTGCTCAAATGGGATAATCCTCCTGCAGTTTGCAGGGGATGTGTTCATAAACCCCAAATTCAGAGCACCTGCCCACACTGCTGAGGGTGGTGGCACCTGAAAATCTGGGCTCACAGGGAAACTGCAGCTGCTCTGACTTTTGCTCTGTCCTTGGCATTCAGGAAGCTGAAGTGGATTTGCTAACAAGCTGTCCCTAGTACCAAAGGTAGGAATAAAGGGTCTAATTTTGTCCCTGGTTTTGTCCTGCAGAATTTTGGAGGTTTTCACATGTGAATTGAATTGGGATATTGACCCAGGACTGTGCTTGTACTTGGAGGAGTATGAGATGAACAGGATAGGAGGCTGCAGAGGGGACTTGGGTGTTCTGTCAGTGCAGTCACATGGCCTGCAGTGAACTCCTCGATGGAGCAGGGGAAGCTTCATCTCATAATGGACTGCACAGAATATAGAGAATAATTCCCCTAATAAATCTCTTTCAGTCTCTAATATCTAGAGAAATATATTATCCTGTTGTCCGAAAACCTTGAGAGATTAGTCTTTTCTGGCAAGAATAGATATTTCATGGTAGCTCTGCTGTGATAGGTTCAGGGATTTCACTGGCAAGGAGATGGAATAACAACTGGCTGCAGTGCTGCTGTTCCCAGTGTGAAATCCCATTTGCCACTCAGGACCAAGGAGGCTGTGCAGCAGCAGGGAGCATCCTCTGGGGAGTGGAAGGCTGCAGGGATTGCACCACTGTAATCAGCAGCAGCAGAGACACAGCACAGAGGTTGTGGCCAGTGGGGACCACCTTCGGAGGGCCTTTGGCCACTGGCCTTGGACCACTCTTGCTCTCAGCAGTGGGGTGAACCTCTGAGTGTGGAGAGCTGCTTGGGCACAGCTTGCTTCCCAGGTGAAGCTGTTTTTCCTGCAAATCTCTGAGCTCAGCCAGTGCTGTCTTTGCTCCACCTTGCTGGCACTCCTTGTGCTGGTGTCCACTGCAGGGCTGTCCCCAGGGATGCTGTGTGTCATCTGGGGAGCAGAACAATTGCTGCAAGCCAGCAAGGGGCTGCTGCAAGCTGCAGCTGGAGTGGGATGCCCAGGAAGCAGCTCCAAGAAGGTTGAGTCCCTGTGGGATGACTCCACTCCTCCTCGTGTGAGGACTTCACCTAAAAGCAGGAGTGACTTCAGTGCTCTGTATGGTGGGTGCTCCTTAGCTCTGCCTCATGTTTCCAGATGCTGAGGTGGGTTTAACCTTGCCTGGAGAAACAAACATGTCCCACTGCAGTCAGGAAGGGATTTGGCTGTGTTTTAGAGGGGACTGGCTGTGCTGTGGGGGTACTTGGTGTGTCTCAGGTGGTCAGATGTGGCACTGGCTGTGTCAAATCAGTGTCAGCCTGCTGCTGGCAGGGGACTGAGTTGAACAGGGAGCAGCACATTGCAAGCAGGGCCAGACCTGCCTTGCTGATGGTGTCTTACAGGCACCTGAGCAGGCTGCAGTCAGGGGAAATCCTCCAGCAAGCAGGAAAACAAAGAGACAAAGGTAAATGGAAGTGTTTGGAGCCTTCTGGTGGCAGTGATGCCATGGGATGCCCTGTGTGCTCTGGACTGGTGATGCCTTGTGAGGGCTGACTTAGAACAGAGCCTAGAGGGAGTTTAACAAAGTAGGGATTTATTCAGAGGCTTCAATAGATCTACTTTGGGCAGCACAAGAGCCCAGCCAGGGCTGCACCCCAGGTGAACCCAAAATGGTCACAAAATGCACGACGACTCTCGGGGTCTCTCACTTTTATAAGTTTTGGTCTATTAATATATGGGAGTTAATTGTCTGGTTACAGCTCTAGCTCATGAAGATTTCTCTTTCTTGTTTTTCTCTCTTTGGTCTACTGTTGTTTGTGTTTTTGGGCTTGAGATTTGGATCATTTGTCCTTTGTCCCCAGCTAGAGAAGGAATTGTTTTGTCTCCTTACTCTGTGAAGAGAGCTCACCATCCCATAATATGAAGCCCAGACCCACACACTAAAGCAGCACAGAATGTGAAAAATATAAAAGCCAAAATCTGAGGCATCAGTGGCTCAGGCAGTGCTGGCAGCAGCTGTGCTGGGGGATTGCCTTTGCCTTGGTAGCAGGGAGCTGTGTGTGCCACTGCTGGCTCCAGCACCTCTGGAGTTCCCTAGGACAGGCACTGGGAGGCTTCCACCCCACAGTGACCCCATGGAACGATTGAGACCTCAAAGCAGAGCTCTGTGAACGTTTGTTTGGCATTTTGTTGCCATCAGAGCTGCTGCACTGTGTGCTGTCAGGTGTTTGCCTGGTGCTTGCTTTGTGATTCTCTGCTGGAATACAGCACAGCACAACACTGTCCTTCCAGTGCAGGCTAAGAAAGATGTTTCTGTCTCTCTTCCCATCCCTGGCAACTCAGGGATTTGTGCAGTGAGAAATTGCTGCCTAAAAATGAGGAAGGAGCGCTCACAGCCTCTGTCCCTGCCCTTCACCGTGGCTGGGTGTGAAAACCCAGGGCATTGGGAATACTTCTCTGTCTTTTCTGGGGTATTCTGACTCCCAGGAAAGCACTGACTTTGACCCTCATTCATGGAGAAAACTTCCAAAGCCTCAAGGTAAACTAGAAACCACAAAAGTGTGAAATAGATTGCAGAGATTGTAGCTCTCTACAATGTGTAGTAGGTCACATGGGTGAGAAATTTAGGTTTTAGGATTTTTAGTATGTTATAGATGGGTTCAAGATGGAGGATATAGGGTGTTGTCTGGAGTTCATTTTACTTCCTTCTTCTTGGGTTATGTGGTACCTTGTAATTGGGTAAAAAAGTCCTCATTGTGGGTCTTTAGGGGTCAATTATTGAGTTAGAAAAGAAACTAATTTAGGTGTCATTTCTTAATTGGGTAGCTTAGTTTTTGATTAGGCTTAAAGGGCCTTGTAACAAGAGATTGTTGGCCATTTTTGTGCTGTTTTCCCTGCACGCTGAGTCTGGTGCAGACAGCGTGCTGAAGTTTTGATAAGATAACCATAAACAGAAGTTGAAGACCAAGAAGTCCAATGCATCTCTAGTTCCTGACTGCTCCAGGAGGGTCTCCCCTGCCAGGGGAGCCCCCAGGGAGTTGCCCACCTTGGGACCTGCCAACTCACACCTGGGCTTTGTGGGGGTTGAGCTGCTTGTGTGACCTCTCCTCATTAACCATGACCTCGGACTCCACACAGTCATTGCTCTGTGACTGCCCTGGAGCCTGGGAGTGTGGGAAGTGATGTGGGATGAGGGGAGGACAGTGAAAGGAGATATCCCAAGTGGACCTGAGCAATAATCCTGCCCAAATGTGGAGTTCTTGCTTGGGCAGCACCATCCTGGGAATGAAGGAGGGACTTGGTACTTCCAAATCATCCTCTGCTAAAATAAAAATGGCCAATTCCCCTGCCTCAGTTGGCTGTGCAGACTAGGACAGTGTTCATCCCACCTTTACAGTGCTTTGCAGTGACAAAGTTCTTGCAGAAATGGATTTTATCCCTCTTTGCCAGGAGTTGAGACTTGGACAAGAAGAACCAGCAATTGGATCCTTCTGTACGCAGGATTTATTTCCATCCATCTCTTTATTTTCTGAGATATCTCACATTTTATTTTTAATACTGGACAAATACCAAATATTCCTCAAGAGAGATCTGTGATTGCAGCTCAGTTCTGACAGTTGAGAATAGTCCAACGACGTACTTGCCTCATCTGAAATGCTGCTATTTTGAGCTGTGCTTTTGTTTTTAGCCATCAGTGATAAGTTTGCATTTCCTGCAGATGATATTTTGGGTTGACTTGAATTGTTAAGGCCCCACTGGGTAAAATGGTTTTCTTCCTGTGTGACTTTAGGCTTGTCTTTTCTGGTTTGATACCCTCATCCAAAGCAGAAGCAGAATTAAATCCCCACAGCCCAGCTGGTCATCACTAAATAATTTGTATTACATCTTGCTGAAGCATTTTATAAGTGATGCTGGAGGAAGGCTTGTTTCCTGTTTGGTTTTTTGTGTTTTGTTTTCTTTTCCTTTATTTTGGACTTAAGATAAAGGCAAACTGAACTTTGCAGGCACTTATTTGGAATCAGACATTTTCCAGCTATTATTTTGCAAACTATTAGAGCGGCAGATCATGAGGTGGGAACCCAGTTATGCAAACAAAACCACGTCACTCTTGGCCAAAAATAGCTTCAGTACATGTGCAGTAAGGTGGAAATGAAGGCCTTTGGTGTACACAGAGCAAACAGGGAGGGAGGCAAGAGGGGAAGCTGCAGATTTTTGTTTAGAGCCTCTCATGTTTAGAGCAGAGTGTATTTTCCAGAGACAAGTGGAGTGTTGCTGCTTGTAATTTCAGTGGGATAGGAGTTACTCCCTTCCTTACAGATGAAGGGGACTGAGGGTTTGAGACATGGCACTCTGGTCCCAGGGGTGTTGGTCATTTTTACACCCAGGTCCCACGTAGAGCATGAAGAAATGCTGAAGGAAAGTTAAAAATGTTCCCTTTCCTTCCTCTGCTTAGGCCATCTCCAGCATGGGGAAAACATGGACCTTGGTGTGTTCCCTTGGGGTTCTGTGAGAGCTCTGGGGGCTGCCTTCACATCTCATGCAGAGATGCTGCCTGGGCTTCATCTCCTTTCATTTCAGCCTCATCCAGCACTGCAGTGCCCTAAATAATTTTGAGATCACCCCAGTGTCTGTTTGCTGTGTACTCAGGGATTTGCTGCCTGGGAGTTTTCTGGGTTTGCAACAGGGCTGGGGTCTGGCTTCCTTTGTGCTGCAAGTTCCTCTCCACCAGGCTTCAAATAATCTTGTGTCTTCCTTCTGTCCCATCAGCATCCTGATGGTACAAAAGGAAGCTCCCTTTGCAGTGCTGTGGTTAATTGCAGTTTGTTATCGAGCTGTTAGGAGATGGTTTTGGGCCAGGAGAGGAGATAAAGCAGGAGCTTGGCCATGGAAAATGCAGCTGTAGGTGTGCAGATGTAGCTTCCATTGGATTAAAGCCTCCTTTTTATGGAGACTTGCAATTTCTTATCTCCCAATACTTTTCTGGGATGAGGCAGAAGGGGGCTATAAAGTTGAGCAGAGGCTTGATGCCTCCTGTAGTGGGCAGAGTGATTCCCAGGCTCATTCCCTATTCTTCACAGACAGTTTTTGTCTCAGAAATGGTGTTCAAATTATCTCTGTATTCATCCAGAACTGCAGGTGCCTATCAGAGCATCTCAATGGCTTCAGCTGGGATTCTCTATTCCTGCTCCTTCTCTTTCCAAAGGTGTATACAAAGCTTTAGTCCTGACAGAATTCCCAAACGTGGGGTTTTATTGCTCAGGTCCCCCCTTCCAAGTTTTGTTACAGGTTTCCAGGTTTGCCTGGAGTGTTTTCCATGCAGGACTCCTCTGCATGTTGCAGCTTAGCTTGTGCCAGTGGAATGTTGCTGAATTCCAAAATAGCTGCACATCAGCATGCACAGCTACACAGAGAGGGGAGATTAGTGCTGATTTATTGGCCTGTCAATTAAAGAGGAGCACGAGGAATCTCACTGCATGGCTGAGATGAAGTGTTGTGGTGGCAGCAAAAGATCAGCGTTCTTAAACCTAACTGCTGGTTCCTATACATTTCTGTTTAATTAAAGTGTTCCTACATCCTGCACTCCTCAACATTAATTCAGGGATGTATTTTGAACCAGTGCCAGGGGAATACATTGTTATGGCATCCTCTTTCCACATCTATTAGCAGGAAGGGGATAATTGAGGAAATCTCACACAGATTTAATTGGGGACTGAGGGCAGGAGCGAGGAGGGGGAGAAGCACAAGGCAGAAGTAGGTCAGAAGTTGGGTAACTCTGTCTTGGCACGGAGCAGTGAGCAGAGCTGCTGGAGGCACCGTGGGGCTGCTGCTGATGGGGGGTGACCAGGGAATGCTGGGGTGCCACAGGAGCTGCCTCTCATCTGGCTTTGTAGTGTCCTGCAGCTCTGGGCACCTCTGCTGGGGTCCCAGGGATGCTGATCCCTCGGGGGGTAGTGTGGGATGGGTAAGGAATGGGGGCAGGATTTTGCAGTTTTAAACTCTGATCTGGAAGGGGAACGTTTTGCTCCAGTTTGCAGCTGCCTGTGCTGAGGTGGGGAGCAGGGTCCTGTCAGGGATGAGCCCTGGGGAGTAGGGTCCTGTCAGGGGTGAGCCCAGGGGAGCAGGGTCCTGTCAGGGACGAGCCCAGGGGAGCAG
>QUSF01000041.1:690428-745224 GCA_003676055.1 Chloebia gouldiae
GGGGAGCAGGGTCCTGTCAGGGATGAGCCCTGGGGAGCAGGGTCCTGTCAGGGAGGAGCCCAGGGAAGCAGGGTCCTGTCAGGGATAAAGCCAGGGAAGCAGGGTCCTGTCAGGGATGAGCCCAGGGAAGCAGGGTCCTGTCAGGGACGAGCCCAGGGAAGCAGGGTCCTGTCAGGGATGAGCCCAGGGAAGCAGGGTCCTGTCAGGGCCGAGCATCCTTGAGGGGATGTGGAAGCTTGGCGTGGGAAGTGGCAGGAAAGCAGCAGAGGGGGAAGCAGCACAGCGGTGACTGGCAGACTCTTTAGCAGCTCATTTTTGGTGTTTGCCAGCCCACCCTGCAGCACGCTGGGTGTGGGCAGGGCTGGGTTAGAGCCCCACAGACAGCAGATAGTCACAGCAATTGGGGCTATTTTTTAATCTAATTTTGCTGACTCAATGTATGACACAGGAAAACTCCCAATTTGTGCTGCACTTGGGCCTTCCCATCCCTGGCAGGGGCAGCACAGCACGGCCTCCACTCATCCCAGTTTCTCACACTGAGAGTGGCTGGGTATAAGATGTTCCATCTGCTTTGTGTCCTTGGGGTTGTGCTGCTCAAGGCAGCCTCCTTGGGAATTTTGGGGGACTTGAGGGGAGCCCAGCACTGCTGGGAGGTGAACTCTGGCCCTGCTGGCTGGGATCACTGTGCCCAGGGATGCTCCAGGAGGAGGAAGAGGCTGCTGCAGGATGCTCTGGGAGCAGAGCTGGCCTCGGGAAGAGACAAGAGAAGGGAATTTTATCAGTCTGTCCCTGTGTGCAGGGGGGGCTCAGAGCAGGGTCCAGCAATTGCACCAGAGGAGTGGGCAGGGAGTGATCCCAGCGAGTTCCACCTGGGCATGAGGAAGAAATTCTTCCCTGTGCAGGAGATAGAACCCTGATTGCCCAGAGCATATCCCTCCCTGGGGTATTCCAGAGCAATCCTGTGCTCTGGGATGGCCCTGCTGGAGTTTCCTTCCCTGGGGATATTCCAGAGCAATCCTGTGCTCGGGGATGGCCCTGCTGGAGCAGGGAGTGGGACCAGAGCTCTCTGGGGTCCCTTCAGGCCTGGCCCAGGCTGAGATCCCATGGACCTGGTGCACTTTGCCATTGCCCCCACAGCTGGAGCTGGGCTAATTCCATGCCTGGTGCCTTGTGCAGGCCTGGCCCTGTGGTTTTGCTCCAGGCTGGAAGTGGAGCAGCCCATGGAGAGGTGCCCATGCTGTGTGTTGGGCTGGGCAAAGCTTGTGGCACCACTTGGGGCTGGGTCTGTTGATTTGAGCTTGAGCAAACAGCAAGAAGCAGCATTTGCCCTCAAGAGCCCACACTGCAAACACAAACACTTTCTAACAGACAAAACATGGATAAAAAAGAGTTTTAATTACAAATCTTGCTGTTGAATATTTTTACTGACTTTCCTGAAAGCCTCTTCCATCAGCCTTGCCAAGCTGAAGCATTATTAAATACAGTTCTGGCTTAGAAACTAGTATAATTAGGAAATGCAAACGCACAGAAAAAGGTGGGGGCTATTTATCTGTTTTTGAGCCTTGAGGGAGGCTCTTCTCAAACTTTTACATCCAGTCACACAGAGCAGAAATATTTTCAGTTTGTATTAAGGTTAATAAAATAAAGAAAAATGATTCTCACAATAGCAGCAGGTCAGAGGCTGTTTCTCCAAGGGGCAAACCCCTTGTAGGGCTGTGGCTGCCATGCTTCCCTGGCAAGGAATGAGGTTTATTCCCTCATTCCTGCTTTCTAGGAGTCTCCCCCACTGCAGAGTTCTGCTGGGATGGATAACCTGTGCATGAGTTTTCCTCTCCAGCTACCAGTTGTAAAACCCACAGGGGCTGCAGATGTGCCAGCTTGTGCAGGAACAGAATGTACAAAATATCCACTCCTCAAGGACTTGGCTTTGTGTACTCCAGTGGCTGATGTCAGAGCATGGAAAAGGTCTTGTTTTCTCCGGAAATCTTTATTCTTAATGTGCAGTCGAGACAGAGAAGCAGAAAAGTGTGTTCCTCTAAACCTAAGTTAAGAAGCTTGTTCAATTTTTAAACAGTTACATAAAGCCATCAAAGTCTGACAGGGGAGAGATGCAAGTTGGTGCAAAAGAAAATGGGAAAAAGAAGCTGAAATGGAGTGTTAAACTAATTCCCCCAGGCTTATACCTAAAACAGCCTTAACTCCTCAATGAACCTGCTCCTGTGCTTTCATTTTTTTTTTCCTTCCTTTCTCATTTTTTCCTTTGTCTTGCCAACTGTGGTCTTCGTGTTGCTGAACGCTGGCTAAGTGTGAATGCTTCTTAGACCAACACTCTGCTGCCAGCCAGACCAACACTTTTTACCAGCCAGCTCTGGGTCCAGATGAGCATTTCTGTGCTGCTCTTAGGGAGACAAACATGTGGACAGGAGTGGTGGGAATGGGGCCTGGCTGAAGCACAGGAAAGGATCCTGGGCTCCTGAGTGGTTTTGCTGCTCAGCAGCCAGGTCTGGGTGAAATTCTGTGGTTTTGCTGCAGCCAGGTCTGGGTGAGGCTCCCTGGTTTTGCTGCAGCCAGGTCTGGGTGAGATTCCTTGTTTTTGCTGCTGCTCAGTGTGAACATTTGGGATACTCAGCAGCACAGAGACTCAAACCATGGTAGGGAACAAGTGCTGCTTTGGCCCATGGCTCAAAGCCAGCTGAGCCTTCCCAAAAACGATCTGCCAGTTCCTGATGGAGGCTTTGTCCCAGTGAAAGGGGAATTTGCAGGGTTAGCATACTGAGCTTGATGCAGGGATCACTCTGAGCACTGGTGAGGAGGAGATTGGGGCCCATTCATGGGGTCACATTCCCCCTTCTCGAGGGAAGGAGGGATGGTCTGCAGGGACAGCATTGCAATCACACTGTGTGAGTCCCTCAATCAAATCTACCTGGAGACAGCACAAGAAACAGCAATCACACAAAGTTTGGATGCTGTTCCTGCCCTCACTAGGTTGGATGCAGCTGGAGCTGAATCCCTTTGGCTCTGTGCTGTCCATGGACCTGCACTGGGCATTCCCAGGGGCTCTGGGCACAGCAGCCTCCACTGGCACTGGGGGAGATGCTGGAGGAGCTCAGCTCGTGCCTTGGCTGGGCCATCACAGGATGGGAAGAAGAATTTCTTTGGAGTTCAGAGTCAGGAATTCACCTGCTGCCCGTGAGGGTCCTGAAGCACAGCCATGGGCGTCAGACCCAGGTCTGACCTCACATTGGGTTTTCCATTGACTTGACCTGATCAGTGAGGTTCCTCTCTGACTCAGAGGATGGAAGGGCTCTTTGCCTGTGGTCCTTGGATTCCATTTCCTCATTTTTAGTTTCCTGAGCTTCAGTTCTGTTGGTTCTGATGGTGCTTGTCACTGCCTTAACCAGAGCAGGAGTGGACTCTGAGCACCTCTCTAGCACCCCTTGCCCATTTTCTCCCAGGTACTTCCTGAGAATCCCAGAATGGTTTGGGCTGGAAGGGACCTTAAAGATTCCAGGGACACCTTCCACTGTCCCAGGCTGCTCCAAGCACGAGTGTCCAGCCTGGCCTTGGACACTTCAGGTATCCAGGGGCAGCCTCAGCTGCTCTGGGAGCTCTGTCCCAGCCCCTCACTACCTTCACAGGGAACAATTTCTTCACTCTTCATTAGACAGCAGATATTCATGAAGGGCTCCAGGATCACACCTCTCTGGCTAATGCATAGAGACGTTGCAGGTCTTTGAGTAATATTAATCTATTTATATCTACTACCCTGATCCTAGAAATCCATTATAGCTGGTCCTGTCTAGACATGATCAAGGACATACTTTCAACTGCCATTATTTTTCAATAACATTAATATTCAAGCAGGTCTTTGTCTTAAGCAATGCATTCTGAAAGCTGCGGTCATTGAGGAAATTCATGGAGAATAAAAAGCAGTCCTGTGACAGAAAGAATGTCACCTCCCAGAAGTATCCACAGAGGGTGGCTGGCACGGCTGCTCTCACAGAGCTTTTCACCCCAGTGACTCTGAGCCATCATTCCTGTGAGGCTCAAGAGGCAAATGAAACTCAGAAAAGCCTGATGATTTCCTGCAGGTCATGGAGGAAATGAATTGGAGGAAATGAATTACCTGCTCTCCACTCCTGGCCTCTCTGGAGGTTATGAGCATTTTTATTCAGGCCTTGGCATTTCTGAGGTCTCATTCAATCTGGAGAACCTGGCTTTGGTTAACCCCAGCCACTCACCTCCCTCACAGCTGCTGAGAAGGAGCTACTCAGCTGAAAATAGCTCCCACAGTGTAATTGTGCCACTGAATCTTCAGGGAGTCCCAATTCAGGGGTGCTTGGCTGGAGCCCTGCTCTGCTGCTTTTGGGAGAGGGGAGCACAGGTGGGAGCCCACAATCTCTGAGGGAATTTTCTTTACATGAAGAAGCTTCTGTCAGGAGTGCATCTCCTTTCTCATGCACAACAAGGCTGTGGTTTCTGAGAAGGATTCCTAGAGAAAGCAACTGGGAGAAAAAATGCTCAAAATTCAAGTTTTGCATAAGTCTGCACTTTAAAGAATGAGCAGCACTGGAGACTTCCAAGTACTCTCTGTAAATTGCAGTGTTTCCTTCCTGTGTTTGAGCAGTGCCTGCACCTCCTCTGAGCTCTCCTCAAGCTGCAGGACATCAGTGTTTACTGTAGGGTCCCTAACTTTGTGGCTCCAGCCTCAAGGTCTGACTTAAAAAAAAAAATCTGTTTTCAGCACATTCAGGGCACGAAAACTTCTGTGTTTTCTGTGCTTGTGAAGAGCAACCCCTGTGTCTGCATGGCAGCATCCCAAAGGCACTGCCTGGGGTGGCAGGACTGTGCTGAAGGTCTCAGTGATGAAAACAAGCTGTAAACAATTTTTTTTCTTTTGCCTTCTCATCACAGGTTGGGAAAACTTCCTCTCATGCCCAGGTTGCTGTATTGTGTTAGAGCTGCCACTTTGCATTGCTGAAGTGGCTGCAGTTCAGGGGTAAATTAATGCTTGTCATAGTTCTGGGGGCTTCTTTGGCATGCCAGTATGGAAACACCAGGAATTGTCATTAGGCAAACTCAAAATATTTCTGCTCACACAGCCTCAGGTAAAGGACTAATAATGAAGATGGGTCACAAGGGAGCCAGTTTTGGTATAATTAAATCCATTGGTGTTTGCTAACATATAAACCAGAAATATTTTATTTTAGGTGGGTGCAGTCACTGCTCAGTCAAAAATCATGGAATCCTGCTGGGTCTGCCATACAGCCTCTCCTGCTTTCAGACACCACAGGTGTCCCTCACGCTGCTCCTGGAATCTCCATTTGTGTCCTTCTTTCTGTTTTCTTGCTGTTAGGGGGAAAAGGAGAAATGTGGGGGAAGCAATTTTTTGGCCCCAGTAATTGTTGAAGCATCAGTAATCGTAAAGAAGAAGAGTCTAAATGAAATATACTTCCTTCCTTTCCTGCTGGGGCTCAGCTTATCCACTTTGTCACCTGAACTTCCAAGTATCCATCAGTTAAGAGGATGGAGATTTGCATAATTAGTGTTTTTGAGGTACCTTCTGAGATGCAGGAGAGGAACTCTTAGGTGTCTCAGCTCTTATCTAATGAGGTGCTGACAAAGAGGTATCCATGGAGACATCCATTATGAGACACTGTTCTGAAATTGGTTCTTTCCAATGCCTTTTAAAATGCCAAAGAGTTTTCTTCAGCATAATTTATACTATTTCTTTGATTCGTTTGTAAACAAAACCAGTTATGCCTGAATATTATGAGAACCATTAATTTTTAAAATGAGGTTGGCAAGCTGTAATTAAGAAACAGGGATAGGAGTGGATTTGGGAGGAAGGTGCTGAAGTTTTTAAGGTATCCTCCAATGTATTGATCATGGAGACCTGCAAAGGGCCAGGCCAGAAGTCTGCAGCCCTTTTGGTGAGGAGAGATCCTGAGCATCCCCTGCGGCCTCGTGGAGCTGTGGGTGAGCAGATTCCACCCCTCCAAATGGGTCCATCCATGCTGGTCATGGAGATATTTTCCTGTGAGGAGGGCACCCAGCCATCCTCCAGGGCTCCATGGCCTCTTGCTGGGGGGCTGGAGTGCTGTGGCTTCAGTCCCTGGGGCCTGCCAGCCTGGTGGGAGTGAGGGAATTGTTCAGGTGGGGAAATAATCCCCTATTTCTGCAGGCTTGGCAAAGTGGGGAGCCAGGTGATCACAGCAGTGTTGCAGTGCTGGATTTTCTTGAATTTCTTCTCTTTACTCCCCTCTCTGCCATTGCTCCACTCACAGCACTCTGCACTTCCACAGCTCCTTCCAGGCCTGGAAAAGATGCTTGAGGAAATCTGTGTGCTTGGCTTTCCTGCTGCAAGCCTGGAGTTCCAGGCTTCCTCTGTCAGACATCACTCCAGGCTTTCCCAGTGTGGGGTTTGGGATCCTGACCCTGCACAGGATCTCTCTAGATCTCTTATCTATTGTTACAGCACTATGCTGTTTAAACAACAACAACAACAACAAAAAACACCAAACAATTTGACTCCACCTTTTCTCCTTGTCTTTCCTATTTTCTTGAAGGGTGAAAATAAGAATCCTGCATGTCTGACTTGGTTATTTATAGCTTGAAGCTGTTGGGGTTTATTTTTGAGTTCAGCTAATGGATTATTCTTTATTGGAGCTGTGAAAAGGATTGGAAAAATCTACAAAATATTAGAAAACAGACGGAAGTGCTGATTAAGGCATGTGCACACTCCTTCTCTGATCCCTGATTCTGTGTCCACATGAATACCTGGAGTTGTATGTCCATTAAAGAATAAATCTCAGTCCCTAAAGGGAAATCTGGTCCGTGATTTATGCAGCATTAACTGCTGTATGCAGCTCACACTGTGCTGCTTGCTTATGTAAGGAAACTAATTGTCAGAACACCCTGGGAAGGCTTTCAGTGGGATTTGGGGGCTGGAATTGTGCTCCTGGCAGCTCAGGCAGGGCAGGGCAGCCCCATCACCTCTGCACAGCTGCTGCACATCCACCAAATCCAGCAGCATGAGTGGGTGAGATGGTCCTGCAGGAGTCTGAGGAAGGTGGGATGGGTTGTTCAGTGTGGAGTTGCAGCATCTCAGTATTTGCACAGCAGGAAAATGGGCTCCTCATGGACACCTGCATAGGGGGGTTCTTCACCCAGGGGTTCAGGGCACTTCTAGATAGATAATGGAGCTGAGAATGAGGAGATAAGATTGACAGATTGTTTCAAAGAGAGGTCACAGCCTAAAACTTTATCCTTCTCTGTCACCCCAGCCTTCCCTCCCTCTCTCTTCTGAAGTGGAGTTTTGCTGGGCAGCTCTCATGCCCTGGAAATTTGCCAAGCTCCAGGAGCTGATGCCTCAGGTGAATAATTTCAGGCTGTGGTTGATGAACTGTGCTCCCTGTGCTGCCTTGGAGGGATCTCTAAACAATAACCAGAGAAGTGAGTCTAAATAATGGGCAGCTTAAATTCATCTTGGAGTGATCTGTTGCCCTGTGCTTCTCTCCGTGGAAATGTTTTAGAGGCTCTACAAGCTAATTTGGCTGGATAGCATGAGGTGAGGCATCTGGAATTGAGCTGCCTACTCAGGCATGGCCACTGTGGACAGTCCAGGAGCTGGAAAGATCTGGAGAAAATTAAACAAACAGCTGCACGCCTCTGGCAACAGGAGCTTTGGGGAGAGTGGCACCAGGATCAGGGAAGAGACAACTCCAGCACCTTTTCTGCATAAAGACACTGCAAGGGCTGTTCAGAGAGTGTCTGCTGGTGAAATTAGTACCCAAAGACCAAGTGAGTTATTTATTTTGGTGATCATATCAAAGGAGTGGGAAGCAGGGCCAGGGGGAAAAGGCACTTGGCTGATGAGGAAAACCAAAAAAGATCTGAGCATCTCGGGGCATTTGAAAAAGCTGGGCTTCTCTTTTCTGACAGTCCCCTTTCAGCACAGACTGGAGGCATCCCTTCCTGTTATCTGAGCTAT
Source organism: Chloebia gouldiae (assembly GCA_003676055.1). Classification (NCBI taxonomy): domain Eukaryota; kingdom Metazoa; phylum Chordata; class Aves; order Passeriformes; family Passeridae; genus Chloebia; species Chloebia gouldiae. Next base: position 698,422 of record QUSF01000041.1, read on the forward strand.
CAGAATATTCAAGTTGCTGTGCATAACACAGGCTTAAGTGGAAAAACAAAACTGCAAAACCAGCCACTTCTGCCAGTAGATTTCAGCCTGACATCGGTCTCAGGCTGACACTTTGGATACTGAGCAGGGCTGCACGGGGAGGGAGGAGGGCTGGTGGAACCAGTTTTGTGCTGAGCAGGAATTCTGGAAGCTTGGAGGAACTGCAGCATCCCAGATCTTTAAATACAGTCTGACAAAATTCTCAGTGGGGAGCTCCCCCTACGCCAAAGCAGAGCCTGTGTCACCTCTGCTGTGCTCCTTCCCTCTCCATCCCTGCGGATGCTGTGGCTGCCAGGGCTTTGATGTGCAGATCCAGTGACGCATGTTTCAGTCCCTAATCACAGCCAGGATGGGTTTGGAATAGGGGGAATGTGCAGGGGGAATATTCAGGACTCCGGGTTGGACTGCTGCGGCAAAGGCAGGAGGAAGGGAGGGAGAGGGGGGCACTGGAGTGGGTGGGAGAGTTTGAGGGAGGGGGAGCAGCAAAATGTCACTGGAGACCCCTCTGGGGTGGTCCCTTGCTGCTCCTGCAGCTCTGCAGTTCTCTGGTTGCAGGAATACTCTGCAGAGTTGAGAAAAAGGACATTTCATGGTGGTTTCCCCATCACTGCCAGACTGAAGCATTCACGAGTCCTGAGTCAGCCCTCACCACCTACCCCCAAATTATAACACTGAGGGAGAAAATTGCATCTTTGTTTTGAGTGGAAATAAAAGGAATATGTTAGTTTGGGGTTCTTTCTCCACAGTGGCCTTTGGGTTGGAGTTGTTGTGTTGGGTTTGGCTCGTGTGTCTCAGTCCTGTGCTTCCCTGCCTCGGGTTTTGTTCACATCAAGTTCATGCAGACTGGTGGCACTTGAGAGAAAGGAATTAAAATTCAGCACTTGGGAAATACAGGAGTTTAAGGCGACCCATGACTTGAGCCAGGCTTCAAAACCTGTCATACTCTGGGACCCCCAGGCAGAGTTGGGTGCTGGCAGAGCTCTGCTGGGAACACCCTGTGCTGGTAAAAGACTCAAATAACCAGACTGAGATTTCGATTGCGAGGCAGAGAATTACTGAAGATCTGTGGGTTTGCTAGAGGGCCTTGATATCTTTCATGGATTAGTCAGACAAAAGTGTCAGGACTAGATGTACCACAAGGCGAGGTGCTGTGTTCATCACAGGAGTGATCCCTCTGCCTGCCTGCAGCTCCAATCTGCAGCCACTATTCTTTTCTGACCCCAAGGAGTGTGGCAGAAGTGCTGGTTTGGCACTGGGCTGCGGAGCACCTTGGAGGGGTAAGAGAGCTCCCTGTTTTCTTGCAAATCAGTCCATAAAGACAGCAGATATCAGATTTTTTGACCTTAGTGCTTCTTGTTATCTGAGCTCACACTTTCCACAGGACTGGTGGGGCAGAGGCTGAGCAGACTCTTGTTGCCCACATCCCAGGGTGTGTGGCTTTGCTCCCCCAGCTCCAGTGGCACGGGGAAAGGGATTTTCCTACACTGCTCAGTGCCCTTCTGCACCACCAGCTGATGGCTTATCTGTCTCTCACCAGCTCGGCAGCACTGAGTGGGGTTTATGTCCCACTGGTGGCTAATGTTAATTTAAAACCTCTTTTCTCTCTCTGGCAGCTTCTGATTTGGAAATGAAGCTAATAGCATTTCAGGTAATTTAAAGACTCTGTATGTGAGCGTATGCCTGGTGGGAATGTGCAGCAGGTAGTTTCCCACATAAAGAAGGTGAAAGGCCTTTGTGAAGACTGGAAATTTCCTCTGCTTTCAAAACAAGCTTCTCATCCAAAAATAGCAGCGAGCTGATAGCTTGGCTTCTCCTTATTTATTAGCAGCAGATGCTGCTGATAGATGCAGAGAGTTGTCTGGAGGAGTGATGGGCACCAGGGCACTGAGGTACCTCGCTGATTGCTGATCCAAATCAGACACTCATCACAGGATCAGAGCCACGCATCTCTTGTGGGATTCCCAGGCCTGCTCCCATTGCAGGGGGAATGCAGCAGTGACAAGCTGTCATTGCTCTCAGCTGTCCAAATCAGCAAGGGAAAAATCCACCCAGAAAGCTCATTTCTTGTGTAATAGTGATTAGCTCCTAGACCTGTGCAGACAGATGTTCCCTGTCTGCATGGGAGGGTTATGCAGAAATTGGGCCAGGGGGTGGATTTTGAATTTTGGGGCCCATCTGGGAAAATCCACATCCTTCTACTGCAGAATTGTGCATTTTGCAGGAATAGAAAAATGAGTGAAACCAAGCTTGTGTTCCTGAACAAAGGTGCCTTTCCCCAAATGCCAGCACTGCCTGTGTGGCCACTGCTGTTCCTGAGGTCAGGGCAGTATCCCAGAGCTTGTGTGCTGTTACTCTTCATAAATAAACACTGGAAGCTGCTGCTGTGCTTCCTGGGGTTTTTTTGGGGGGTGATGTCCACATTCTGCTGCGGGGTGTTGCCTGCATTGGCTGCTTTTGGGGGCATGAGGGACACAGCACTGAGAAATTCAGAATGTGCTGTGGAGTGAGCCCATCTTGCTCACATTTTGGTAAAACATCCTCTGCTGGCTCCCTGTGCGTGCATATAGGATGGAGCAGGGCCATGGATATAGGATATGGCCGTGGATATAGGATGGAGCAGGGCCATGGATATAAGATAGAGCTGGGCTCTGCAGACAAGGGGACAGATCCTGCCTGGATGCCAAGCCAAGAACACACCTCCCATCTAATGGGATCCCCAAATCTTCCTTGTACCCCTTTTGGATGCCCTTTGGTTATTGACTGTTTTTTGTCATTGTTAACGTCATCCCTTTCCACAAACATTAATTCCTCACACTCTTTCATGTGGTTCTTGGAAAACTTCTTTGTGTCTAGTGGTGCTTCATTTTCCATTTCCTTTAGCTCCCTGTTTTTAGCTGATAAAACAAAGCACCCTCCTTAATTCCTGTAATTACAGTCATCCAAGCAGGCACATTCAAGGTGGGCTTAATAAGGCCACAATGTGTCAAGCCTTTAATGGCATCATTCAGGTTATAAAAACCCTTCAGGTTCATCAAGTCCAACTTTTGTTTCTGAGAAAGAGGGAAATAAAGTCCTTTAGTTGTTCAGTACACTGTATGACTATTTCTGTGTAATTTGCAAAGCATTAAAGCCAGGCCTGGTGGTGGCCCAAAAAGGCAGAATGCAGTCATGAAAATTGAACCAAATTATGCAATTATGCAGTAGCCTACTGTTATCCAGCTCCTTGAAAATGAAACATTCAGGAGGAAATTTAACTTGTGGTTTTTGATGCTCTAACCTAGTTGTAGCAGGGCTTTTTGCAAGGCAGGAATTAACTCACTTCATTTCCATTTGTTGTGGAGTTGGGTCTTTCCCTGTCCTGGCCAAGGTGAACCAAGAATGAACACTGAACCATCAGGTGATTTGTAGTTTAAAAATTAAAGAAATGGGTGTACAGAAAGGGTAGCAGTCATTTCATCCCAGGGATCCCATGTTCAGGACAGTGTGGTGGGACCAGAAATGAGGAAAATGGGATGGCAGGAACCAAACACACCTGGTAGCCCAGAGATGACACTTGAGCTCAGGGTCCCACTGCAGCTGTGTGGGCTGCTGGGCTTTGGGTCAAACCCACCTTTGTCTCTTTGGGTAGCAAAAAAATCTGCAAATGCACGTTCAGTTTCCTGAACCCTCTGGGGATTTGCAGTGAGGGGAATGCAGAGAGTTTCACCCCATTGCTCCCCACCTGGGCCTGCAGTGTGGTCAGGAGCACAGTGAGGTGAGTTAGGGAGAGCCACTTGAGCTGGCCAGAGGTTCTTCTTTCCTTACCTGATTTGGAGAAGGCCCAAACCCAGCAGTGTATCAGCTTTGGCTGGTGTGCATCACTGCTGTCCCCTCTGCCAGTGGGTGTCACAGGTTGAAGCCAATAACAGACAGGCTGGAGGAATAAAACCTGCAGCTGCACAGACAGGCTGTTTCATCACCTTTGTTCTCTTTTTAGCCACCTAACTATTCCTGGAAGAGCTAATATTAGCTCCTCCATCTATTTCTTAGAAGCTGGGAAAACAAGAATCCGATTGCATGTCCTGGTTTCCAGGTGAACTGCTGGCTGCTCGGTGCAGTGAGCTCTGAAAACCCTCACAAGCTCTTGCATCACTGTGTGGGGAGCCACTGAAATCTGTGCTTGTGGAAGTGGCAGCACGAGAAGGATTAAAATTGTTGAGCACTGTGTTTAATCCTAGCAACATACTGTTTGGGAGGCACTTCCCATGCCAGCCCCAGCTGGGTACAGAGGCATGGAACACTCTTGCTTCGTTCTGCTGCACTCAAGCAGGTCCTGAGATGCTTTTAGTCAAGGCTTGGTGCTAAAAGTTAGAGTTTTGGCAGGGTATTTTTGCAGGATGTGCCAGCTTGTCTTGTTGTGTCACTCCCGTGCCGTTGTGTTGGGATGCTAAAGGGTAGAACAGAGACAGGGAAGCGAGAGTGGCAGTGGGTTGCAGGGTTGGGGTTTGTTCCCTGGACATCCATGCTCTGATTCCTGCTCACTGCCCCTCCAGGCTCTGAGTGGGACCTGGCAGGTGTGTGAGCTCCTGCTGCATGTGCACGTCACAGTTAAAAAAAGCATTTTGTCAGCCAGACCCAGGTCAGAATGAACTCTGCTGTTCTCCCAGAGCTGTCATGTTGCTGGGCAGAGAGGGGAGCGAGCAGTACTCTGCCTCTGCATCCCTCTGGCTCTTGGGGAGGTGGGAGGAATGCCGTGTGGAAGGGGGATGTGTTGTCCTGGGGTTGAGGGAAGGAAAGCTGATGTGAGATTTCCCTTCCCCAGAGCGATGGGCTGTGACTGGGGTTGCCCTGGCTGCAGAGGGGCTGCTGCCACTGGAGCAGCAGCACAGCCTGGCCGTGTCTCTGCACCTGGGCTGGCCATGGGCTCCATCAGGATGTGCCTGTGCTGGCAGCAGTGCTGGGATGCTCAGGGAATATCAGGGAACCCCCACCTGTGTGCAGAGAGCACCAAACCCACAGCAGGTGTGGGCCAGAGCCGTCCTTGCTGCCTGAAGAAAGGCTGGGCTTTTCCCAGGGGTGTGTGTGCTCAGGGGAGGGTGCTTCTCCTCAGGAGTGAACCACGAGTGGCAGTCAGGAGCAGAGGTTTTAATTAAACAGCTCCCTGATAGCTGGCACCTTGAAAAACACCGTGTGTGGCACCCCTTGGTGAGCAGTTGGCATCAGAGCCACCTGAGACACTGGGATCTGTTCTCAAGGACTCTGTAAAACCAGCTAAATAATTAAAACTAATAATAATAATGAAAAAAAACCTCTGACAATTCCAATGTTTAAAAATTCAACGTTTTGATGAAATATTAAATGCTAATTATTTCCTTGCACTTGTGCTGGCACTGCTTCTCTTGATGTTGGCACTTTAGCATCACATAGCAGTAATTGAAGTGTATTGTCAGCTTTTGTGTTACATTTACCACCCAGGCCCCAAACCCAACACTCCTGAAGTCTCTGTTTGATTTTAAGTGTTGAATACTTTGAAGTCTGCTTTAGTGGATTGGTCATACTGCTGTGAATACCAAAGCCAGCTGGCTAAATGGCTGGTGAAAAATGCCCAGTGCTTGCTGTGAGGAGCTGCCAGTCTGATTTCAGCAGTGAGCACAGAGAGATGGGCTCAATCAATACACCAGACACTAAATGAAATGCAAAATGAGAGGGCAAAAGGATATTCGGAAAGCATTTTATGGCTTTCATGTTTTATGTGTCATTTTAATTTCTACTAAGTGTGGTTGGATTAATTATTTGATATTAAAAAAAAAGGTGTTGAACTTGGCTCAGGGTGGGCAGATGAAAGACATGACTGACAGGAGAAAATGCTGCATAAATTCCTTTGTTTACCTGCTTTCCTTTCTGTGTGAGCATGTATCAGTGCCTTGGTTTTTTGGAATGTGGAGGGGGCAGAGGGTGTGGATAGAATCAATAGAATCATAAAATTACACAACTGCTGAGCTTGAAAAGACCTCTAAGGTCATCCAGTCCAACCTGTTGTTTGAAGACTCCAGTTATTTGAAACTGGAGAAATGCTTGCCTGTTTGTCCTGCTGTGTCATTGTCTCAAAGACATTCAGGCAGCTTTCGCAGACAAAGAGATTTTTTCCCTCCTGCTATATCAGTTTATGGCATACAGTTCCAGCTGGGATTTCCAGATTTCCAAAGCAGGCAGGAGATGCACATGAATACACATCTGGGAACAAGAGCAAGAGCCTTGATGAAGGAGAAGGATTTGTTGCTTTGTTAGGACGTGCCTTGTTCAAGGCATCTCTCAGCTCTGAAAGAGCAGCTCCAAAGACACATCAGAGTGGGAGAGGCAGCGAGAGCCCAGGGATGCTTTGGGATTCCCAAAGCTCAGCTCACAGTTAGGATGTGTTTTCAGCCTGGAAGTTGAACATTGAAGGTTGGCAGTAAATGCTGAGCTCCTGGGGAGAGTGCAGAGGGTCTGGGTGAGGATTCCCAGGCAGCTCTTCCCACTGTGCCCAACACAACAGGAGCAGCAGCTCCCAGCTGGTGTCACTGGGCTGGGCAGGGGGAATGGGGTGTGCTGGTCACCACATTGCTAAGGAAAAATGCTTCTAAAAGGGTAAAGAAGCAGTGGTTTATTCTGGGAAACCTCAGTGGGGTGGCACAGGTGGGACAGCCTGGCTGTGATGGGGAGTGGTGGTGCCTCCTGAGCAGATGCCCCAGTGCCAATGTCTGTGCCCAGATGGGACTGGGAGTGCTCTGAGGGCACACCTGCGTGTCCAGCAGCACCGTGCTCGGCTCCTGAGGAGGGCTTTGCCCTCGGGAGGGGAGGGAGGGCTCCTGCCGGGGTTGGGGGTATGGTGGCAGTGGCAGGGTGAGGTGTGGCCTGGCTGGACTTGGCTGTTCTCTCAGCCCTGAGCAGTGAAGAGTGCAGGGGAGGCTTCTGCTGGGGGTGCTTATCCAGTACCTGCTTTGGAGTCTGGGGGGTGATTAAATTAGCATCTCCAGCCAACTCGAAATTCACTGGTAACTTTTAAAAGCACAGACAATTAACAGACTCAGTGGGAGAAGCAATTTAATGTGCTGCCAGCCCGTGTTTCAGTGGACTGTATGAATATAGCAGAAGTGATTTCCCAGCAAGCTTCACATACCCTGAGTTTGCAGGGTTCAGTAATCCTCCTGAACTCCAGAAAGCACTAACCTCCTTCAGGGAACAAATAAAGCAGGTGGGGGAAAAAAAAAAAAAAAAGGTAATTTTATCAAGGATAAATGGCCCTGTTTTTCATGCCAGTGTACTCAGAGCAGCTCCAGTCACAGAGCTGATCCTCAGGGAGCTTGCAGGTACCTTGGTGGTCAGACCCACTGGCACTGCCAGGCATTTGGGAGTCCTGCTGGAGGTATTCCCTAGGGAATGTCCCTGCTGGCACCATTGCCCATCCTGGACTGCTAAACCAAGAGCCACTGGGTGAGCAATGCAACATCTTGGGGGGTTTGTAGTAAATCCAAATGTAAAACTCCTGCTGGAGGCAGTGGCACCACGGTGTCCAACAGGACATCTGCCCGTTTTCTCCTCTTTATTCATCATTAACACTGCAGGGACAGGCCTTTTCCTAGATGGTTTCCTTAAGGGCTGTTTTTACATTTTCCATTGTAGTTTTTGGTCAGAACAGCAGATTTACAACAGTTTTTTGTTTTTGTTCTGCTATCTGGAAGTTTCTCCCTACTTTTTGAGGGTGAAAGCTCAGATAGAAAAATCAGAAAGTTTTAAGGCACTGAACTGTAATCAAGTCTCCACACTCTGCTTTCAGATGAAAATTTTCTTCAGAAAGCTCATTAAAAAAAAAATAAATAAAATAAACCTTCCACAACCAAAGGCAGCTTTAATATATGTGAGTGTTTTGTGCAAAAGCCACAATTTAGTGATCAGCCCTGTGCTGGCTGGGGCACAATGGATGTTTGAGTGCTCTTTACTTTGGGGCTTAACCTATTGTAGGGTTTTCTGTGGGCTGCCATTCATGGCAGCCCTCAACAGCCAGCTCTGTTTCAGTGAAAGAGAAAGGGGATATTGTAATTCCTGCAAATTAGTGGAAAATGACTGGAGTGCAAAATCTCTTAAATAATTAAAATTATTACAAAAAAGTGAATGCTCGAAGAGCACTAAAGCTCAGCCCCTCTGCCTAGGCTGGTTTGTGTGGGCTCAGAGTTAATGGGGGCAGAGAACTCCTGGGGTGTCCCAGGGCTTGGCCCCATCAGGGGTGGGGGAGCAGAGCTGTTCTCGGTGTTAAAAATAACACTGAAATACAGGAAAAGTGAAGGGAGGGAGAGCAGAAAAGGAAAAAACTCATTTTGCGGGGAGAGCTCATAATGAGCCATTTTACCTCTCCATGCTTTTTTTTTTTTTTTTTTGTGGCCATTAAGTCCAAAATATTCTGGGAAGTTTATGTATCACCAGGAAACAGAGGCTGAGCATCAAGGAAGGAATGAAAGAATGTGGCTGTGATTGGAACAACAACTGTCAGGCCACAAGGGTTGAGCCTAAATATCAAATCCAAGCTTGCTGTGCTGAATGTGAGGTGTAGAGGGCCAGCTGGAAGTTCTGTATGAGTTTTCTGTGCCTTTATGACAAAAATGTGTGTGTATTAGTGAGGGATTAGAGTCATTTAGAGGTGCAGAGGAAGCCCCTCCTTCCTTCCTCTCCATGAGGAAGGATGGCATTGATGCCTTATGAAGGCTGCCCTAGAACAGAGGCTGGATGGAGCTAAAAAATAAAGCAGGGATTTATTAAAAGGATCTCCTCAATGGATCCACCTTGGGCAGCACCAGAGCCCAGCCAGGGCTGCACCCAAGATGAACCAAAATGGTCACAAAATCTCTGAGCGTTCACGGGGTCTCTCACTTTGATCACTTTTGCTCCATTTGCACATCAGAGTTCATTGTCCAATTACAGCTTTAGGTTACGAAGTCCCATCCTTGTTTTTCTCTGTTCATTCCACGTTGTTTTTGCTCTTGGGCCTGAGATTTGGATCATTTGTCCTTGGTCCCCAGCTAGAGAAGGAATTGTTTTGTCTCCCTGCTCTGTGCAGAGAGCTCACCATCCCATAATATGATGCTCAGACCTACACACTACAGCAGCTCAGAATCTGAAAAATACAAAAGCTGAAACGTGAGGCATCAGGGTCAGTGTGCTCTTAATGAAGGAGACTCCATCAAATTCCCCTTCTGGCAGAGCTGACACCTGAGCATTCCTGTCAATTGGAGGTACCAGCATCAAGGATTCCTGAACCCAAAGTTGTGCTCAGCCAGACACTGAGTGGGATATTAATATAAATAACTGAGGTTATTAATAGAACCCAGCAGCCAACATATGGCTGTGTAGTGGAAGCAGAGTAAAGCATAAGCCACACATTCCTTTTTAAGAACATGCATTCACACCTTTCCCTTCACACAGGGTATTTTGGGATGACTCCACAGTTAGTCTGCTCTCCCCAACAGGCTATTTTTATCTCCTCACAACACGGCTTAGTTAAAAAAATGGTGTTTTAGCAACAGTTCTGTACATTTCAAACCCACTCCCTTCCAAAATAACCCCACCCCAGCAGATGCAGGTGGGAAATGGCAGTGGAGTGCTTGGATCAGCACCAGACAGGGGAATTTTCTGGCTGCATTTCCAGCCTCGGGCACAGCTCGAGCCGTGTTGTGCTTTTCATGGATTGCAAATGCCATTCTAGGGCCTGTCTGGCAGAGTGCAAGCAGGCAGGGGCCACACTCCCATCATTTATCTCAGCACCTCTTTGATTCTGGCTTGTTTTTTTCACAGCTGAGACTTGAAGGAATCTCAGGGATTGTCTTTAGCCACATGAGCTGCTTGTGTTTCCAGCAGCTTTAGCTTTGGGGGGAAATCTCAACACCTTATCTTGCAGCCTTACCTGGCTTACAGAAAAAATGTTAATTTCTTTGTTGAGGGACTGTATGTCCATCTGTATTCTGTGCAAACTGAGGGTAAACCACAAAATCTATTCCTGTGGGTGGAAGGCAGGGAAATTTCCAATGGCTGCCTGTATCACTTATTTCTCATGCCATATTCTTAACGTGGTTAAAATTGGCAGTTTAGAGGAACTGCAGGCTCGGAGGCGTTAGGACACTCATCCTGCCTGCCAGCATCCCTTTCTAAGAACCTGGGAAGATTAGTGCAGCGTAGATTTTTCCCATGTTGAAGTTTCTAAGGATGAAAAGCTCCGTGTGGAATATATCTGTGCAACTTCAGTGGCAAAAATTGCTAAGCACATTATATATAGATAGAAAAGTGCCTTCTTTAGGGACTGCCACAGACTGCTCCTGAGATAGCTAAGCAGACAAGTAAATAGTAAAATATGGGTATATTTAGCACTCCAGAAGGCGATGGATGGTGTTCAGACTTCACATCACATGAGCTCTTAAAGTCTTTACCTCTGTGTAATCCCTTGTAGTCAGCACTGATGTGGTGGCACATTTGGGACCTAATTACAAGCTCCACTGCCAATCCAAGTACCAAATGGTGAAGGACACTTTTGGAAGGCAAAACACAGAGGCATCCTGACTCATGGATCATGAGTAGCAGGGAAGGAGAGGCAGGAAAAGGCCGACACAGTTTAATGGGATTTGGATTAAATGTGGTTTAATGGGATTTGGGTGTAATTGTGGGTTTGAATGCCTGCCTGCCTCTCTGGTTCGTGCAGGCACTGCTTGGGTGGGTGTATCCTGGTTTGCATCCACTTCAAAAATCACACTGGAGTGCCTGTGGTCAAACTGGGGATCTGATTTCACAGAGGCCCCTGCCAGGCTTGTCACAGCACATCCCCCTGGGGTAGTGATAGAGCAGTGCCTGAAACTGTGGCCAGAGAGCCTGAGGGGCTGTGGGAAGCTCTGGTAACCTTTCCCACGTGAGTTCAGAACAGATTTTCCTTCTGGATGTTTTTTTTCCTTCTTGATGTATTTTCCTTCTGGAATTTTTTTCCTGTTTGTGTCAAGCTTGAGGCCTTCCCACTTCAACCTTCCCCTCTTTTCCCCAGGCTGTTGAAAAGACTCAGGTGTAGTTCTGTCTGCCATGCCAACCTGGAAAAACTGCAGAGAATATTTGCAAGTGTTATCTTTGAATCAAACCCACCACCTCACTTGGATAGCATCCATCTCTTCTTTCTTCCCTTCTTTCTGGCCTTTGATAAGAACGTTTGTGCTCTTGTTGAGGATATTCATCCACAATCATACCCACACACAAATTCTACTGTGATGTAATGGTGCATTATTGACAGAGAGCCTTGGGATTTTTAGCTAAAATACATGAAATGGTAGAGCTGTATTGCAGTTAGTGGAAAGGAGCTGAGTTGAGCTGGTTTTCATGTTGTTGTCTTCCTTCCAAGGATGCTGTCCCCCTAAAAACAGCGCTCATTATTGCAAATGAAGGTCATGGACCCTCTAGCTGTCCTTAGAGGAAGGCTTATGTGGAAACAAGTCCCAGCTCTCCCATAACTGGAGTAGCTGCATCAGCAAATCTGGGAACCTCAGGTGTGGTGCAGAGCTTGGTGTTTCTTTAAAATCCTTCAGAAGCAGTTTATTGGGGAGCTTTTCCGCCTGTGTCAAACTGAGTTACTCCTTGCTTTGTCTCACTGATGTCTCCGTGCATCTCTGGGTGCCTTTTTGTGTCTCATGCTTTCCTACAAGCTCGGAGGTGTTGTAAGGAATGAGCAGAGCTGGCAGCCTGGCTGCTGTGGGGTGACACGGTGACAGCAACTCCGAGTAGCTCTTGTGTGTTCCTGGCAGTGGGGCGTGAACAAGGAGCAGTCTCGTGAAGTGGGGACATTGCAGGGAATCCAACAGGCAGGCGAGTGACCCTGGCAAAGGGTGTGATCCCTTTTCTGGGCTGGCTCTGGGGGACAGGCAGCCCGGGACAGCCCCATTTGTTCCCACAAATTGCAGGGTCATGTTCCATCCCTTTCATTTCCAAGCCTCCAGCCACTAGAGGGAGAGAATGCCACATATTTATGGCTTCATTTGCGAGCGGGGATGTGTTTAATGAAGGAATTCAGCAAGGCTTGCCAGGCAGTCCCAAAGCTGGGTTTAACCCTTTCATTCATCCGGGGTAGTTTTATAACTGCTCCTGAGATCTGACTGCTCCCAGACACCTCGGCTGGCTCACAACCTCCGATTGAAACGCTCTGGAAGCTGTTGGGTGATCCCTGCCCGTGTTTTACACCCTGTACTTTCTGTTGAGCATACCTGCTGTGAAATGGGAAGCCTTGATGGGGACACCTTTGGCTGCTGCTGGATGTGCCTGTCTGCTCGCGTTACACAGCCCAGTGCACCGAGCAGAGCACACACCAAACCCCTTCCCTTCTTCCCAGCAAGCCTCAGCCTCCTGGAGCCCATGGCCTGTTCCCTCTGCTGGAATCAAACAAGCCCAAGAGGCATCTGGTTTCATTTGGAATGAAAGCATCCAGTCAGTAATTACTGTAGGCAGATGAGTTGTACCAGTTTCAAAGGACACCAGCAAGGAGTTGTGGGCTTGAGGGGAGGGAGCAGGGCTGGGAGCTTTAAAAAGGCAATGTCAGAAAGTGAATTTTATACACTTTGGAAAGGGAGACAAGATCGAAACTCACCTTTGCAGGTTGAGCCCAGTAGGGAGGACCTGTGGAAGTCTGAGGAGGGGACTGTGGGATTTGGAGGGGTCTGGACAAGAAAATAAGCTGGGAGTGAGAACAGCACATTCAGTGGTTTGGGGAGCCACAGTCCTCAGCCTGCAGTGCTGTTTATCAGGGGAATTCACATCCCTCTGCACATGGTGAGAGGGGAAGAGGAAATCTCTTAGCTTTGCTTTTGATTCCAGAGGGTGACTCAAGGCAAGGCTCTTTCAGAAGGGAAACCTCACAATATTTTAGCAGCCTGAAGTATTGAAAGAGAGCATTTCATTGGGAAATGTTCCTGGCTCTAAAAGTGAATAGTTCCAGTTAATAGAGAGGCTCAGCAAAGAGGTTTCCTTAGGCTGATGGAGCATCCATGCAGATGATGCCCCAGCTCTGGAAGTTCTCCTGGTGAGGCTGGGACTGGTCTCAGCTGCTCCTTTCCCCTCCTGTTTGTCTTGCCCAGATGTGCCCTGGCTGGCACAGCTGAGGGCAGGCACAGGGAGGCAGGGAGGGAAATGTGCAGGAGAGCTCTAGAAACCTTGAGATTGACCTGACCCAGGCACGCTGGAAAAATGGGCATGTAGGGAGTAAATGTATATCATCCTGGCCAAAACACTCCTCATTGTCCTGGGTGTCCATCACTGAACAGCCCACACTTGGAGAGCTGAGGTGGGCTGCTCCAGGAGCCTTGCCTGCTCTGCTGTGTGCTCCTCCTTGCACCTCTGGGGCTCCCAACACGTCCTGGTAACTCAGACTGACTGAGGCCATGAGAACAGGGCTGGGAGCTGAGCTGCTTCAGCTCAGCATCCAGGGCCAGGGGTCACAGCTTGAATTAAATAACAGAGCAAGAGGAGCGCTGAGTGAATGTGAAAGGCTCCTCTGATGGCTCCGTGCATTCCAATGAACTGTGGCCATAAATACCAGCTGCTTGTTAAGCCCTCACCTGCCTGGTGGAGATGAGAGGTCCTGGGGGACCAACTTCCTTGCCTTGTGCTTTGCTGGTGGAGAGCCAAGCTGTAAAGTTGGTTTTGAGGCAGGAATGCCATGGGTTCGAGTGGGAGCTGTGCCGTGCCTGGATCAGGCTGTGCCAGTTCATTGCTGTGCTTTCCATGGCAGGAAAACCAGTTCTGTCCAGGGCTTTGTGTGTGTCTGTGGGTGTAGGACCAGGCTGGGCTGCTCCTCCAAAGGCACTCAACTCCAGTGAGATCCCCACGGGCTTTGGGTGGGGGAGAGGGGACAGGCAGGAGCTCAGGTGTGAGTCTGGCTGTTGGTTTTGGAAGAGGGCAGGAGCTCAGGTGTGAGTCTGGCTGTTGGTTTTGGAAGAGGGCAGGAGCTCAGGTGTGAGTCTGGCTGTTGGTTTTGGAAGAGGGCAGGGCTCTGAGAGCCCCCAGACCCTGAGACAGGGCCATGCTGAGGGCGCTGGAGGCTCCATCCCGGGCTCCTGCATGGAATGTCCCTCCAGGCACCAGGGAGGAGCACAGCCTCAGGGTTTATGGACTTGCCAGTCCCTTGTGACCTCAAAATGCATGACCCAGGGCAGCATTTATTGTTTCCCTGTCAATCTTCTCATGAACAGCAATGCTAAGCTCTAGTTTTCTTTTAAAAAAATGTCTTTTTTGGCTGCAGATCTCTTAGTAGACAAATGAAATGAATTTATATATGAGCATTGTGGTGCTTGTAAAGCCCTTTCAGTTTCCAATTTAGTTTTATTCCTTTTTTTAATCTCCATAGGATTTTCCCTAAATAAGCAGAACTAGGGCAGTGCTAGTGACAGATGGATATAAAGAAGACTTGGATGCTGGAGAGACTTTACTGGGCTTGGGGATCTGAACTGGGGTGCTTTCCTCATCACCCAAAGAGTTGAATTTGTCTGCAGATTATTAATTTTCACCTCTAAAGCAGAGGGCATGGCAACAGAGAGTGTTCCTTGGCAACAGACTCCTTAGGTTCATTAAAGCAGAGGTGGGAGGTTTGCAAAAGGAAAAAGTTGAGAGATATTAGCAAATCAAATGGGTTGAGGCATGAGGAGTCTTGTCAGTCAGGCGGGGGTGACAGGAGAAGGAATAGTAAACAACATGCAAACCATCTTGAAGGAGGTGTTTTGGAAGGAGGCACATCCAGGATTTGCCTGTTTTCCTGCCTTCCCAAGGGCAGGATGGGCTGAGGAGGGCTGGGAGGAACCTCTGTGTATCTGGCAGACTGTGGGCAGTGAACTGAAGAGGTTACTTAATAAAAAAAATTGCTTTTTACAAGCAGGATTCCAAACTGTGGTTTCCCACTAGGGCTTTCATAGAAGTTCCAGTTTATTTTGATCCTCTCCAAAACTGAAGCTGGCATTTTGTTGATAAAATCCCACAAAAAGTCCTTTGATGGGAGTCTGTGGGAGCATGGCCATGCCAAATCCATGTCCAGTCCATGCCCTCCCTCCTTCCCCATGGAGCAGGCTGTGTGTGCCACACACCTCTGCCTGGAGCCAAATGGGGGCTGTTTGCACTGTGGCTGCTAAATATAAATACTGCAATGAATTAATAATGCCCAATGCCCATAATTAAATTAGCAATAACTCGAGTTTGTACCAGCATACAGAGTGTGCATACAACTGCTCCAGACTGGAGAAGGGGTTTGGAGCAGGGGAAGACAGGTTTGGGCTGCCCTGTCCATCCCTGCCAGTGGCCACTGTGTCCCCTTGGGAGGTCAGGGGAAGCCTCTGGTTCTCAGGTAATGATCTCTCTCCCTTGCTGTGGTAAACAGCCAGATCCCAATCCCATCCATCAGAGCAAAGCATTGCAGGCACTTGTTCCAGTCCTGTGGTTCTATGATTCTATAATTTATGACTGAAACTATCTTTGTGTCAGAGTTAGTTCAGGAGGACACTCGTATCTGGGCTTCTGAATATGTCATCTCCTATTAAAGAACAAACAAACTCCCTTATAATGTACCATAAATAATAATAATACTTTGCAAGAGCCCGAAGCACTGTGTTATTGCTGTGCTAATCAGGGAGGCACTGGGCCATTATGAGAGTATTCCATGGGGTTTGGGCTTTTTTTCCTGCAGGAAGGTACGTGTTTCATAGCTGTATAGCGTGGCTGATTGGTTTATAAAGCCAGGCTGGATAATTCCTAGTAGAGGTTAGACAAATTCCCCTCCTTTCTCATTAATTAACCTGTAGGATTTGGTGCCTGTTCTTTGCAGTTCAATAGAGACAATGACTGCAGGAACATATTTGTGCTCTCTGATATGGAATAAAGAACATCTGCCTTCTGCAGCAGTGGAATACCAGCGTGTGGCAGGGCTCTCCAAAGGGCACTGCCAGCCTCTCCTACCTCAGTGAGGAAATTCCAGGCTAAAATTTCAATTTCAAGGTGCTGCTGGCTGGGGGATGTTGTCCAATGCAGCATCGTAGCTGGGGAGGGAAGGCAGTGAGTGAAAAAGAAGGGAAATCCTCTCATGAAAACAGAAGCAGAATGGAGGGAAAAGCATTTTGGCAAAAGTTCCCACATCCAGAAAGTGGTTTAAAGCAAAACTCTTCCAGTGGGATTAAGGAAGGGAGGCCTTGAAGAACTGAAGGAGATTTCAGTGGTGATGTGGTAACACAATAGCAGGAAGAAAAGAGGAGAGGCAGGTGAAATCCTGTAGTGCTGCTCTCACAGGCTGCAGGAAAAGGAACCTTCGTGTTTGGGATCCCAGGGCTGTGTTCTGGGCGTCTCAAACCAGGGTTCTGCTCCCAAAAGCTGCCCTGCAATGCTGTAACTAATGATGGCAGAGCAGGGTGGCTCTGGGAGGACTGGATGGGAGATTGGATTGCAGTGGGAATGTTGGTAAAGTCTCCTGTGTGTCATTTCCATGACTCCAGATGTGTTGGATGAGGCACAAGGATGGAGGTTATTTTTGCTGTTTCACTGTGGTGTGATACTGAGTGTGCTCCTGCTCATACCCAGTTGCTTGGCTTTGAGTGACTCTCCAGCTGCAGAGAATTAGGAGAAAATAAATTCCATGTGGAAAAAGTGGCATTAATCTGATAATTCAGGCAGTCACTGCTATTGCAGAGGTATCACTGCCCCTTCCTTCCCTGCCTTCACTTCTCTGCTCCCCTGGGAGGTTCTTACCCATTCTTGGTGTCATTGGCAGCCACAAGGAGACTCCAGACCGGGCTGGGCTGTCTGAGGGTGGAGCACCCCAGCTGATTTTGGTCCTTATTCTGGAGAGAGACATTTATGGAGGCTGTGACAGGTCAAACAGACCAAACCACAGCTCTGCTGAGACTGACTGGGACATTGTGTTATTGATGAGCAATCCTGCAGTTCTTCCTGGGGATTTCCTCTGGAGTGATCCCCCAGACAAACCACCTGAGCAAAGCCTCGACCCTGCCTCTCCAGTGGGAGGTTCTCACACACGTGGTAGAAATCCATTTCTTGCAGGCTAAATCCCAACTCTGTGCCCAAGCAGCACACACTCTGTTTCCCTGTGGGCAGTGTGGGTTTTCCTACCAGAGCAGTGCCCTGTGGCACAATCCACAGAGCTCTGTGACTCACGGCCAGCTCAGGGGTGTGCCTGGCAATATTCCATGTCTGGGGTGTGCTGGCTGGGCACACAGCCCACTGTGCCCTCGGGTGTGCTGGGCTGCAGCATCCCCTGGCACACCTGGCACGGGAGCCAGCACGTGGTGCCCCTCCCTGGAAGATGCTTTCTTCCAGTGAGGGGAAGTGGAGAATCAGAGAGTCACTGAATATCCTGAGCTGGAGGGACCCCACAGGGACCATCCCAGCCCAGCTCCTGGCCCTGCACAGGACCCAGAAGAAGCTCACAGGTGGCTTTTCCCGGCTCCCCCTGCTCTGGCAGGGACTCTGGGCTTGGTCCCCTGCCCGCTGGCTGCCTGCAGAGCACTTTGCATTGACAATGAGGCAGCAGAGGTGCATTTTCTTGGCAGGGAAATGAGGCTGGGTTCTCTCTGAGGTTCCCTGTGCCAGAGAGAACGGCTGCCCCAGTGCTCTGGGCAGGATGGGATTTGTGTGCAGCCTGCTGCCCATTCAGAGATTTGGCTGATCTTGGGGCATTCTTGCCTTTCAGCACCTTCACAGGTAGCAAGAACTAACCTGGCAACTCTTGGTTTGCTTCTCAAATCCGCTTAGTGTAAACAAGGCATAGGAAGTGAAATAGTGGAATATGAGCCTTATTGACAGGCCTGGTCAGCAGCTGGCAGGAGGAGAGAAACTGGGATCATTCTGCTCATGTGTAACAGTCCTGCACAGGAATTGTCCTCCTCCTCCACATCCACGTTCCCAGTTAGAGCAACAGGTTGGGATGTGCCAGACAAACCCCCTTCCCTTTGCACTGCCAGGGTGTAACTTTGACCAAAGTGAGTGCAGTTACTGGGATGATGCAGTGCATGGTTTAAAGCTGATCTTGGCTTCAGAGGATCATTGTTGTGTGTGATGACAACAGGGCAGATCTCATTTAGTATTTCCTGGTGGAAAAAAATATTTACCCTTCAGTTAGAGATCATTGCTCTGTTTTCAGTCCAAGTTTCTGAGGGAAGCAATGTCCACTCAGGATGTCTGTCTAATCTGTCAGTTCTGCTGTCCCTGCTCTCCCAGTCCCTGCAGCTTTTGAATCACTTGGTGAGGCTGTGCTGGCTCTGTCTGACATCCTGAGCAGGTGAGGTACCTGTGAGATCTGAGTTCCAGGGCTGCACAAAGCCGTGGCCATCACCTGCTGCAGGAGATGGGGCTCTGCCCAGAGAGCTCCTGACTGACAACACATTCCAGAGTGGCTGTCAGAGGTGGGATTTTCCAACCAGAGCCCTCCTGTGGATGGAAATAACTTATCTGGTGTTTCTGTCACTCAAAACTTAGGCAGCATTCCAAAGTTTGGACATCTATAAGCATTTGCTTCCCGACTCTTTCTTTTGTCAGCCATCTCTGGGAATAATGATGGCTGTCAGTGCCTGTGCAAAAGGTGATGGGATGTGGCTTGATGGAACTGGAGCAGGCTGTGTGGGGCCCCAGCGGTGCAGAGATGCTGGGCAGCATCCCTTCAGTCCTGCCTGCACTTCTGGTCTGTCCCATTTCAATAATAAGTGAAGACACCTAAGCTCTGATCCTGCTGAGTGGCACAGGACCAGCAGAAAGTGGCAGTCACGAGGAGCTGCGTGTTGTTCCCTGACTCAAAATCTCCAGCTGCAGGAAAATGTTGACTCTTCCAGAGGCCAGGAGTGGGAGATCCAAATGCCCTTCTGCCCTTGAGGCGTGGAGAAAAAACCTATGCAAACACAACCCTAAATCCTCTGCAGCTGTAACTGAGGAGATTGGAGATCCTCCACAGATTTTCCAGCATATCCTGTGCTTGGATCCAGCATGTCCAGTGTCCCCAGTGTCCTGCCTGTGCCCAGAGCACGCTGCCAGCCATTCCCTACGTTGTCTCCACGATTCCTACCTGCCCTCTCATTGTCCCTGAAACCAACTGCAGACTCAGCTGCCAAAGAGGGGATTTTGGGAATATTGGTGGGGCATTTTCCTGTCCTCAGGGGTGTGTCAGTCCTTCTCCAGGCTGCCCCTTCCTGTGGGCACGGAGCCCCGGGATGGCGGCAGGGGCTGCGCCGCCGGTGCCGTGAGCGGCCTTGGCCAGGTCCTGCCAGCCCCGTGTGCTGTCCCCACCATGGGGAGAACCATGTCGACGTGCGTGTCCCAGCTGGAGGATCCGCGAGGATGCAGCCCCGTTCCCAGTTGGCTCTACACATCCCATATGCTGCCGCCGCCTCTTCTAACCAGCGCCAGACACCGCGAGCTCCTCTCCCTCGACGTGGTGGGTGGCCGGATCGATGAGCAGCGCTTAACGAGTGTGTTTGCTTTCTTAACTGTGCAGCTGTGGCCAGAAAGTGGGGAAAATCCGGGGCAGCAGGCAGGGCATGATGAGCCGGAGTGGGGAGCAGGGCACCGCTGCTGGGGGAGGATCACCCCGGGCATGTGCAGCGCTGGGCTGGGCCGGGAGCTTTGCTTTCAGTGGGAAGGGGACTCATCCTTCATGTGGAGAGCAGAATGAGAACCTGCTGCCCTTTGAACGTCAGCAAAATCCCCAGCCCTTGCTGAGCGTGGAGCATGTGCTGGCTCTGCAGAGCCGGCGTCCTGCAGCGCTGGGGGCGAGGGTGACCGGCCACCGGCAGGAGGGCACGGGCGGGGACCCTCCCCAAGTTCGCATCGGTCTCCCCTCCCTCCCCTCGCTTCCACTCTCCTCCCCTCCTGCAGAGTTTCAAAGCACGGAAGGGAAAAAAAAAAAAAAGAAAAAAGACATCCCCCTCCCCTCAAATCCCTCGGTCCGTGACTGAAATAAATAAGCACAATCCCAGGTAGTGAGGAGGCTGCTAATAACGTGCTCCTGACAGGCACGGGATTGCCGGGCTGAGGGATGGCTGACTGAAAGCTCCAGGCTAGGGTGGGGGTGGGGGGGCTTCTTTTTTTTCCTGCCAGCTCTCGCCAGGCAGTAGGGATTTTTTTTCTTCCCCTCTCTGATAATAAGGACATCATCAGAAGCAAGATGCAGTGGCTAAGGGATGGAACAGGAATGGTGAGTTCAGGTAGCTATGTCTTTCTCTTTTCCTCTTATTGCAGTACTTTGACAGGGAAATGAACCTCCGTCCTATCTCCTGACTCCTCCTTTACTCCCTGTCCTTGAAACCATTGATCACTCTGTAGCCATTTTATAGACTCTGCATTCCCCAACTGCTGAGCAAAAGAAGAAATTAAAAGAGAGGCAGGAGGGTGGGCATGCCTCGGGGCGTGGGAGGGGGTTCCGTAGGGCGAGCCGGTGGGTTCGGGGGGAGAGGCAGAGGATTTGCCCGGTTCCCCGGCGTGTGGGGTGTGCGGTGGGAGAGCACTGGAGGAGAGGAGTGCCGGCACAGGGCTGGGTCTGCCCGGGGCAGCCGGGACTGTCAGCTGTGCCCCTCCGCCCGATGATGAGTCGCGGTGCGGGGGGAGCCCGGTGTGCCGAGCCCCGGCGCGCCCGCGGCAGCCTGGCGCACACCGCTCCGGCTCGGCCAGGGCAGCTCCTGCCGCCCGGCGTGCCGAGCCGAGCCGAGCCGCCTCGGAGGGCTGCGGCTGCCGGGGGAAGCGGGGGAGTTCCCCCAGCCCAGCAGGACCGTTTCGTTCAGGAACTTCCCCGGGAAGCGATGCGGTTGTTGGGAGATCCTCCTCCCGCCCCGCTCCGTGCCCAGCTCGCCTGTGCTGTGCCATTCCCCGCACGGCTCCGTGCGGGGCCGGGCTCTGCGGGTGTTGTTGGGTTTGCCCTTCGCTGCCCGCTCCGTGCTGCGGGAGGCTCGGGCATCGCTGCGGGCTGGTCCCGGCTCCGGAACCGCTCGGGCTCAGGCCGAGCTGGCGTCACCCGGCTCAGCCCCCGCGTTCCGGCTCCGGGGCACCGGCAGATGCCGCCGGCAGCGGGGAGCCTTCGGGAGGGATCGCTGCCCGTTCTCCTCAAGCCCTCCATCCCCGCTCCGCTCCTCACGCAGACGGGCCTGGGGGCTTTGTGCTCCCGAAAGGCTCCGGCGCTGCTGGCAGTGCCTGTGCGGTGTAGGCAGCAGCCTGCAGCGGAACACGCGTTTGTTTAGGGTCCTGTTGAAGGCTCCTCTGCCAGCCAGCAGCACCTCGGGGGGTTTGCTGCCGCCGTCCGCCCTCGGAGTATCCGGAGGGGTGGGATTCCTTCCTCCATCCTCCTTGTCCCGTACTTTGCCCCTCTCCGCCCCCCTTGTTAGGGATAAAAAGTGGTGCCGGATGAGGCTCTTGCCTCCCTTTCCCTCTTCTCCCAGGTGGCTGCTGAGCCCCGCTGGGGAGGGGCTGGGCGTGCTGCAGGACGAAGTGCTTTTCTAATTGACACAGCACAGGACTTGACACTTCCTTGTCCTCTCATCTTCACAGATTCCTTCCTTGCTGCCGGCTGTGTTATTCTGTTCTCATTAGTCCAATCTTTGCTTTCTTTTTGAGAGAAATTACAGTGGTTACTGTAGGCTGTAAGAGAATATATTTTCTGGGGAAAGGAAAACTCCATTAGTCGATTTTGAAGCGAGAATTTCCCAATATTGCTTCTTCTAACAAGGGAAAAGTAAAAGACAGAGCTGTAGTTTCTGTATTTCCTACAGCAGTTCAACAGCCTCAGCAGTGTTTGGAGATACTCCACATATCTCCAGATAGCCGAAAATAAAAAATTATTTCAAAGCAACAAAGTGAAACTGAACCAAATAAGATAAATCCAGCAGAGATGTTTGCAGTCCCTTGGTGGTGAGGAGTCTGTTTCCCTGGGGATGGGTGGCCCGAGGGTTCAGGGGCTCCTGCCCTTGGAGCACAGGGATACTGGGAGCACCTAAAGCCGAGGTCCTGCCAGCACTTCGTCCCTACAAGTTCTGCTCCTTTAGCAAGACAAGATGTGTTGGTCCAGATGTCCTGGCCCAGTGCCAGTGTGGATAGCAGTATTCCCTCCAATGCAGATTTTCCTTGCTGTCCCTGCTGGTTAAGTTATTTGAAATTTTAGTACTTCAGATGTTGATCATTTGGTGGACTGTGCTAAACAAGTGAGTTATTCCACACCAGGAGTAGCTGCATTTCAGTAATTCAGTGGGAATATTACCAGCTCAGTCTGCTGGCTAAAATGTACTGTGGAACTATCAACCATCTCTGCTCCTTAGTGAAGGTTGGCTGCTCTGTTCACACAGCCTCCCATGCCAAGCACAACCTCAGCCTTTCATCCTGAGCACCACTGGACCCATTTCCATGGGCACTGCATCTCTGTTACGGTTTTTCAGCTGTCTTTTTTTTTTGCTCCAATATTATTTTCTCTCTGCTGCTAAAGACCAGCAATACACATTTATTCTGGCAGCATCCCTTTACTTTGTTCTGCTGAGGCACATTGGTCAAAACCTGGATTTTAGCCTGGTTTCTCTCAAATTCTGCACAGCACTGATTTATTCAAAATGCTGGTGTTTGTTGTTCTCAGCTTGGGTTCAAGACTCAGATCTGCTCCCTTTCAGAGTTACTCATCTTTAAGAAGCATCTCACTATTGCTTTTGTTCTTGTGGCAGGTGGCTTTTTTTTCCCAAATCAGCCCCTGAACCCAAGCTATTATTCCATAACATTAAGCTGTCGGAGCTTCTTTTTTCCCTCTTTTGCATGTGCTGCTTCCCATTTTTTAAACAATTAATCTTTTGCCAATTATGCTGGCATCCCATGGGGGTGTTTTCCATGCTTCACTTGTACCACGTTGCTCAACTCTCTAGTATCTGTTCCTAACCTAGAAAAATTCAACTAATTGTCATTGGTAGTGATGAGAATCAATCTGCACATCTGAGCAGTGTGTGAGTGCAATGATTATTTGGTTTGTCATTCTTCAGAGGGTATTGATCCAGCATGGTAATCAAATGAGTTGGATTAAATCAGGACAAAATACAGCCTCTTCTTGAATAGTTTTTTATCTGACAAGGACAGAGTTTTTTCCCAAGTCTTCGTCTGTATTGCAAGTAACACAAGTGTGAATCTTCCATGGTATTTCCTCACAGAGGCTCTCCTTTTGGGTTTAACGTTGTGCCTGTGACAGTCCAAGTGAGTGCAGACATCATCTGTAATAAGTGCAATCCCAGCTTTTTTCTTTTACAGCCATAAATAGTGATTTTTTTACATGGCCTGTTGTTGAAGTACTTAAAATCAAACTGCTGTTGATATTTTCCATTTTCTTGTAAGCAAAAAGTAAACTCTTGTAAATCCTCACAACCTAAAATATGGTGAAAATTAATTCAGTGAATCAAAGGACCAAATGCTGCAAGTGGTGGAGATGCCCCTGAGTGGGGCAGGTCAGCAGCATTTTTCCTCACTTACTCTTTTCCACCTGTCAGTCTGAAAATCACAGGGTATTGGAAATACAAAGTACTCTTTGCACTCCATAATCCTAAAAGTCTCAATATGAAGATTGGAAAAAAGAAGTAGAAAAAAAGCAGTTTGGGTTTGACTTTTGGTTTTGAAAATTTGGATAAGCAAAAGCAGTTGGTGGAGAGCAGCCAGGCCAGGGCAGGATGGAAAGAGAAGCTTGTGGTATCCAGGCTTTAAGGAAAAATGGGACTGAAGAGGCCCAGAGCAGTTTTCCTGCAGAGATCAAAGGGAGCAGGGAGTGCTGGCTGCTGCTGGAGCAGTCCCAGGCAAGCTCCCGAGTGCTGTGGGTGTCCTGCAGAGGATGCTGCCTGCTCTCCATGCCCTGTGGCCTCAGCAGGGAGGGATTTCCACAGCCGAGTGGGAAGTTTGGAAGTTTGTTCCTGTTCATCCAGGTCCCCTGGCACTGGAGGTTGGTGCTTGGCTTGCCTGAGCTCTGCATGCAGTGGAGAATTCCGTGGGTGCTGCAGGGCTATGGAGCCCCCAAAGCCCCAAGTCCATCCCACCAAATGCATTTCTTTGTGGGATCTTTCTTATATAATTGCTGTTCAGTTTTCCATTTTTCTCCCATTTTGGGGCTGCTTTAACCTTCAGTTACAGCCTCCTGCTAGTGCTGCTATGCCAAATGTCCCGGTTAAGAAGGAGCTGATGCTGTAGGAAATAAAAATGTTTGATAAATGAATGCTCCATGCTGATGATTGCCCTTGTGTTGGTCCCAGGAGGGGCTGGGAGGAGGCCTGGCTCCATTTCCATGGAGTTCCCACCTGCTGGATAAGGGACACACCGATAACTCCTCCGTCTCCTGACATACATCAGGGGTGTCTGGAAAACCCTGGGAGGGTGCCATAGGCATAGGAAGCAGGATTTCGTGGAGCTCTGAGCAGGCTGTGCTTGCTGGGAAGCCACACACCCCATGTGGTCACCATGTCCATCTGTCCCTCCTGCTCAGGAGCTCTGCAGCCTTTGCAAACCACAAGGTTTTTTAACTGCTGAGAGCCTGATTTCCTTGTATCTCATCAAAGGGTTTTTCTTTTTTTAAACACTTCTTGAAAAATCTCTGAAATGCTTCAAGCTGACATCTTAATGTATTTATGACATTAGCTGCTTCTGCTCTGGAATGGTTGCTCTGAATCTCTTTGAGCCTGGCTGTTATTTTGAACATGACTAATTCCCTGAGTGACTAAGCTCTTAGATAATAGGAAAAATTCAT
This sequence comes from Chloebia gouldiae, assembly GCA_003676055.1. NCBI lineage: Eukaryota > Metazoa > Chordata > Aves > Passeriformes > Passeridae > Chloebia > Chloebia gouldiae. Next base: position 723,215 of record QUSF01000041.1, read on the forward strand.
CAAGTTATCTCGGGCTCCAATAGTTTCTATTGTTACGAAAAGACAACTTAAGAAAAAAAAATTAAAATGTTTATTATGTAATATGGGCAGGGAGAGGAAAGGTGAGTGTTGGTAGGGACTGGCCAGAGTGCTGTGTCTGGGAAAGGCAGGATTGCAGCTTCAGGCTGTGACAGCTCCACCTTAGTCTGGATGAGAAGTAAAGAAATCCTTGACTGGAGCTCTGGTGACTCCCACTGAAGCCAAGGAGTTGTGCTCTTGTACAAAAGTGTGTTCAGAGGGGATCCCAGCCCCTTCCTCCCCATTCTGCCACAGTGCAGAATTCCTGGGATGTGACCCAGGATAACGCTGGGCACACGGTGAATTGCACCACCCCTTCTGTGCTTGATTGTTTCAGGCAGCACCTGAAGCACTCAGCACTCCTGCAGGGCTGGGTTCCAGGCAGCACAGCAAACCTCAGCTCCATCCCACTGGATTTTCCCCTTGGAGCTGCTGATCACCAACACAGAGCTGCCAATGTGCTGCTTGGAGCAGCCAGCACAGCACCAGGTGCCTGCCTGTGCCTGTGTGTGCAGCTGTGTCCCACACAGGGGGGCTGTCCCTGTCATCCCTCACAGCCAGGGACCCTTTGGCACAGCTGGGGTCCCTCTGGCATGGCCAGTGTCCCCTTGGCTGCCCCACATTGTCACGAGGTGCAGGAGGGCAGTGCTGGCTGTTCCTGGAAGGCAGCAGCCTGTGCTCACTCTCACTGCAAGGAATCCCACTGAGCTGGGAGAGGGAATGGAGCCTACTGGCATTCACCTGCCTCGCTTGGAGAAAGGAAAAAAAAAGTAGAGAAAGGCTCTAAACTTCTTTTTTAATGCTGATATTGCTGATAAAAATGAGTGCGCTATGTTCTATTCATACACCTACTGCTATCCATCTGGAGTTCCTACTTCATTAGGTTGGCTTGCACTGTTTTCTTCATTAAAAGAGTGCCAGATTCAATAGGCTGTTCCCTCTCCTTTTTTTGGGAGGCAGAGAGAGGGGGAGAAAATGATTTCTATGAAACACATCCAATTCTCTGGGTTAATTTGTGTGAAGAACATGAGACCCATGGGTCAGCTTCTTAATGAGATGGTTTTTCCTTTTCTCAGTGTCTTGACAAGGAGAAGCCCAGGGAAGCCAGAGCCAAGTGTCGCAGGAGGGGGGTGAGGAGGCTGCAGGGAGCTCTGGCCGATTGCTTTTTGTCCTCATTCCCTTGCAGGTGCTGAAATGCACCCTTTGATTTTCATACCAGAGAGTTTCCCTGTGCCTGTGGAGCTGAATTTCTCTGGGTGACGCTGACCCTGAATTCAGAATTCAGAATTTAGTTTCTAGCATGTAATTTTTTTTTTTCACACACTGCTTTGCCCAGACATGTGCTGATGTGAAGATTCTGCAATTACTGTCAGATTGCCTGGAGGGAGCACTTGCCTTCCACCAAGGAGTGGATGTGGCTTTTATTTTTTTGCAGTTTGGGTTTTGTCTTCTTTACTTTTTTCCAGGCTCAACAGTGAGCCCAAAAGCTGAGTAATGAAATTAAGGAGTAAAGGTCTCTGTTTTCCTTTAGGCCAGGAGCTGGGTTTTTTCAGACAAGGAGAACTTACATAAGGTTGAAATGAGCGTCTGAATTGGATGGGTCCTTTTAAACAGAACTTGCTCGGCCCCTGAAGTCTTTCTCTGTGACCAGGGTAATTGGTGTTACCACATCTGATTTCTGCAGGATTTGAGGCGGGTTTATTTTGTTTTTCACCATTGGGAGTCTGAAGATGCTTCTGGAGTGCAGGCTGGAGTGTGCAGTAGATGCAAAGAGAGCAGAAAGCACTCGCAACACCATTGCCAGGGGCAGGAGATTTTAATCTGTCTTAATGCTTTAAGTTCAAGTAAACTTAAAAATAGGAGATTTGCTGTTCTCACTGCAATCCAGAGGAGCACAATGGACTCAGCCCCCCCTAGACAGGCTCTCTGTGCCATTTCAGCAGGGTCTGTGTGGTGTCCCAGGAGCTGTGGCACCGATTCCATGGGGACATTGCTGCTGTGGCTCAGCTGCTGCCCATCTTTTGCTGGAGTTCTTGTGGGTTTTTTCATGGAATCTTGGAGCAGTGACCCAGAGATGCTCAGGTCCTTCCCCATAGCCTCTGAGCTTTGTGCAGCTCTTGGCCAGGTGGTCATGCAGGTGCAGCTGAATTCAACCTCCAGCAGCACCCTCTGTGCTCTAGACATTGCAAAGTGGGCTTAGGATCTTAATTTCTTATCTTTCCAGCACTCCTGGCCTTGCCACAAGGGCATCTTGTGTCATGTGGTCCTTCCCTACTCTCTCCCACATCCACCTTCTCTCCCACTCCACTGCTTTGCTGGCTCTCAGCTTATGCAGTCCTTTAGAAAGAGGAAATTACTGGAAAAAAGTCCCAAGTTCATGTGGACAGTGAGGAAGCTTTCCATTTGAGGGGTGGAGTGGACAGACAAGGAACTGTGGGTGATTGAAAAGCTGATTTTTCACAGCCAAAATCAGGTCCAAGTCCAAGTCTCTACCTGAACTCCATTTTGCAGTTTGGGTAAGAAATTTTAGGTGTTTTGGGATTTTTAAAGCTTCCCACAAAGGCATTCCATAAACATGAAAGATTATGGAGATTCTTGAGGGAAAAAAATCTGCCCTTTGCAGCAGCTCTGCAGCTCACAGGCTGGTGCCTCCCATCTGGCCCAGGATGGAAAAGAGGGCTCTGTCAGGCATTCATGAAGAGAAAGGAAAAAGAGGCAACTCCCAGCTTAAGGAAATCCTCCTTTTTGGAAACATAATCATAATCTCACTGGCTTTTAATCTCTGAAACCCTGAGCTTAATTCCTGCCTAGATTTAGGAAAAAAAATAATTTAATGGTTTTCTTATAATCTCTGCTGGAGTGTGTGAGTCACCCCCCACGGTGTCCAACGTCAGCAGCGTTTGTGAGCACCAGGCACGGGAATGGAGGAGCACACCCCTGGCTACCAGGGCTGCCTGTTCCTTCTTGGGGGCAGGATTAATTCAGCAGGGAAGTTAAAACTTCCCTTAGCATGCCACAAAGCTCTGGGGTGAGACTTGTGCTCCAGGCAGGAGTACAGAGGAGCTGAAGCAGTTTGGGGCTGACAATCACCAGCAATGTTTTCACCTTGGCCATGGATTTAATTTTATTTATTTATTTAGCAATTTTATTCCTGCTCAGATTCACAAGCTGCACTGTTTTGTGTGAAATTTACCTCAGTTCACTGAGACTTACCTCCTTTGGCCAAGGGGCAGCAGATTTAGGCTCCTCCTGTCCCATCCCAGAGCCCTGCCACATCACTTCCTACAGCAGCATGGCTGAAATTCTCTGGTTAATTAAGGTGATGAGTTTAGTGTCTCATTTTCCCAGGTAATAGGTAGTGGAGCTGGTGTGTTGGGACAGGATTCTGCACCTCACAGTCAATTGGAATTGTTTGTGATGAAGTAGAGCCCTGACCAGTCTAAAGGAAACCCAGCAGGGTACATGTCCTTGCCACAGGAGCATCTAACTCTCCAGACTGCCTCTCAGGAGTCTATCTGATTTATTTTGTGTGTGTGGTTTGACATTTCTTCATGTCAGGCTTCAGTTAGTCTTAACAGTAGGAAATACAACATAATGAAAACATGATCTTCCTTTGTAATTATGACACAGTCTGTAGTCTGAGTTTCCTCTTCCAAGGTTAGGCATCTAAATTAAGTCATTTCACTCTGCCTGTCCCAGAGTGGAGGTTGTTACTCTGCACAGGGATCGACAGCAGGACGGGGAACTGGAGTTGACCCCGTGCCCCATGCCCCTGGACTGTCCTGTGAGCCGGGACCTGTCCTTGCACGGGGGCTCCAGGAGCTGTCACACCCCAGCCCCAAATCGCGGCTGCCGAGCCGCGCTTGCTGAGCTGCAGGAGTGGGATGTGCTAATTACTGGAGACATCCATTGGAGGGAGACGTGGTCACAAGGCTGAGCCGGTGTGTTCCGCTCGGGAGGATTTGGCATCATCCGTTTCCTTGGCCTGCTCCAGAATCCCTATCCTGTAATCCATGGCAGTGTAGGGCCCCTCTGGTTGCTATCCGGGTGTCCAGAATTCCCTGTCCGCTACACGTGTCCATCGGATGGGCGCAGATTCGAAGCGGGATGGGTGTGATGGGAGCGGGAGCCCCGCTCCTCCCCTGGCTGCTGTCCCTCCGCAGAGGTGCTGAAATTCCAATCTCCTTTTTTGGTCCAGCACAAGCCCCGGCTGATCCTGCATCACAAACGCTGCTTCCCGAGGCTCCTGTAGCCCTGCATGTTCTGTGCACTGAGGGACGTGGTGTTTTATGTAACTGGTACAAATCTTCGCTCTGTACAGAACCTTAGACCAAACTTCCCAGGAAGAATTCCATGAAGTTCAACTTCACCGTGGTTTTCTATAAACCCCTGCTGTGTAGGTGTGCTTTATCAAGAAGGCTTCTAAGAGAAGGTACCATCCATTTTCGTAGTAAAATTAACATTTAGTGCACGCAGAAGGCATGGGAAATTATATAAAGCAGCGAGTACTGTTGGGAATAGTGTGAATATAATTTAAATAGACGCTTCTCTGCAGTAAATCTGTTTGTGATGCTGTTACACACACAGAGCCTCCTCTGGAGCCCCAAACCTGTCCCTGGGTGAGGTGAGGCACCCGGGTCTTTCCTGCCTGATCTTTTAGGGGGTGTTTCACCTGGGGAGGGGGATGCTGCGGCTGAGCCTCCCGGGGTGCAGCATCCCCCGGGGTGCAGCATCCCCCGGGGTGCAGCATCCCCCGGGCTCCCCAGGGCAGGAGCACAGCAGTGGGGTCCCCAGAGCCCCCCGTGGCTCCCGTGGTGGGGGTTTTGGGGCCGGCAGCTCAGGAGGGGCTGGCTCCCTGGCTCCCTGGCTCTGTTTGTAATCCGTGCCCTCCCCCGCGCTCTGAGTGGCTCAGCTCTTGCAGAATGGCAGCCCCAGCCCTGCCAGGCTCGGTGCTGGCAGTGAATCCTCCCGTTGGGCTCCGGAAGTGGTTAGTGAGCATGTGTGAGGTGTGCACCTTTGTTCTGGAGGTTTCCCAGCCTCTGCTGCTCCCCCTGCCCTGCTCTGGCTCCCCTGGCTCCGTGCAAAGCCTCAGGGCTTCTGCCTTGAAACCTCGCTGGCACTTCCAGGAGACACAGCCAGGGATGGGCTGTGCTTGCTGAGGGTCCCCAGGCCCTGCGGGGGATGTGGACCAGCAGAACATCTCCACCGGGCTTCTTCTAACATTTCCTCTGGGCTCCACACCCAGGCTCCCTCTGTGCTCACTGCAGTTCAGAGGAAAAGATAAACTGGCCATAAAATCCCTCTGAATTCAGGCTGGTTGTATGTTTTGGGGAAGTCGTTGCTGCTTCTGAGACTGAAACTGGAATTTCCTGGCTGTTGTTGTAATTTCAGGTTTATGTTTTGGAAAATTGCCTGTGTTGTTTTGGGAAAGGATGGTAGCTATAATAATAAATATTCCACATCTATTACATGTTAGAACTAAACGATCTCCAAGGTCTCTTCCAACCTGAATCATTCTATGTTTGCTATTCTGATTAGTCTAAAATTACATCAGACAGAGTGGCTATCCTAAAAATGGATCCTGGATAGAAAATGCAGGTTTGGAAGATGGGGATGAGGCAGATCCATCACCTGCATCGAGCCTGGCTTGTGTGCTAACAGGGCAGCCTGGGGCAGCTTTAAGCAGTTTCCTGTGATTTACAGGTACAAAAAGAAAAGCTTTTCACTGTCCTCCTGAATGAGAAGCTCCCTGCCTGGATGGAGAAGGGGCCTCAGATGCTGGAGAGATCCTCTGGCTGGCACTTACCACCCAAAATAAACCATCTAAACAACCCAAACTGTTCTTGTTTCTAGTGCTGCTCAACACAACCCACCCTCTGCATCTGCAAATGCATCACAGCCTGCACATGCTCCAGAGCTGGTCAGAATGAGCAGGCTGAGTGTTGGTCTGGCACAAACCAGGAGGCCATCGAGGAGACCCTGTGATGACCCAGTAATGACATGATCTCTCCTTGATGGTGTTTGGGGTGGATACAGGACCCTCCTGTTTTTGAGGGAGCTCTCTGGCATAGAAAGAAAATGAAACCAAGCCTTGCATGAAACAGCTGGGTTTGGTGTTGGTGTGAGTGGTGAGGTGGGGCAGGAGCATCACCCCCTGTCCCTTCCCCAAACGCTGGTGCTGTGGAAGGACACTGCAGGACAGGCTGCCCTTGGTGCTGGGGCTGAGGTTAAAACTTGAAGCCGGCCAGGTTTAGACAAAGTCCTCCCCAGCTCCCACCGTTTGCTGCAGGAGAACAAACGAGGTGCTGTGTGGTGCCTGTTGGCCTCGTGTCTGTGTGGGAACGTTCGGAGGCGCAGCTTTCCTGGAAGGTGCCGTGCTCAGCCCCCGGATGCACATTTTAGTGCATTATGCATATGCATTGGCAGCATTTCTATATTTGTCTTTGTCTGGAAAATCATTTGCTTTTTCCAGCTGAGTGTATCTGCTCTGTGTGCGTTGTGATGCCTCTCTGAGGTACCTGCTGGTTCTGGGAGCTAAGATTGGGGTTTGGGATAGCACCTGGCACCTGGACCATAAACCCTGAGTGTGTTTGTGTGTGATTTTAATGTAGGAATGAGCATTTCTGGCTGCTGCAGAAGGAATAAAGGTTCTCCATCTGTCGTCCCCCCCTTTTATAGATCTCTGTCTGTAGAGTCAGAATTCAGTTTAACTCTTAGATGTAGACAGCCAGAGCAGTGCTGGGGGGAGATGTTATAGGATTCGTGATGGGAGAACGATTGCACAGAGCTAAAACGTGATTCCCCCTGCCCATCTCCCACATTTCAGGCTCACAGCGAATCCTCAGGTTACCATGAGTTGCCTTTTTGTTATTTTGGCCGCTTTGCTCCTGCTCCCCCTCCCAGCTCCGAGCGGGCTCTCAGCAGCAGCAGCTCTCGGGGCTGTATTTTCCAGGGAAGCCGGGCGCTTTTAGGGCAGCCGCATCCCGGGGCGGTGCGGAGCGGGATGTGCGCGGCTCGGAGCGCTGGGAGCCGCCTCGGAGCCGCCTCGGAGCCGCCTGGGAGCCGCCTGGCCGGAGCATCCGCGCCGCCTCGGGAGCGCGGGGCAGAGCCGCGGCTGCGTGGCGCTCGCTGCCACGGCGGGCGGAAGCCTCGCGTATTTATGGAGCCAGCGCTTCCTTCTGCGTTTGAGTGACAGCCAGGATGCCGTCGCTGCCTGGTCACTGGAGCTGATTAGTATGCGCCAGGGTCCGCCTCGCTCCGAGGGATGCAGCCGCAGCAGCTTGCAGAGCTGTCACACTCACACGGGCTCCGTATCTGCACTGGCTTGACGAATTAAAAAGCGAGCCAGCCAGCGAGAGAGAGACCCGGAGAGAGAGGGGGGACGAGACAGAGAGAAGCTTGCAGACAGCGCTCGCTCTTTTCCTAAAGGAAGGATTTTGCATCCCGAGTGCTCACTGGTTGTGATGATGCTTCACTTAGCGGGCTCAGAATGAGCTAGAGACAGCAGATAGGGGAGAAACTAAAGGCAGAGCACAAAGCATTACGAACCAACCCAAAACCAGGAACAGTTTTCTCCTCTATTCTAGCATGGTGGATGTATGGACAGTCTTACAGAGCAGAGGTTGACTTCTCCAAATCTGCCAGCCCCACACCTCGAACACTACAGTGTTCTGCATTGCACCATGACCTTGGATGTTCAAACGGTGGTCGTTTTTGCAGTGATTGTGGTGCTATTGCTTGTGAATGTCATACTCATGTTCTTCCTGGGCACTCGTTAAATGGATTTTTTCTCCTGAGCTGTTGGGGGCTACTACTACCACTAGCAATTCAACAAGAGAGCACGAGCGGGAGAGAGAGAGAGAGAAAGGCGAGAGAGAGAGAGAAAGAGAGAGAGAGATTTCTTACTGAGGGGGGAAACGCGTTGAGCTTCAACATGGCCTCGCTGTGATATGTATGACGTTGGTATTATTATCTCTCCCTAAATCTTTTGTCATGTCTTGTCTTTTAAGTATGCCTGTAAGTGTAGCTGCTTTTGCCGGGGTTTTAAATGTGATAAATAATAATAGCGATCCAGTCCTCTGTGGTTCTGTGCTAGCGAGACAGAGCTGTGCTTCTTTAGGCAGCAGCAGAGTGAAAATGATCTGTCTGTGGTGAGCACTGGCTGTGTTGTTTTGCTTTCCTTTGAAATAGAGGCTCAAGTTAATAATAAGTCATTTTGTGTGCGATTTCTAGCAAGCGGTTAATGTGCAATGTCTGTGAGAGTAACCATGTAGGTGCCAGGTGAGAGGTGCTGCTGTGTGCAATGGAATCGAGCTATGGGCATTTTTTAGGGGGGAGGGTGGTGTTTGAGAAATCCTATTAAAGGATTAAATCTTTGCTAAAATAACATTCAGCCACAAAAAAAAAAAAAGAGAAATAGAGAAATTCTACTTACTGTATTTATCTGTGCTGCCTTGATGATCTGATTTGATTTCTGAAGATTCAGCCCCAAAACCTCCAAATTCTATGTCCAGACTGATGTAACCCAGCTCCTTTTTTTAGAGATGTGAGAGGCACCAAAACATAACCTGCTGGGTTTTTATTCTGGTTGTACGTGGTTTCTGTCTCTGCAAATTGGGAGGGAAAGATCAAAGGGAGAAAGGGCAATGCAAGCTTTGTTTTTCTTTGCTAAAGCAACAGATACAGAGGGGTTGGGTTTTGCTTTGATTTTCGAGAGACGTGATTTTGGCTTGCTTTTGTTTTTTTCATGTGTGTGTGTATATATCAAATTTTGGGGAATGTATCTAAGAAAAATCTTTGCCCACCTTAAGGATAACGAGCTTTTGAGATGGGTTGCTTCGTGTGACTTTATTTACATTGATTTTCTGGAAAATGAAGTGCTAAGTTGTGTATTATGGGCTTGCTGGAAAGGTATCCAGCAGTTAGAGGTGCTTCTAGCCCGAAATTGCAATGTTTACAGCTTGCAAGCAGGGCTGGCGGGGGATCCAGTGGCAGCACGAGAAGTTTGGAGAGAATACAAAGGGAATATCTGAAAAGAGTAATGCCTTTTCTATGTCTCTGTTCTGTGCTTCTGTTAGAGATCCTCAGGATTTTTTTTAAATATTATTTCACCCTTCAGAAAAATCAGAATTGCTTAAAACAAACAAAAATATCAATTTGAAAATGTTTTTATCTTTGCTGATAGTCACTGGAATTTTATTGCCTTGATAATTTAATTTGTTCATGCTTATTCCAGCTGTCTATTGTTTATTTGATGTCCTCTGAAAAAAAAATCATGTAACTGATAGATAAAGACAAAGCTGGAGGTTACAGATAGAGACATGGAGTTATTTCCCAGTGGGGGTTTGTGTGCTGAGAGTTAAATGCCGAGTAGGGCTCGGGAGCCGATGGCTTTTCCATGGTGGCATGATTGGAAACGGAGTTAAATCCTGTAAATTTGGCACTTTCAAAGTGCTTTTAGCTCTAAATAAAAGAAAAAAAAAATTCTCTGAGTCCCAGGGTGGGAACAATCATCCCCAAAAGTGTTATGGGGCAGTTTTAGTGGGGAGGAAAGGCAGGAGCCAGGGATCCAAGCCCAGGAGGATGCTCCGGTGCCTGCTGGCTCTGTTTGTGCTTTTCACTTGTAGCTATCTGCAAGAGGTGCCTGCTTCACTTCACAGGGGACTGAGTCAATCTTCTTCCCAAAAAGAACCTAGGGAATAAAATTGATGCTCACGATGGTTTGGGTTGTTAAACAGCTGAAATTTGCTCTATTTGCCTGTTGGCTATCCTATGTCATTAGTTTTATAGGTTGCAGAATCTCCTGGAAAGGTAATAAATGCGCTGAGATCACCATGGAGAGGGAATTGATCAAACAGCGGCCAAAATCATCATTTCAGGGGAACAGCCTTGAGCGACAAAGGGATTTGGAGGAGAAAGGGTGGAAAAATTAGCAAAAACCCAACCCCAAAACTGACCAGCGAGTTACAATGGGCCGTGGCTGTGCCTGAATGTTTATTTTCTCAGGGCTCTCTGGCACTAAGGTTTACCTGTCAATATGATTTCTACAAGGAATGCCCAGCACCTGCCGCGGTTTCCTGGGCGCATTCCTTGATCCAGAGCTCGTACTCCTCGGGAGATGTTTGGGAATTTTGCGTGTTTGGTGGTGGATGTTCCTGCCATGCCCTGGAGCTCCTTCTGCAGGGCCCCTCTGGTTCCATCCCTGGGGCTGTGCTGGGGCTGCATGGGGAGCACGAGGGGTTGTGCACACTCAGCTGCTGGGAGGGAGCACCGAGAGCCGAGCTCTTCCCGTCACGGAACGTGCTTGGGAGAATTCCTGTGATTTTATTACAGCTTTTTGCCTTTTATCCTCCTGAAGGCTGCTGGAGTTAAAGGAAAGTTAATGCAGAGCAATAGGAAAAGTTGGCAGCAGCAAACTTTGTTATTGTAGCAACACCGTTCTTGTTATCTTGGGTTTCCCGTTGGAATTTTGGGGGAAAAGAGAGGAAGCGAGAGGTGAAAGAGTGAACGAGGGTTGGGCTTGCTGCTTGTTCAGCTTGCTCTCTGTTTCCCACCCCAGGCCTCAGTGACCACCTCTCTCTCCAGCCCTGCCGCAGCCCCAGTTTTGTATTTTGGCCGCTGCATTTTGGTGTTTCCAGGCGTGCAGGAGCCCCTGGGTCCTGCCGAGCTGGGCACAGCGGCTCAGCCCATGCTGAGCACTGGCAGCTTCCTGGGGTGACAGGGCTGCCAGTCCCCCCTAGATCCCTGTGCCCCTAAGGGACTGTGCCTGCAGCATTCCGGGTGGAAATTCCCTGGGATTGGAGCTTTCCGTGTCCCGGAGCTCCATGGGGCCATCAGGGTCACGCTCGGGTCCCTGGGGGTGCTTCTGACCCGTGACTCCCCTGGGTTTCTTCACCTTTGTGGGGATGCTCAGACCCAGGGATGAGGCAAAGGGATCATTCCTTTACATTAATCAAAGTGCTGACCCTCTGGAATATAGGGCCCCAAAGAAAAAAAAATACAAATTTGTCTGCAAAAAGCATATTTGTGATGCATATAATCTCTTTCAGTGCTTCTGCTGTGTGTTTGCTGAGGCTGGGTGATGGGAGACCTGCCTTGCTGTTGTCTGCTTAAGCAGGATTCAATGTTTTTTGCCACAGGATTCATGAAAATGCCTCTGCCTGTATCATAGCAACCCTGTTTCCCACAGTCCATAAAAAGTCCATTCCTCCCGAGCAGCAATCCGCTGTCTTAAAGATTCAGGCACCCTCCTCGGCATAGGGAGAGGGTGATGTGCCCCTCTCCGGGTGCTTCCCTGAAAGCTGAAGTGTCGGGATGGTCCCGGCTTGTCCTGCCTGCAGGGCGCTTTTAATGCTCCGTCTTTAAGGCATATAAAGTGCTTTCCTTTCGGGTTTCTCAAGGCTTCCTCCCCCACCCTGGCTATTTCCCACCTCTGTTTAAAACCTCACATGACAAGTTGGAGGGGATGGGACAGCTCCGAGGTCTGTGACGCGGTGGCTCTGCCCTGTCCTGCCATTTGGCTTTTCCCCGGGATGGCAGCAGCGCAGCCCTGGCTTTTGCCGTGTAGGGAGTGAAGATCTGCCCCGATGCCAGCCCTTCTGTGGGAATGCAGAGGTGCTTTCTCAGCCCGTAGAATACTGTTATTAAGAGCTGCATGTTCACCTGACTCCTGCCCCCATCTGTTTGCATAATGTGGTTATATTTCTTTTTGGATCAGGTATTCAGTACACAGCCCAGCTGCTGTGTATAATGTCTGAAGGAAAATTGCCAAAAATCCATGTAAGTTTTTTGTTTTGTTTTGTTTTGTTTTTAAGTTGTTTTGCTTCTCTGCTTTTGTTTTTGTTTTTCTGATTGCTTTGATTTCAATTTGTGACTAGAACCCCTGTCTGTGTTGCCATTTCATTTTGTTGTGGTGCTCTGTTTGTGTGTTCAGCTGGAGTGCTCCGTGTGCCGTGCCTGCCTGCATGTGTGTCCGTGTGCTGCCGTGCCGTGTGCTCCGTGTTGGAATGATGATCTCTCCCAGGGAGGCTCCTGTGTTTTACATTTCCTATCTGGATTTTCTCAGCTGGCTGTGATAATTGTGCTCAGCGTGTCTCTCCCAGTGAAACATTGGGAGAAATGTTTTGGTAAAACACAAAGATTTGTCTGTGACCTGCAGAGTCTCCAATAAGGAGAAGTTGAGAAGCTTGAGGAAAACTCCCAAATGTTAATAATTGTGTAAGAATTGTCCTGTTTAAAGAGGGTGCTTGTGCAGGGGTTCCAGGGCTGGCAGAGGAGCCAGCTCCTGGCTTTGCCACTGATGTACTGTATGGCCTTGGGTGCGTTCCTTTGTTCCTTTGTTGCCTTGTGGCTTCTCTTTTCCATCTGGGATAGAGGAATATCACGCAGTACTGAGGTGTAGCCATGCCTGATGTTCTCCTGTGTGTCCCCTTTCTGGCTGTGCAGGTGGGGGATGTGTGTGTGTGCCCACGTTGGCCCAGCTCTGCCTACCTGGGTTTTGCCTGTTGGAGCTGTTGTAGACAGCAGGAGCTGTGGTGATTGATGCTTCCCACTAAAAATAGATGCTCCTGGAGGAAGAGCTGCTGGAGGAACCGTGATTTATTGTCTTTTTTATTAGTTGTGGTTGAATTTCTTTCCTGAGTGGAAATGAGTCTTAATCTGCAAGCACCGACAGACGGCTGGGTTGGCTCTAACCAGCAAAGGGCTGTGTGGCCTCTGCTCCTTAATTGTGGTTTTCCTGGGAATTACTCTGGCATTGTCAGGAACACCACCTTGTTGGGTGTTCACAAGGGCAGGAAGCCCCCAGAGCTGTGCTGGTGGGGACTGTGTTTGGCAGCCTGAAAGCTTCACCACCTGCATTAAAGAGAATTTTGGGGGATGAAGGGAGTGCGTGCATGCAAGGATTTAAAGAATTAGGTCTGGATCTCAACTGATTCTGGTTTATCCGCAGGGACATCATTTCACAGGAGTGTGCTGCTTTGGGGAGCTACCCCTCGTGCTATCACAGAGCTGGGGAAACTGAGGCACGGGGCGGTTGCAGAGTGGCACATTTTGGGATGGGGGTTAGTGGGGCTGGGATCTGGAGCAAGATGCAGGGCCTGCCAGTGGAGGAGTGTGCTTGGCACCGTGTTTGGGGTCTGGCTTGTTCATTTTTCTGCAAACCTTGCCGTGGGGCAGTGTCGGGGGGCCAGGCTGGTGCCGGGCGTTGTGGGCTCAGGATGCGTTTGGGGGATTTCGGAGCCGGGAGCAGCCGAGTGTGGCCGTGCCCATGTGAAGGGCCACGCGGCTCAGCGCCTGCCCCTTCCTTTGCATCAGCCGAGACATACATAACACAAGGTATGGGCTGCTGGCAGCCGGCCTGCGGCTATTTTCGGCTGCATCTGCTGAGCCCGCCCTGCTCGCCGGGCTGGGCTCAGTCTCCAGCGATGAGCTGATCCCCAGCCCCTTCCCTTCCCTTCCCTTCCCTTCCCTTCCCTTCCCTTCCCTTCCCCTCCTGCAGGACCGGTCCGGCATGGGCAGGGCACGCACTGACCCTTGTGGGTGCTGGGCACAGCCCGGTGCCGGGGAGGCAGAGCAGTCTCACCCCGGTTCAAGCAGCCCGGCTCTTTGTTTTCCCTTTCTGTCCCTGGATAAAGCCCCAAGTGGATTTCTAGGCTGCTCACTGTGGTGAGATGAGCCGTGTGTGTTCCAGCGTCCTCCTGTCCTTCTGGAGCCAGGCTGTCACTGCCCGGCGTGCCCGGGGCTCTGTGCTTTGCCGGGGGGACTGAGGCTGGAATGTCCTTCCCGCTGCTCCTGCTTGGGAAAGCAGCGAGCCTGGCTGTCCTATTGCCTGCCAGGGCCTCTGTCCCCTCCCTGCTCCCCTCCTGTCCCGCCTGGAGTGGCGAGGACAGTGGCTGCTTTTCAGGGATGCCCTGCCCCGTGCCGCAGAGCCCGCAGCCTCCCCAGGCATCCGGCAAAATCCCTGGATGTTGCTGGCTGGGTTGGTTCACTCCCGGTCCTTGGGATGTTTGCCCCAAAGTATCCAAAGGGTTAAGCTGCTGCTGCTGCCGGTTTTGGGGGTTCTGAGCCCCTGCACGGGAGCTCAGAGCTGTGAGAGCGGCTGCAGCTCACACCAGGAGATGCCAGGAGAGGAATGAGCCCAACTTGGAGGGCTTGGAAAGCAGAAGGGATGGAATTGGAATTGTGCATGGAACTGCTCCCTTGTCAACGGGCAAATGCAGTCTGGCCTCAGCCACACAAACAGGAGTGCACAGCAAACCCCCAGGGATCTGTCTTCTACCCCAATAAGAGTGGGTTAATTTGCTGGGAATCTCTGGGGGAAAGTTTTGTCAAATAAAATTGTTCAATTTGGCAAAAGAATCAGCTCTCTCTGGCATTACCAGAAAACAGGTTTTTTTTCAAAGCATTTTTGTGGACCTCATTCCCCTGCTATTTCTGCTTCTCCACTCCCCTGTATTGTGTTCAGTAAATCTGACAAGGTTCTCTCAGTACGTCGTGCACTGAAGTTTCTGTTCTGATACCAAATTTAGGGAAGGCTTGTTATCTACAGTTCTTTCTTCCTGGCTTGATAAGGTGCTGATTAATTTAATGCAACTCTCTTTCCTTATCTAGTTGAGCTTCAGTCAGTTTTAGTATAATCTTGAGAAAGCGTGATCAATCTTTAATGTTTGTTTTTAAGGTTTATTCCAAAGCCTTTTAGGCATGCAGGATGTTCGCTCTTTTGTGACGTTCTAGGAGAATTAAGCTAAAAAGTAACAGTTATAAAACTGGTTTTGAATGCAGATGAAACATTTTAAAGTTGTTCTGAAACAAGAAAGAGCAGTTGTCTCTGGTGAAGTTTTAGGTGTTAAAATAGAATTGTCTTAACTCTGGTGCTGGCTGCGTAAGTCAGGGAATATCACCAGAGCCCTTGTATGGGCATGAGGATTATGAAGGGCTGAAGGAGAGGGCCTGTTCCTTCTCCAGAGATGTATTTAAGGTGAGAAGGGACAGGGACACTGTCGCCTGACCCTGTGTGGGGAATTGGGAATTGTCCCCTGCTTTTGCCCAAGCACACAGCATGAGGAGCAGGCAGTGCATGAAACCAGGCTGTCATCGGTGCGGAGCTTCTGCTGTGATTTGGTGATCAGGGGCTGACATCTGGATAGATTTTCAGTCTCCTCTGGTCCAGGGGAGATGGATTTCTGTTCCAATGCCCAGCAGCAGATCGATCCAATCTCCTGGATACTGAGAGTTTTGCAGAATTGTCAAAAAGTCTTTCCTAAGGAATTAAAAGTGCACCCAGGCGTGAAGTAGAGGAGCTAAACCTCCCAAACCTGCAGACTAGGAACAAATTTGCTTAAAACTAACGAGCTGCCTTAGAATTAGAAATATTCAGGCAGGGGAAGTCTGGCTTCTTCAGTGCACACACAGAGCCTGGGAAGTGTGTTCCCAGGCATTAACAGGAGCCAGACTGCAGATTTATGGAATTCAGGGAGCACTGGCCCTGCTGGCCCCAGCACACCTCTGCAGGGGTGGGTGCTGCTGAGCCACGTGTTGAGGCCACCCCTGATGTCCCTCTCAGCCCACTGCCATTTGCAGATTGTCACTGTGGCCCTGGCCGCCACAAACCCCATTTTTCCAGCTGGATTTGAAGCTCAGTACGAGTCTGTGTCTGGTCCCCAGAGCCCGGGTTTGGCTGGAGGTTGTCGGCAGCGCGTGCTCGGTGCTTCTCCCTTTGCTGTCTCCCTCCCTGGCTTCCCTGGTCCCTCCTGCACTGTGTTAGAGTTGTGTGCTTTGCCCCAGAAAGCAGTGCTGCTTTAATCTCTGTTTTCCAGCAGCTGCCAGGCTGTCCCTGTCCCTCCTCCCCACACGTGTCAGGGCACACACACTCGCGTGCAAGCAGCGCTGCACATTCCTGTGGGTCACTCTGGACATGGGCAGGGAAACCTATGGATTAAAACACATGTGCATATGTTTTCCTTCCCAGATATATTTTGGAAAATATGAGTCAGCAGCAGCAGCAGCAGCAGCAGCAGCAGGCAAGAACATATTACATAATCTCTGGGAACCAAGAAAACCTCACAGTTTATTTGGAGGGAGGCTTTCTGCAAGCATTTTCCCATAATTTTGGGGCCACACATTGTCCTGAGCCCCTTGGTCTGTGGTCTCATTTCCATCATATCCTCTCGTGTGCAATGCAGGGAAGCAGTCCCAGCAGCCTTGGGTTTTGTTATATTTTTAAACCCCCCAGTGCCGGTAGAATCTCAGGGCTGTGCTGTTGGTAACGACTTCTCTCTTGTTCCTTAACATGTTCTCCTGCACAGAGTCTGTGATTTTCCTTTTTGGTTCCCCCCACTCCCCACCTCCTGCTGTCTTCTCTCAAATCTCAGCACTGAGAGAAATGGCACATGAGTGCAGCTGGAAATAGCTGCTGCCCCCTCCACCTCCCCTCTGCTCACGGCCACCCACCTCCTCCACCTACTCCCAAATGGGAGAGTGAAGTCAACAGCCACTTTTAGCCCCGGGCTGCTGCTCCTCGGCTCTCCCCCTCTCCCTCGCCGTGCGTGCCCTGCCCACACAGGATTCAGAAGGGCTTCAGCGCCGTTTTAAGGCTCCTGCAGCTGGATGAGCACTTGTCTGGTCCTGTTGGCATGGAGGCGATCTGGCTGGAGCATCAGGGATGAGAGGGATGTGCAGTTTGCTCCGTGCTGGCCGGGCAGGGAGAGGGAAGCAGCAGGAATTATGGACACACAGAGGAGCACAAAGAAAAATCCAAGGGAGTCAGACAGCAGGAATGTCAGGGGTTTGAATCCTGGGCACGGGCAGGGATGGAGCAGGAGGCATGGAACCCTGCATGGCAGGTGGGTGCTCTCAGCTCTCCACAGTGCTGCATCTCTGCTCCTCCATCTCGAATGCCAGCCTTAATTCCAGGCTGCTCGTCGAGTCCCTGTAACCCTGCAGGATGCCTGGGAAGCCTAGGAGGGGAATGGGTGTTAGCAGAGTAAAAGGAAAGGAAGGAAAGACCTTGTTTGTTTTTAATTCGCCTGATAAAAGCGAAAGGTTTTGAGCCACTTTGATCTCTCAAGGCAGTGCAAACGCTTTCGCGGTGGCTGAGCCCGTGGGTGCCTTTCAAGCAAAGAGAAAGCTCAGTTGTGGTTTTCCAATATCAAAGCCTTCCCAAGGAGGCCGTAAATTGCCACGCTCCATGCCCTGGCTGGGACAGTGTCTGAGCCACTGGCTGCAGAGCACATTGAGAGAGATACAACTATTGGTGGTGACAGAATAACCTGTTTATCCAGAGCACTCTGTCTTCACCCCCATTAGCTCTTGAGTTTCTGGTGTTCAGAGACAAGAGAATTTAAATCTTCTATATTTTTAAAACCACAAAATCTCTGTTACAACCAGAAATTCTAATGAGCTTAGCAGAGGGGGTGGGCTTTTCTGTCCACCATCCGTCAGGGCTCTCCATATTTTATTGAAAAGCTTGGTTTGAGCTGTGTCTGCCTGGTATTTGGAGCAACTGGGGAATGATGGGGCTGGGGTCTGGGAGAAATGCCACCCATTCCCCACCTCTTGCTGCCAGGGTGATGCTGCAGGGGCTGTTTCATCTTTCCATGTCTTTGTTTCACTTTCTGTAAAATGCACAGAAGGAAATTGCCCTTTCCTGTTCAAGGGTTTGGCAAGTGAGGATGAAAAGTGCTGTGTTGGAGGCAGGTGGGATTGGAGCAGATGGATGAAAAATGCCTCTCACCCTCTGGGGCTTTGCGGGGGCCCCTGGCAGAGCAGAGCTCCCACCCAGGAGCTCCCTGCTTTAATTTAAAGCAACATCTTGAATTCCACCCGAGATCCCAACAGTGATGTCAGCAGGGCTCCACCAAAGATTCATTTGGCCTCAGATATTTTGCATATGCAGCGTCAGAGCTCAGCCTTCTGTTTTTGCAGCTAGAGAAGAGCTCTGCACCTCGTTAGAGCCTGCAATAATAATACACTTGCTCTCTGTTATTAATTCATCTAAATGAGGCTTTTTTGTTTCTCTAAGCCTTTTGTGGTATTTCTGTGCTGTCGAGAAATTAATCTGCATTAAGTAGAAATACCTCAGTAAAATGAGGAGCTTTGGAGTAGCTGTTCAGCCCCTTGTGGCCTAAGCTCTGGGGCAGAACTACTCAGGGTATCCACAATTCCCACCCCAAGCCAGCAAAAAGAGCCAGGAGAGGCTCATAGTGCACAAAGGAATGGCACAAAAGCCACCCAAGGCAGCCCAGCCATGCTCTGGATGTTGGCATGGCCTGGAAGTGCTGTCTCTGACTGAGTGACATGAGTTCACATCTTAATCCTCAAATCTTTCCTTTTTGAGCTTCTGTGTTTGGCCATGTCTCCCCAAAAGGAGGATTGTTCCCTGGGGCACGTTCCCTCCTGTTCTGTCAGGACAGGCAGGACGTGTCTGTAGTGGTTTTCTCAGCTGGTCATGGAAGATTTCTGCTCCTCCTTTGAACAGGTCTCCCACAGCTGGAAACATCTCCCCATCACTGCAGTGGGTTTTGCTGCCCTTTTCGCCTCTCTGTTTCTCCTGCAGACAGTTTTACCTTTGCAGGGTTTTTCCAACTCAGGTTGAAATTCAAACGATAATAATACTTGACATTCTTCATCCCGGCATCTTAAAAATCTTTTCTGAAGTTTTAAAGCCTTTAAAGCCTTTGTGCTGTATAAATACTTGAGTACTTCTTCTATTTTTAAATGAAAATGGTGCCTGAAAACCCTCAAAAGTCAAATGAAGATCAAAGACTTGGGAATACCAGCAGTTCTCCGTATTATTCACAGCAGCTCAAGACTGAGGTTGTATTGGCTAGCTGCAAAGGGACTACTGCGCTCATAATGATGCAGTTGTGGAATTATGGAATGGTTTGGATTGGAAGAGACCTTAAAGCTCATCCCATTCCACCCCTGCCATGGGCAGGGACACCTCCTGCTGTTCCAGGTTGCTCCTAGCTCCATCCAGGGGGCATTTCCAGGGATCCAGGGGCAGCCACAGTTTCTCTGGGCACCCTGTGCCAGGGCCTGCCCTCCCTCACAGGGGAGGGTTTAGGATTTCTTCCCAAAACCTGCTCTCTCTCATTGGTCTCTAGTTAGTCTGTCCCAGCTACTCTGTAGAACTCAGGTCTTAGAGCTCAGGAGAGCTGGGCT
Organism: Chloebia gouldiae; assembly: GCA_003676055.1. Classification (NCBI taxonomy): domain Eukaryota; kingdom Metazoa; phylum Chordata; class Aves; order Passeriformes; family Passeridae; genus Chloebia; species Chloebia gouldiae. The sequence goes on from QUSF01000041.1 coordinate 742,433, forward strand.
TGGTGTCTGACATTGCTGCTGCTGCCTGGATGGAAATCCCATGTTTTATCATCTTGTTTTCACGTCCATCCCTGTGCAGGAATGGCCAGCAAAGAGCTGGAGCAGGGATAGTGGCAGCACTACCCTTTTCAGGGGGAGCTGGCCTGGCTTTACAAGGTTTTCAGCAAAGTAAATCTCTTTTCCTGTAGCCCAGCCTTCCTCACAGTTTTCCTCCCTCCCTGTGGCTTCTGAGCAGGAGTCAGGACAATAGATGGAAATTGATGTCCTGGAGGCATGTGACAAGGGGATCCTGAGGGCTCAGAGCAGCTCACAAAAGAATTGCCTCTGATAAATGCTCAGGGGTTTCTGTGGGTTTGCTCAGCAGCTGCAGTCAGGACTCACAGTGGGGATTTTTACCACTGCCCAGGGAATTGTTCCAGGGCTGTGTGAGCCACCACCAGCAGCATCCTTGCTGGCATAAAAGGTAAAAATGGATGCAGAGCAATTTGGCCAGAAAAAGAGTGGAAAGAAAAAAAAAGTTAAGATCCAAGGAGTGTGGCTGTTGAAACGCAAAAGGATCTAGAAAGCAAAGCTGCAAAAATAAAATCTGAAGCGGAAATGAGTGATGTTTTTCCAGTATTGTGTAACTCATTTTAATTGCAATCCATCTAGAAATCTATTTGAGGCAAGAAATCAATGCAGAATTGTAGAGCAAAGCGTTGGCCCTCCAGATGTTTGCAGCTTTCTGGATTGTTATTTTCAGCTTCCTCCCACAGTTTATTTGAGTCCCTCCTTCCTGGCAGTGGCCAGGGGGAGATGTCCCCCTGAGATGTGGCAGACGGGCAGTGAGGGCTGTCCTGGGGCTTTCTGCTCTGAATTTTTCTCTTGTTGTGTCTTGAGGAACAGCCTGGAGTGGTTTTGGTGCGGGGAACGGGGTTTTGGGATGTGGAAGCCGCAAGGTTTCTGTAGGATCACCCCACATCTCCCAGGTGTGGCTGAGGGGTCAGGGCGGGCTGTTGTCCCCTCACAGGGAGGTTTCCTGGGCAGGAATTCTGTGTGAATGGTGGAGCTGGGGCCCTGCCTCTGATCAGCTCCTTTAAATCCATGGGAGGGGGTCGTGTAGCACAGGCATGGGAGCTGCCTCATCATCTGGACATTCATTTCACCAAACGGATTTTCCCAGCCTAAGAAACTGGTGAAAGTCCATCAGTGCTTCCGATAATTTGGCAGAATTAAGTCCTTACTTTCACAGTTGTCATCCATGTCATTCCCAGCAGTCTCCTGAAAGGCCAGCATGACATTTCTCTTGGGTTTGGTGGCATTTGTGAGGGAGGTTTTTCTTTGTTTCTGGTCCATCCTCAGTGTTGGGCTCTGCTGAGGGTGCCTTGCTTTGAATCTAGTTTTGGAAAGGGCCTTGTGGAGACTGCCCAGGGATGTGTCTGGGCAGAGCTGGGGCTGCAGGAGGGTCTCTGTGCTCCTGGAGGGAGGCAGGCTGTGCTGCCATGGCCCTTGGAGTGTCCCTTTGCTCTGCTCCTGCCTCTTGTCCTACCTGGAGATGGAGTCAGGCAGTGAGGCAAGGACAGAGTTCCCCAGGAGGCAGCCAGGTTCCTCAGAGATCACAGAGCAGCTTCACAGGCAGGTGAGGCTCTGAGACAGCAATCCAGGGAGCAGCTGAACTTCCTGACAGCCAGACACTCGCATTCCCAACAGAATGGCCCAAAAGCAGTGGACTCCAGGTGTGGAATATCTCCCCTGACCTCCCTGCTGGCTTCCAAGCGTGTCCCCCTCACTGTGTCACTCTCAGGCTGTCACTGCAGGGTGTTAAATGTGTTTGTGTTTAGAATACTGGCTTGGACCAGCAGAGAGAAATAGGAACAGAGTTTGCACAGGTTAGGATGGGTTGGAATGAATCTGATGGGATTGCATGCAAAGGAACCATCCTCAGTCTGGGAAGGAGGCAGGGAAAGGGAAGATTCAGGCTACTCCAAATAGAGAGAGTGCAGCTGGAAGAGGGGGAAGGATACAATGCAGGAGGTAAAACTAAGAATAGAGGAGTGTGTTATAAAGGGAAATCTGGGGCTGGAGGTCAGGACAAATTAGAACATGCAGAAAATGTACTCCACTATGCCATGGATTTGTATTTCTGGAATATAACTGAAGTATCTTCACGTGGGGTAGTTCTCATGAGATTACAGAAAATATCAGAACAGGTTCTCAAAGAGACAGTCTTCCTTTGGCCCGTGAGAAGAACAGAGGATTCAAATCTGGCTTTTGGAGCACAGAGCCCTGTGAATTCTGAGAGGCATGGCTTTTCCTGCAGGCACCTCTGGGCAGTACAGCTTCATGGAGGGGCAGCACCAGCAGGCTGTGCCCAAAATACAGTTTATTCTGATGATGATTGCAGAGAGGGGCAGCAAATCTCCCCAGCACAGAGGGAGTCAGGAGTAGAAGAGCTCTGGAAATGGGCCATGGGTGAGGCTTAAGCAGGGGAAGGCAGAGTTTTATTGTTATTACCAGGAGTGAATTCAAGCCTTTAACAGATGGGAGGATTTGCCAGTTTGACTGTGCTGGAAAGCTGGGCAGTGGTGCCATCCATCCATCCATCCATCCATCCATCCATCCATCCATCCATCCATCCATCCATCCATCCATCATCCATCCATCCATCATCCATCATCCATCCATCCATCCATCCATCCATTCATCCATTCATCCATCCATCATCCATCATCCATCCATCCATCATCCATCCATCCATCCATTCATCCATCCATCATCCATCCATCCATCATCCATCTATCCATCCATCATCC
>QUSF01000041.1:754874-787932 GCA_003676055.1 Chloebia gouldiae
ATGGATGGATGATGGATGATGGATGGATGAATGGATGAATGGATGGATGGATGGATGGATGATGGATGGATGGATGGATGGATGGATGGATGGATGGATGGATGGATGGATGGATGGACGGACTGAGGGATGGATGGATGGATGGATGGATGGATGGATGGATGGATGGATGGATGGATGGATGGATGATGGATGGATGGATGGACTGAGGGATGGATGGATGACTCTGTGAGTGTTTTCACCCAGGTGGAGGAAGCATTGCACACACCTTGATGGCCTTGGGAATGAGGAGGTGGTGGAGGCCCCTTCGGATCCTGCACAGTGACATTTCCAGAGCAGCCTCGCACTGCAGACTCCCGGCTCTGTCCGAAGCAAGTTCCTGCACGCTGGCATCATTTGCATGCATCAGGATAAATCTGCCTTGCCCAGGAAAGCTCTGGCAACAAGAGCACTGCAGCTCCCAGTGCAGGGCAATGCTCAGATGAAAGCTGCTGGAGAGCAGTGAGGGAAGAGGGGAGATAAGGGGAGAGCCTGAGCTGGCAGCACAACTGGAGCTTCAGTCCCAGCTTGGAGGGGCTCACAGCTGTGCCTGCCCAACATGGGGTCTTGGAGGGAGGCAGTGACTGGCAGAGCATCCAATCTGGCCAAATAAAAGGCATTAACTCCTGAGGGAAGGATCAGGGGAGTGTTCCATCTCTTTTCCAGGAGGTTTGGAATGGAGGTTGACAGACATGTTTGGTAGCTCTGAGGGGCACTGAAGCAGCAGTAATGGCTGAGGCAGAGCTGAGGAGCTGCAGGGAAGGGTTGTGGGCATGTGGCTGGTTTTGCTGTGCTGCTTCTCGGTGCTCCCTCCCCAAGCATGTCTCTTGTCTCCTTGAGCCGCTTAGTTTTGGTTGGCATTCAGTGTTCCCAGGTTGGACACCGGAGCAAGAATCACTCCTGGAGACTGGCAGGCCTGGAGCTTCCAACATTTCCACGTGTTCCAGAGCTGCAGGAGCCTGGACAAGCAGCACTCCTCAGCTGTTCAGTGGCTTACAGGAGGGGAGAGATGGCTCTGGGGAGGCAGATCCTCGGATGTGTGCTGAGGACCCAGAGCAGCTGTGCTGTGTCAGGTCACTTGATCTGAGCGCTGGTGAGTCGCCAGTGACGGCGCCTCCAGCTCCTCACATGGTGTTCCTCTGCTTTAACCTTTGCCTGCCTGTCCCCAGCCCTTCCTTGGGGCAGGTCCTGGCCTCAGTCACAGCAGTTCCATCTGGGGTGAGAGCTCCGTGGGTGAGACACGGCTCTGGCTCCGAGGGTGGCAGGGGACTGTGTCCAGAGCAGGGCGTTACTGGCCCCTGGGCTCATCCAGGGTTGGCTCTGACAGGCAGAACTGCACACCCACACCCACTGAGCAGTTCACAGGAGTTTTTGGGTTCTCTCTGTAGTAAAGACATCGAAAGTCCATAAGCCCCACTTTGTATAAGGGATTATGGCCCGAAGCAGCTGGAATCAGATCATGGCATTATTGTGTGTGGGCTGTACCTGCACCTCTGCATGTACAGGGCTGGAAGTGCATGGCTGTGGCCCCTGGGGCTGCGTGCATGTTTATTATTTTTTCCTGGATTTTTTTTTTTTTTTGCTTGGATACTCACGAAATGCCTGGGAATTATCCAAGTATAGCTATATCTCGTTGAAAATTTGGATAACCTGTCTACTTTCTTCATTCCCCTTAATTCCTGATCTCCCTTGTTATTCTTCCCTTTACCAGGAATCCTGCAGGAATAGGTAACCCAATCCTACCTTGGCACAAGAAGACCCAGTCCTGATCTCGTTCATTCTCCTAAAACCCACAAATTAAATTCTACTGGATTTAGCATATTGACACTGATTTCCCAGCTCTGCTGGTGCTTGCTGGATTCCCATCTGCTTGAAACTGGACGGAGAACTATTAATTCAGGAAACAGCAATTTGGGCTCGATGGGGATGTACTGACCTTAAGCCTTCATTAATATAATTAGTGCCCTTGGTTTGAGGAGGGCTCTCTGCACTTGGACTGTGTGACATGAAAGCTCTGAGTCCCTCTGACCTGAGGTAGAGCAGTGGGCGTGGGGGCATGGGAGATGCTCTGCGCTGTCAAAAAGTTGTTTTTCCAGAAGCTGAGTCTCTCTGGTTTTAGGTTTCCCATTCAGCTGGGCTTTGGAGACCAGCCTTGGTTTAGCATTTCTATTCCTCACTGTTTATGTCTTTTTTGGGCCCTTGATTTATGTAAGAGGAAAGCGAGTCACTGCACAAACATCGGCCTGAGAAGGAAAGTTTCTGGAGCTTTTAGCACAAGGCACAAATGTTTTTCCCCAGAGTTTGGAGGGTATTTTGAGGAGGGATTTGAGCTTGATGGAGATGCCAGAGAAGGTTTGAAAGTATAGAAAATGTTTTCTTCTTCCCTTAGGTGCAAAAACGACCATTTATTCAAGATGAGAAAAATTCCTGCGGGTGGATTGCTAGAAAATTATGTCAAGGGTTGGAGAAACTTGGCAATGGGGATCTTTTTCAGCTTGATTTCTTTAATGGCTTGATGAAATTAAATTTTCTTAATGTGGATACTCCTGGAGAAGCTGAGCTTGCCCTCATAATTTGCTCTGGTGAACCTGAACATCCCTTTCTTTCCCTTAAAATCCAGAGATGTGTGGGCTGGTTCTCATTACACAGCTGTGCTGAGCTGTGGCATGGCTGGTGCTGCGGTGTGAGAGAGGAGAATCTGCTGAGTGGGAAGCTGTCCTGGAGTAGGAGGAGGTGTTTGGAGGTGGCATTATGTGGGAAGCCACCACACCTTCTGCAGGGACATGTTCCTGTTCCTTCTTCAGGATTTAACACAAGCCATGTATATCCTTCTGCAGAGAAAGAAAGGGGAAAGGGTTAAAAATGTCATATCTGGCTTCTCCTTCCTAGTGAAGTGTGTTTGTAGGTGCAGGGGGAAGGTGGTTGCTCTTAGCAGGGTGGGCTCTTCCTGGGGTCTCTGCTATTTCACATGATGGAAAAGCCAAAATTCTTTCTCTTCCTGTAAGTGGAGGAGAGGGGGATCTGCCGTGACCTGCTGGTGAGAATCTGGCCTTGCCTTCCTCAGGAGCTGGCTCAGCAAAGTGCAGGCAAATCCCTGCTTGCTTTCAGGTTTTGTTGGCTGGGGGAAGCTGGGATTCTGCTTCTGAAATACCTTCCTTATCACAGTGCTGAGATTTGGGTCTAATTTTACCCAGATAGTGAAAGTGGACTATTTAGAAGCCTTAAATGTTCCTGCAGAGGAGGATGTGGAATATTCTCAGGGTTCCAGCCAAGCAGCCAGCAGGGCTGAGGTCCCTGGCAGCACAGGGCAGCAGTGTGAGGCTCCCAGGGACAGCAGTGCCTGCTGCAGCTTCCAGGACAAAGCCTGGCTCCACCAGGGGATCAGAGGCTGACAGGGAGCTGACAGTGTGACATGGCCAGGAAAAAGCAAGGTATGATTCAAGGATGGATTAGAAAATGGATTTTCAGGAGAGATTAATGCCCTATACCAGACAGTGGTGCAGCCTCACTTGGACAGCGGCAGACTGATGGCCAGCATTGCACAGGAGTGGGATTCCACAGGGACAGGCACGGGGGGATGAAGGATGTGTCTGCAGGTGAGCACAGAGAGCCTTGGCTGGCCTGGCAGGTGCTGCTGGAGCAGGAGCTGCTCTGTGAGTGCTCTGAGGACAGAGCTGCAGGTTCAGAGCAGGGAACCAGCAGGTGTGGGATGATCCCAGCAAAATCCAGGATCTTAGGAAGAGTGTCTGATCACCAGGCAGGAATGTGATGGTGGAGAAACCTCCCTTGGGTGTCACAGGGCTGCAAATCCAGAGGAACAGAGGCTTGGGATTGGAGATCTCTCCAGGCAGGGGGTTTTTGAGACCCCTCCAGAGCAGCCTGGTCACTGCCATGGTTCACACTGCTGCTGACAGCAGTTTGTGCCACAGGGTTTAAGCTGGAGAAAGGTTTATTGATAATTATTGATAATTATTTACAGTGAGTGCCTGGGGCTGGGCACATGCCTGAGCTTTTTTCATACACTCTCAGCTTAACCTGTTTTGCTTCACTTTGATTCCTGCCAGGGTCCTAAATTGTATTTGTTAAAACATCAGGAAAATGGAGCCTATGCTCAGACCGACCCTCTCAGTAACTGGTCCTGATGTCACAGAATCCCAGAAGGATTTGGATTGAAGGGACCTCAAAACCCATCCAGTGCCACCCCTGCCATGGGCAGGGACACCTCCCACTGTCCCAGGCTGCTCCAGCCCCAGTGTCCAGCCTGGCCTTGGGCGCTGCCAGGGATCCAGGGGCAGCCACAGCTGCTCTGGGCACCCTGTGCCTCCCCGCCCTCACAGGGAAGAATTTCTTCTCAATATTCCCTTTAAATCCACTCTCCTTCAGCTTAAAGCCAGCCATCACCACAGATCCTTGCAATATCCAGGTTTTTAGAAGTTTTTCCAAGTTACAGTGAGCAGAGAGACGTCAGAGCCTCCATCGGGGAGCCAATCTGGCTGCAGCACGTCCCCAGCCCTGGCACTGTTGTTGCTGGTGCGGGGCTCTTGCCCACGTTCACTTCCAGCATGGTGAATTCTGTGGTGCTAACGAGTGTTGCTGGGTTCCCATGGCAACCCTTGCGCTAATTAATGCACGGTAGCCAGGGAAAAAAAAAATCTGTCCTTGCTGATGAATTAATTGGACAGGCTTGATTTGGGAGGAAGAGTTGGGAATGGCCACTCCAAAGGAGTGTGCAGGGATGGGACTCTGCTTTGATAACACAGACCTGTGTTACGCTGACCGTGCGGCTTTCAAACTGAAACCTTGCTCACCATTTGGAAAGGGTTTGTGTTTTGGAGGGAATAAAATTATCCTGACAAATGTCTAAGAGCATAACTCAAGCAGTTACGCTTTTTTGTTCCTTTCTTTTTTCTTATTATGACATTTTAACTTGGTTTTTTTTTTTTGGCGTTTAAAAGATTAAATAAAGCCCGAGTCAGTTTTAGAAGTTAGATGCTTGAAAGAATCAGAAAATGCACGTTTAAAGACTACATTATTTTATGTCAGGAAAAAACCTCCAGTTCCTGAGGACTCCGCCCAAATTCCAGCCCCCTCTGCTGGCTCTTGCTCCAGTTGCCCTGGTAGCTGCAGCTGTTAGAGATGGGTCCAAATGGAAACCATGGATCCAACCTGATGTTCTGAAATGCAGAGGACATTGCCCCTTCCCAGCGTGGCCCTGGTGGTGGAGTGGTGGCTTTGGAAGTAAATCTGGAATAGGAAAAGCAGCCCCTGTGTGCTGGCCATGAGTCATGGAGTGGGTTCCCATCAGCGGTGACAATTAAACTCCTTCAGCACTTAGTGCACAAAGCACTGGGCTAAGTCACAGTGTCCTGGCAAAATTCTTCCTTGGATAATTGTCCTCGGACTTGCTGAATGCTCCCCTCCTGCAGTTTTAATTAGCTGGAGCTATGGCTCACCAGCTCCTGCGTGGTGACGGCCACGACTAACAAACCTTGGTGGAGACTTGTGATCCCACGACTGCCTGCCTCAGTCCTGTTATGCCTGCAGCAATTACCTGCAGCCAAAAGGAGCCTTAGGAAATAATGACTGTACTTTAGGGCTCTTTAATGAGATTTCCAAACTTTCTGCTGCCTTCAGCACTGAGAGGTCCCGGAGTCTCAGCTGTTGGTACTTGTGGGGTCAGACATTTGCAGGTGGGGAATCGAGGGGTTTTCCCTGGGACTGTGGCTCCAGGACGGAGTGCTTGGTACACTGGGGCTGCTGCAGGAGAATTTGGGGTGTCATGAGCAGGAAGAGCTTTGGTTTTGGCTGATTTGTTATGTGTTTGGCTGCTCTGGTGCGTATCCCTGGCTGGAGAGCAGGGACTGAGTGGGGACGGTGCTGCCATCCCGAGCAGCTCCGAGGAATCCGCCTTTCCCCACGTGTGCAGCAGGACTAACAGGGTAAGGACTGAAGGAGGTTCTCCCACGAGACTTCAGCTCACCCAGTCTCTGAGCACTGCAAGGTTGTGCCTTTCCTTGTGACAGATCTCTGCTCCCCTGGGAAGTCTGTCCTTAGGTACCTGTGCCAGGTGACAGCGTGCACAGGTTCTCTTTGCCAGCCACAGGTGCCCCAGGCTGTGCACACCTGAGACAGCAGCTTTGGATGGACACAGGAGTTCCTGAAAAATGCATTCCCAGTGTCCAGAGCTCACAGAAAAGTAGGAACATTGATCTCCTTCCATGGTTGCCCCTGTGAAACAGGAGTGCTGCATCCAGGAAAACTTTCCTTTCCCCTGGATAGCTGCTGCTCCCTGAGTGCACCTGTGCCAAAGCCTGATACCAGCACCTAATCTGGATTTTAATTCCTCCAGCTCTACATGCAAAAAATATTCCCAGTTGTTCCTCTGAGTGACCCCAGGGGCTTTGTCCAGTGCACCAGTGCTCTAAACTGGCACTAGTGATAGTGCAGACATCTTTATTGCAATATTCTGTGGTATTTATCTATCTATTCTTACTTAATTGAGGCTATTTTGGGCACTAAAGTGCTTCAAAACATTGACAAATGTCCTCTGGATTTACTGGCTGGTAATTTGAGTTGTTAATAGTTGTTTGAGGAGTTACATTTCCAAGGAGTGTAATAAATAACAGAGATGAGATTATTTTTGCCTTTTTAAGGTCAGAAAGAGGATGTGTCCAAGTACTTAGGTACCTTTTGGGACAAGTGAGTTCCCAGAAGGGTGGAAAAGGTGAGGCTGAACATCCAAACAGCCACAGGCTGCTGGCACAAAAGTGTAGAAGGATTTGAATGAATTGCCTCGAGTTTTTGGCAGCCCTGTGTTCCTTCCAGGAGGGAGGCTGGGGCTGCTGGGGGTAGGTGGATCCAAAGCTCTCATGGTTTGGAAAGTTCTGGTTCCTGGTGCAGAGAGGGGCTCTCCCCTGGCTCTGCTCCCTCCAGCCTTCCTGGACTGCCTTGGGAAAATTCCTTAATTGATTATTATATTTCTCACCTTGTTGATCCTCTGTTTAAAATCCTTTGTTAGTGTTTTCCTTTCAGATGGTTAAAATGGAGCCTTTCTCCATTTCAGACTCCCAGCTCTCTCCATTATACATAACTAATACCTCTCTGGAACTATTGAAGCTGTGTTAGCAGGCTCTGAAATGAGAGTTTAGCTGAGCTTTTAACGGGTTTAATCTTTTCCTGGGTATTAATCCTTCCAGAACCTCTGATAAAATTTGTTGCTTTTTCTCTGAATGCCTCCCACGCTGTCAATATCTGTCTGGAATGAGTTGCTTGGTGCAGAACAAGCCATGGAGGGGGGAATGTTACAGCCTCCCATGGATCTTGCTCTCATTTCAGTGCATTCCCATCTCCTCTCTGACTCCCTGCCACTCTGCTCCTGTGATTCCTTGCCCTGGTAGCATCTCTCCCATTGCATATGGGGTTGGAATGAGTTTGCTTCCTGTTTATCAGACGTTTTTTGGTTCTCAGATGCATTCCCAAGGTTTGCCTGTTAGATATCAGCAGAGAATGTCAGGGAAGAGCATCACCTCTTCCACACTGCCGTGGAGATGGAAAGCTATCAAACACTACAACAAATGTTGGCTTTGGTTTTTATTGCTTTGTGCTGCATCATAGGATCCTAAACCTGTGTGACAGCAGACTCGGGCTGTGATCCAGGTTATCAAAGACTGCAGCTGAACTGGAGGGGAAATGATCCTTTTTTCCATCATGTTGGTGTGGAAACGATGCCATCTCCTGTGGGGTAACAGCAGACGTGGGACAGCCTCTCCCACCTGTGTCAGCTCTGGGAAACACAGGATCTGAGCCAGGAAACCAACCCAACATAAACCCAAGGAAGAATCTCTCCAGGCTTTTGAGATGTCCAGGTTCTCCCTGACTCCAGCTGTTACAGATGAAATAGGAAGGAGAAGGGGGTTGCCCATCATGCCTGACCACGGAGGCGCTGGCCCAGCTGCTCATCCCACCCCTTGGCCACGTCTATGGCCACGTATCTGCAGTGGCAGCTCTTTTCCATAGCTCTTCCTTTTGGATGCACACCCTGGCTGCCCCAGCGCTGCAGTTCCAGGAAGGCAGCTCCTTCCTTGAGCAGCACTGACCATAAAAAGGATTCTGCAAATTTGTGAGAGTAGGATAATTTATTGTTTCCATGGCAGTGCTAGGGGAGAGAAGAGCACTGAGGAGTGAGGTATGGAATAGCAACAGAAACCTGGGAGACACAGATCACATTCCATCTTCCCTGTTTCTTTTTATCTGAATGGGTCATAAAACAAAAGCAAATGAGGCAATTGGAACTCCCTGTCCACTTTCCTGGGGCTTGTTTAAATGAGGATTTACTTCAACTAAAAGCTCCTTAGAGCCACTTAATTCTTCCAGGTGAAGTAAATATCTAGGCCAGTAGAAAAAATTCCTTACAAATGTCTTCAGGAGGGTACTTAGCAAGCACTTTCCTGAAGAGAACATCTTGGACGCCTTCAAAGAGCAGAAGCAGTTCTTAATGATGGTACATTTGATAGTGAGGCAGGACTTGGCATAGCCTTGGGAATATTTGGAAGTTTCTCCAGTGTTAGAGGAATGAAATGGGCTGCAGAGCAGTGAGGGTACGTGCTCTGATTTTCAGCAATTAGTCAAAATAACTCTAGCTAAAGTTTTATTTCAGAGATCTGGGCATACTTCACTATCAATTAGGTAATCTCCTGTGGTACTGCATTGCAAAATCCCTGCAAATTCCCTGGGTGGATCCCTTTGCCATGCTTGTCCCTTCCATAGAGTGGAAGGGACAATGTGCCCACCACATGGAACATCTGAGGGAAGCTCACATGCTCAACTTTGGCTTTTAGATGAAGAAGGAAAACCACACTGAGAAGAGCTGGAGATTGTCCATTAGGTCAGAATCTCCCACCTTTGTTATTTGGTCTCTTTTCTGTATATTCCTGTCCTAGAAGTGCCAATCCTTTAAGGCATCCTTTCCATGTTCTGCATTGGGAGAACCTGTGTCTGAAAGGAATAATAATTATCTACTGGATATAACTGAGTGTAAACTGCTTGCCAGGCAAATAATATATGGAATATCTGAGGCTGAACCTGAGTGGATCCTTAGATGGGAATTCCTTGGACTCAGCCTTGACAGCTCCATTTGGGCATGTTTCAATCCAGACCCAAGCTCTGTGTGCTCTCAAATCTCTCTATACCTGTGTGTGCCAACCTCCTGCACTGCCATTTATGCCTTACTCCAGTTTTGCTCTAAAAATGGAAAGCAGCACTGGAATTGTCCATCAGCCACAGGAGCTGTGTGCTCCTTGAAGGAAGAACCCAAGGTGTTTGATGAACGTGGGCTCCCAGGTGTTCCCATGGACTTTGGTGTCACTCCTCAGTAAGGACAAAGCCTCACACGAGGCTGGCTGTGCTCAGTTGGGTGCAGGAGGATTGCAGGGAAATCCCAGCCTCTCCCAGTCCTGTCCAAGCAGGGAACAGCAAGAATTTCTTGCAATTTGGGCAGTGTGGGGGATGGAGGGATGGACTCTGGGGGATGGAGCCCATTGCTCCAGCCCAGGAATGCATCACCTCCATCCAAGAGCTGCCACTGCCCATCCAGTGCTGCTCCTGGGGGCACCTTTCCACCAGAGGCAAAGTGGAGATGCTTTGAAGGTCTGACTGAGAGAGAAGTTGGTTGCTTTTCTTCAGAGTAGGAGCCCAGAAGTCCATGAGGCTCCTGGATCATTTCTAAACTGAAGCCAGAGCAGGACTTGCATTTACCCTGCTCATTCCTGGCACTCCATGGTGTGGTGGCATCTGCTCAGAGGTTGGGTTTGATGACCTCAGAGCTGTTTTCCAGCCTTAATGATTTGGTAGCTCTGTGACTGTGAGGGCTCCGGGCTCGTGGGCTATCCAGCTGCTATGAGTGACCAATTTACTGCCAGTGGTTACCCCAAACATGCAGGGGGAGAGAGCCCAGGCCAGGCAGGATTTCTGCACAGGGAGCCAGGCAGGATGAGCAGAGCCCTGCTGTTCTCATGGAAACCACTGCAGGGTTCTGTAGATCAGGCAGTGGGACAGGCCAGGGAAAGGACAGATCTTCCATATCAGCACAGCCATGGGTTGGATTCACATGGGCTCTGCTGCTGCCAGTTCTTCTGGGGTGAATCACATCCCAGAGGAGCTGCTTTCCACCCAGAGGCTGCTTGGGATTTTATGCACACTCCATTTGCCTTTCCCCTCAGCTTGGACAGTTGTGTTTTTTTCAGGTTTGGGGTTTTTTTTTAAGCTTAAGTGTTTTGAAGGTAACATTTTGGTTCACCTTTGGAGTTGCCATTTGACTTCTCTGTAGCACGTTGTGATTAGTGATTAATTGCACAGGACATGTTGTGACTCCAGCCCGTGTCCTGGGGTGCTTGTCGCTGCAATGATGCACTGGGTGATTACTCACTCCCCTTAACCTGACAGCTGTATTTCTTCCCCTGACTGCTTAATGACCTTGGCCAGGTATGTGCCTTGTGTTTTGTTGGAGGGCGTTGGGGATGTGCAAATTTTTCTTCCCCTTGCGTGACCTTCATCCTGCCTTGGGATGAAGAGAAGGGAACTGTTCCATGAACAGATGGAGCGTTATTTCTAGAGGAAGGTGGATAACACAGGAAATTATTCATTCAAAACCCCTTCAGACAACTCAGATGTTTGCCCTGAGAGAGTGTTGCAAATCCTAGTGCAAATACCTGCTCACACAAACTATCCAACTATCTTGAAAATGTCGTGTGAATGTGGAAGTCATCCAGTCCTAGAGCAGAACAGTGCCAGGGCACTTAACTGAGCCATTAAGGAAATTAGGAATAAGCAGGATTTTAAGCAGTAGCTACAGAAGAGATATTTTGTAAGCCATGTGTAGGCAAGTTAAACTAAAAAAGGTTGTCAAGTCATAGCAGGTAAAAAAAAATAATGTGCAAACCAGTCTGGGGATGGATAACTCACTGCTAAAAGCAGCAAGGTTTGCTGCAAGTGGTGCTTGGCTCTTGTTATTCCTTAATGAATTGAATCTATTAGCCAGGGAAAACATCATGTTGTCTTGAAAAACAAATCATATTTGGATGCCTCTTCCCCTGCATTTGTACCCATTTTAACACGAGCACACTAATTATGCTGTGGAGATGATTTTGTTATGGCAGAAATGGAGCTGAGTTTGCAGCTGTAACTGTGAAGCTCTGGAGTGCTGGAATAGGTACATGGGGAGAGATGCCTTTTAATTCCATTGCCTTTCTCTTTAGTATTTGTATCCCTGTGCTTCACAGAGTGCTTCTGCTCCCTTGGGTGCAGAGGCAAAGGCCCAACTTGGGGGGCTCAGCAGCCTCCAGGCTCCCATGGATGCCAGAGGAATGGTTTGAGGAATCATGTCCACGGCCCAGTTTCTACACAGATGGCAACGGGCTCACCAATTCCCAGGCTTCCTGACATGTTTCCCAATGCACAGGGAGCTGCATGAGTCATATTGCTCCAGCTCTGGTCCTTTTGGATGGAAATTATACTTTTAAATACATTCTGTGATTACATGCAGGGCGATGGGCTCGTTTGGAGGAGCTGGAATTCCAGCCATTAAGTTGAGTCCCTGCCATTACATCCCGTGTTTGCCAACAGATAATACACAGACATGCTTCATCTGTGACAGCTTTGCCCTCTAGACTTTGAATAGAATTATCTTGGTACAGAGCTGATCTCTCCAGCACCATCCAGGTGCTCATTTTCTTGCACCAGGCAGCAAATGTGACCTCCTGACAAGGTGAAGTGGGGCAGAAGGGTCAGCACTTGCTCCTGTCCTGTGCAGCAGACCTGGAGAGAGGGGAAAGGCCAATTACACAACGGATGAGGTGACTCTGATGTGTCCTGCTGGAGTCCCTGCCCATCCTACCCCTCTCTCAGGGCTTTCAGGGCTCCTGCCAGAGCTCTGAGCTCGCAGGCTGTGGGGCCATGCAGGCAGGGAGATGGGAGCAGGAAGATGTGGGTGCTCATGGCTGTTCTCACTGTGCCTGGGTTGCTGCTGGCTGGGTCAGAATATGGTGATGGCTTGGAAAAACACCTGCTATTACCTTTCCATCCTGTGGAAGTGTCATCCAAGCCGTGGCAGCTGAGGTAGCAGGCTGTAGCCAGTGGCTGCCTTGAGTTACTCCCGTTGAAGGCGACATTTTGGCTGTGGCAGTTGTCCATGAAAAGTGAGAATCCATCAGCCATGGCTTCCTGACGAGACAGCCTGCCCAGCCAGCACTGCCCCTTCAGCTTCTTGGAGGCAAAAGGGATGGGAATAAGAGCATGATGTCATATCCCAGCTGGATTGTCACTGTTGGAACCCAGGGACAGAGGTGGGGTGTGACACAGCCCTGCAGTGCCACCCTGTGCTCTCCATTGCCCAGGTGCTGCTTCCCAAAGCAAGCAGGAAGGCAGGGTTTGCTCTGGGAAGGTTCAGTGCTTTCCAGCTCTGAGTGGGACAGGGCGTGGGGCAGAGTGTTCCCAGGCCACTCCAGGACCTTCCAGAGCCAGAGGATGCCACAGGCTTTGGCTCAACAAGAGTCTCAAGGGGAGAAACTGCTTTGCTCTGCTTTCCTGGCTTCATCTCTTTGAAGTCCTGCCTGTTTGCCCTCTCAGGAGCTGGGGATGGAAGGTGAGACGTGGGTGTGAGATGTGGTTGCTGTGAGGACCTGAGCTGTGCCTGGCTGGGTTTGCTGTGCCCTTGCTGCCAGCTTGGGGGTGCTGGATGGCAGGGACTGCTCATCCCTGTGTCCCTCAGGATGCCCACAGCTGCTTTTTGGTCCAGGTGCTGGAGTCCTGGAAATCATGAGGAAGACTTGTGGTTTTGCTGGAATAATTCTCACAAATATCATCATTTTGGTGGCAAAAAGCTTTGTCTGGCTGTTTCTTAATCTGGATGCTCATCTTGGTTTT
Organism: Chloebia gouldiae; assembly: GCA_003676055.1. Lineage (NCBI taxonomy): Eukaryota > Metazoa > Chordata > Aves > Passeriformes > Passeridae > Chloebia > Chloebia gouldiae. Next base: position 767,832 of record QUSF01000041.1, read on the forward strand.
CCCTTTTGCTACTGGAAGTGGAATCAATGGCGTTTTTCACTGGGTGGGTCTTGGTTTGCACTAGAGCAGCTGGATGAGCTCTGCTTTCCCCTGGCTTGGGAGAAGGGGTTTCAGTGCCCCTGCAGACACCCAAAGCCCAGGCTGGTTCCTGGGGCCAGGCGTTTCTTCTCCAGCCATTGCTCCTTTTGTGCTTCCTTTAATTCAATTTTCTGTGAGCTCAGGGTCTGTGAAACAGTTTGTAGATGTCATTCTCCCCCTCTGCCAACAAGCCCCTCTTGGACTTTGTTAGATGGGAGCTGCAGGGACTTACCCTGAGAAACCAGAAGATGAGAACAGCAAATAAGGAGCCCAGGTGGTGAATTTAATCAGTGTAATACATTCATCTGGATTTTAATCCAGCCTGGGCATTGATTTGCACTAATAACAGCCACCACTTTTTAAGTTCCAAGTTCTCAGTACTAAAAATATCCTTTTTTTTAATATTCTCATGTTGGCCTCTTTCGACAATACCAATATATGCATTATTGAGGATTCCTGGGGATGTGTTTAATACATTGTGGTCCAACATGACACAGTCCAGGCCTCTGCTTCGTTACTAAATGGGGTTTTAGAACACATGGCAGTGACTCAGTCACAAAGGGGCTCTTGCTGCTGCTTCGCTGTTCCTGGCCATCCCGGAGGGATGTTCCTGGTTTGTATTCATAGCCCTGCATTTGAATTCATTTCCATTCCCTGATTTTTAAACCTGGCCAAGTGTGTCAGCTTTTAGAGAACAAAGTATCCACACAGAATTTTGTGAGCTCTGTCCTGTCACTTTCTTCATTGCCCTGGGGATTCCTGGATCTGGGTGAGGGAAGTGGCTGCACTGGGTGCTCCTGGTGTGTGTCTCTGTGCCATCCCTCCTGCTGGGGACAGATGCATGGCTGAGCTGTGTGTCACCAGCTTTGGGCTGGCTGGTGGCACTTGTGCAGCTGCAGGGATACAGATCCCAGGTCTGGGATGAGCAGATCTGTGTGTTGTTCTCTTTTTAAGGAGTTGTGTTTAATAAGTCAATCTAATTGGAGTCATTTGTTTGATTTTCTCCTTAATTCCTTTCTGCTTTGGAAACTTCCATGTCCAGAGTAACAGGTGACGTACATTTTAACATAAATATCCTCTAAAAGGAGGGTTACTCTTGCTTTCCTCAGAGCAATGACAATTTTATCTCCTCTCCTTGCAAAAACCATTTGGTCACTCAGATGAACTCAGTTTTCCCTCAGTCTGCTCCATGGCAGGGAAGTTGTTTGCTTTCCAGTTCGAATAAGGACAGGCTTTAGGGGTCAAATGAGCATGGATTTTACATTCCTGACATTTCCAGTCAAGTCTTGGTCCTCCATGGAGGGGTTTTGAGGCTGTGGATGGACTGCACCATGGGCATAGGGATGCTCAGGATGGTGTTGGTGCTGTTTGTCCTTGCTGTGTCCCTTAGCCCTGGGCTCGGCATTCCCCAGCAGCAACTTGTCCTTCTCTGTACATTCCCAGAGCTGAATTTATAGCTATTTAGTAATATTTATATTTATTTAGTAATATTCTGTTTGCTGATCTGCCTTACTCTGCCCCTTGGCTGATTATGAGAGAGCCAGGTCCCTCCTGGTGCTGCTGTGGGCTCTTCACAGTGCTTGATGTTACTGGGCCCAGTGTTTGCTGGGCTGGGATTTTGTGGAAGTGGGAGCACACCTTGGGAATCCTGACTGCTCCCCACCCAGGCAGCAGCCTGCAGGCTCAGCCAGTGAGGCTGGACTGGGTGTAAATCAAAGCTCCAGCCCCCTGCTCAGGAGGGATTTCAGTACAGCTCCAGGTCTTTAAGGCTGTTGTGGCCTTGGCTTGGGAATGTCAGGAGTCCCTTGTGGGGGAGGAGGCTGGGATTTGTGTGAGTATCTTAGGTTTGGATCTTGGAGGGTGTTTATTGTTTGCTGCTGAGTGCTGCAGTGAGGGATCAGTGCTGACAGCCCCTGCCAGCCCCGAGCCCACAGCCCTGGCAGCTGCCCTGGCTCTGCTTGCTGAAGGTGCTGCTTGCCCTGGAGCAGGCCAGACTTGGACTTCCAGCCCCAGTCTCATCATTTATCTGAGTTAAAAGATGATGGCAAGTGGTTATTTGTAATTTGTGATGAGGCAAGGAGAAGCTTGCTGTGCCCCACGCACAGGAGGGGCTGGGGAGCGATTAGGGTGACGTGCTCCATCCAGAGAGCTCACACCTGCGTGGGCTGTGCTTCAGTGGGGTCCCTCATTACCACCTTCCATTCTCCTCCTCACTGCTGCCAGGGTTTTACTCAGCTCTCCATCCATGGCCCTGCCTCGTGGCTGCTGTTATTAATAGGAATGACATGGGCAATACTCAAAATAAGGTGGAAAATGAGACTAATGCCATCCCCTGGGCTCTGCTGCTGCAGCCTGGCTGAGGCCAGGTGATTTCCTATCTGCCAGGTGACATCTTCCCAAGAAAATGGAAATCAAGAAAAAGCAGAACAACCCGGTCCTAAGGAACCTTTCTGTCTGTACTGACTCTCCCCATAACATATAGATAAATAAAAGATAGATAAAGCTTCCAACCAAGTGTGGCAGCCTTCCCAGAATATGGGATATGGGAGACTCTCACTCTAATCAGCCTCTTTCAGCTGAAATCCAGTCATTAGTTAAATTCATCAAGGAGCTTGAAAGCAGAAAGGGAAATTCTTTGACTTGTGCTTAACCTTTGGGTGATTGCACCTCTTGAGAGAATGAGCAAATCAAGTGGAGCTGCCCTCCCCTGTGTTTGGTGAATGAGCCGTGGGGCCATTCACCGAGATTGGGCATTATTCACTTTGTAGAATTCCTGAGGAGAGGTTTAAAAATAAACACACCATCAGAGGGACTCTGGGGAGATTATGCAAGAGCAGAATGTAGCGGGATGAGCTGGGTGATGCTCTCCTGTGCTCTGCTCCATCAGCTGAGTGGCCCTGTCCTGGCTGGGAGGAGCAGCAGGGTGTGGGGCTGAAGCACTGCTCCCCTCCTCATCCCGTGGGCACGGCTGTGCTGGGAATTCATGGGAGTGGGTCCCAGCAGAGCTGTGGGGGGGTCTGGGAGGTCGCAGCAGGCTCGCAGCCCCAGCAGGCTGTGCTGTGCTGTGTTGCTGCCATGGAGCAGTGTGAGGTGCCTCCCCTCCGGCATCACCCGGAGCAGAGCTGTGCTCTCCCTTGGCTGGGCTCCGTGGAGCTCTGCTGGGTCCTGTCCTTCCCCTGAGCAGTGACTGCTTTGAACACCAGCTCTGTGTATCCTTCTTTGAATCTGTTTTGGCTTCCTCCATTGTGGAAGGGCCGGTGAACCCAGTGTGGGAAATGCTATTGTGATTTTACAGGGCTTTTATGTTGTCTGAACAAAGGGCAGCTCTGTACAAGAAAAATTTGAGCAAATGGCATCCACTCACCACATTTCTCCCTCCTCCCCTCACAGCCTGCTCCTATTCCTGCATCCTGCTCCTGTGGAGGAGGACACAGTTTATGTAACACAGATTTGAAAGGGAACTACTCAGAGCTCTAATTTTTTACTGTTACAACTCTACTGATGCAGTAATAAATGATCTAATAGAGAAACACCTTCCTGCCTTAAAGATTATTCATATTCCCAGAGACTATAGTGCTGAAAACTTTGAAGCCCTTGAAGTTTTCTAAGGACATGATGAATGATGATAAATTTATTTGGGGTTTTTTGGGAATGTGGTTCTTCATGAAGTGCATTTTTGTTTTAGTGAGAAGCTCTGTGCTGAAAAGGGTCTTGGAATCTTGTGGGCTTGCAGTGATTCTTTATCCCTGAAAGAGAATGGACAGGTGAGAGTGGTTTGAGTGGCCCTTTTGTGCATATTTCAGTCTCCATGGACTGCTAAGCCCCTGATTTCTTCTTCAAGTTGGCCCATAAGAAGCCAGTAAGTGTTGGTGACTTGGGAATATTTAGCAAAACGTTGCAGTAGCAGCTGATTTCACTCAAAGATGTTTAATCCTCGACTGCCTCACTGCAGGCAGGGGCTGAGGTGGAGCAGATGTTCTTGTCCAATTGTGCATCTTGGCTTGGGAAGTGAGCAGAGAAAATGCACCAGACTGGAGGCAGAGGCTCACCCATTCCCCAGAGTAATTTTCCAGTTGGTCCTGTTGTGTGGGGCTGGAGCAAAGTCCCTCTGCAGGGGCACAGCTGGGTCATGGCTCAGGGATTTAAACCCTGCAGTGGCCTGGGAGGAGTTGTAACCTCTGGCTCAGGGGCCACTCTGTAAATGTGCTTTGGGAAGCCATCCTAGGTGGTGTTCCTGGACTTTTTTCATCAGGATATGCTGTGAATAGGCTGTGCGAGGCATTTCCCTTCCCTTCCTCTCCTCTGGCTCCTGTGGATTTGCTCCAGACCTGCTCCAGTAACAGGGTGAGACAGATCTCACCAGCTCCTGTAACAGGGAGCTGTTCCTGTTATTCCTTTGATTCTTTATTTGCCTCTTTACTTTGATGGGGACATTTATTTAATCTTGATAAAGGTACCACAAAGGTATGGCCAGAAAAGAAAGTTGTAAAATCTGGAGTCAAACTCCCACTTTTGAGCACCTCCTTTTTATTCCTTGGAAGCTCCCATGGGGCATTAATGACACCTTAAACCCCTTTGGCTTTGGGAAGTGCAAGGGGAGAGTGAGATAGTGGGGATCTTTGGCCAGATGGACCTTTCTGAGCTTTCCCAGCACAGCTGAGGGCAGAGTTCAGCATCCCTGATATGTGCTGTCAGAGGTGGGGCCTTGCAGAGTCCCCTGAAACCCTTTTTTTTAGTTTGTTGTCATTTTTACTGTTGTTGTCATTTTATTTTGGCAGCACCTCGAAAGTAATTCCGTATTTCCAGTGGCCACGTTCCATCCTGGAAATGCCACCAGATGGGAAGAGAAAGCAAAATCCTCCCAGCCCTTCAGCAGGAATGGTTTCATTCCTTTCCTCTGGCTTTGCTCGCTGGTGTAAAGCACTCACCTGTTGTGCTGCGGTGCTGGGAGTGTCTTGAAGGAGCATCTCTAGAGGGAGGGTTTGTGACTGAGTTCTTGGAGGTTTGCTGTGGAAACCTGTGGGGAAAATCCCTGGGAAGGCTGAAGGTGTGGTCCTGGTGGTTCAGGGATCATACACCCTGTTCTTAGTGTGCTTAAGGTGTGCACGGAGTTAGAGAGAGCCTTGTCTTTCTGCCCTTTTGCTTTGCCTCATTAAATTCATTTCTTTGTGGTGCTGGGATGTGGAAGTGGCCTCTCCTCTCTGTGCCCTGGAATTTCCCTTTGCCCATGGTGTTTGTTGGACCAGTGCCTGGTGCCCAGCCCTCACAACATCCCAAGAGTTTCTCTTCTCTTCTGCCCACTGAGAAAGTTTTTCCTCCACCCCAGAAAGTGCTCTGCAGGCTCCTGAAAAGCAGGAATCATTATTGTCAGGTCTGTAGTTCCCAAATGCTCCTGGGCATTTCTGCACTGATGTTATGAGGTGAAAGCATTGAGGAATTTTCTCTTTGAGCTCTTTACTTTGAACAAGCAACTGACAAGAATAATTGATTTTAGTAGGAAGTAGGACTTCCACCTGGTAGACAGGCAGTGTTCAGGGGATGTCCTTGTCACCTGCTGCATTTCTTCTCGCTGCTTCTCTTTTCCTATGGGTAGGACACTTTCCCAAATATCTAATTTTTGTGAATTTACCAGGCTAAGATTTTGTGAATTCCTCTGGTGGGCACAGAGAACATAACTTTATTTCCATCAACCTTCACCCTACAGAAAACTGATGTGTCTGGGAGAGTGTGCTTTAATATTTCACTATTCCTATAGAGATTATTATTCTGTCCTTTGGTTTTGGTAAGGGCCAAATTGTAGATGGGATGAACATTAAGATGTGGGAAATGTAAACTTCTGCATCAGCCAGTTAAACACAGAGTCAATTTGAGGGCATGATTCACCTGGCTGGAAGGTAGAGTACTGAAATAGCTGGGATGAATCACACTCCAGATGTGTTTCTTTCTCTTCACTGGCTATCAGGGAGTCCAGATGACTCCCTCAGCTGCAGTGTGGGAGAATCTGACTTTATGGCAGAGAAGTTCTTTCCAAGGTCTTTGGCTGAATATCTCTGACCACAACACTAAGCCCAGCTGTGATGCTGAGAGACGTGAACTTTCTGGAGTAAAGAGCTCCTGTGTTGAATTCTCTGAGAAATAATATTTCATGCTGACCTTTCTCCAGTTTGTCATCTCCTGCTGCTGCAGATGTCAGGTTCTGTCTCCATAACCCTGCCCTGAGAGAGCTGGACGGCTCCACGGGTGCAGCAAGATGTTCTGCAAGATAAATTAAAGTAGATATTTTCATTTTAGGCCCTGACATTCTCTCAATGGACTCAGCACGTGGGATGGCTGGAGCTCCAGTTCTCGCCATCCTTTTGCTGCAGGCTGAGCTGGATTTGTGTTCCAAAAGGGCAAGGCTTGCTTGCAGGATTCCTGGGATGTGGATCCCTTCCTTGAGCTGAGAGCGAGGGCCAGGGGCTTGGCAGGACCAGCCCCTGCTGGCACTGATCAGTGAGAACCAAGGACTTGGAGCTTTTCTCCTTGAGATCAAGAAGCACCTTGCAAAGCCACCCCAGCTCCTGACATGTCCTGAAAGCACCTGGCAGATTTGTGTGCTAACAGCACAAAAAGGCTGAGGTGTGACCCCCTGTCCCTCTGTGTTTCTCTGCAGTCCCTGTCAGCTCCTCAGAGCTGGGATTTGTGCCTCGGGCTCGGGAATGGATTTTTGCAAAGTAGGCTGGGAGGGTTTGAAGCACAGTCCTTCTGAAGTTTGGGCTCAGTGACGTTTCTGTGGCAGTTTGTGCCCAGAACTGGCTGTGTGTGAAGTGACAGCAGAGTCTCTGTCAGCTGAAGCAGAAGCAGCAGGAACATGGCTCCTGCGTAATAGCTCTGTTCCTGGTTCTTCATCAGTGCAAAAGGGACTAAAATACCCAATGGCATTAACGAAAAGAACAAGTGTCAGGCCAACCCGATTCATTTTTTGACAGGAAAACTGATTTTCGAGCCAAAGAGAACGTACTCTACTGCATTTACTGAGAGGAGCTGAGTGCAGGATCCCTGTGAGCCACAGGCTGGGAGGTGGCCGTGGGGAAAGGGGGACATTTGAGGTGTTACTGGGAGATCTCTGTGACACTGGAATAAATATTTCATGCTGCTCCACAAATCTCTGGTAAGGTCCCTTTGGGAATAGTATTTGCAATTCTGGTCATCTGTGTTCCAGAAAAATGCAGGCAGGGTACGTGGAAGCCTGAGAGGGCTGGTGAAATGCCTGGGGGAAGGAAAAGCTGGAAGGGCAGAACTTCCTTACCTGGGAAACCCCACACCTGGACAGCATCCATAAATATGGCAGAGGGGAAGCACTGATGAAGGAGAAGAGCTCAGTCCTGGCAGAAGAACAGATAAATGGTACCTGGTCTCAAATGTATTGTGGGATTTCTTCAGCTCTGAAGTCTCATCCCTTCCAGATCTGTCCTGGGGTCTCTGTGCTTTAAACTGATCCTTATTTATGAGAGCATCCAGGAACCCTGGCTGGGAGCAGAGCAAGGGGTTGTGAGGAGGCACTGAAACCCCTCTGAGCATCCAGCTGTTGCTCTGGGATCAGAAATCAGTCTCTGTAACTGCTGCTTCTCCAGATGTGGCTCTCCTGCTTGCTGAGCCCAGCTCTGGGGCGAGCTGGGGGTCCGTCACCATCTGACTGCAGCTGCTGCTGGTTCAGGTGGGACCCTCTGGTGCCCAGCTCTCTCCAGCTGTGTCTCAAAAGCCCAGCTGTGGGATGACCCCTCACTGAAGCAGGAGGTGCCCACGAGTTCAGCCATCACCTGAGGGGTTGTTCCATGCCTTGGTTTTCTGCCTGGTGTCCCAGGACCTTGTGAGGCTCGTGTGGACAATCCCCTGTATGACACACAAAGGGGACAGGTGTCTTCTACAGCTGATTTGATTTAGAAGGGACAGTTTGTTGAAGTGGGGGGAGCACAGCTTTACTTTGCTGCCCACTGACTGGATCTGCCTGGGCTTTGAGGATGAAAGGCACTGCCAGGTTAAGCCTTGTAGGTCTTGCTGCTTTGTGTGACTGACTCTACAACTGGAGCTGCACCTCTAGCTGTCCACCCCAAGGAGATCAGATTTGTAAAGGAGAGCCAGTCCAAGGCAAATGGTAAATTAAAGGCCCTTTAATCTGTTGTCTGGATTGTCTGGATGACTTCAGTGTTCTCTGTTGATGCTGAGAACCTGAAGCTGTGCTGGAAGGTCTCCTTCAAGTTCTCACTGTGCAGCAGTGATTAACAGGGGTTTGGGGAGGCCAGACTTGCATTAAGAGCTTCTACACTGGCATACCCCCAGCGAGGGGTTATTGTCTGTGTGCTTTGTGTTCCTCCCCCAGCTGAGGGGACACTGTGGCTTTCAGAGCCTCGCCACAACAAGGTCTGGAATGGTTACAGGGTTAAGCTCTGTCCCTGTGAGCTCAAACTGGGACTTGGAGGCAGCCCAAGTCCACGGTCAGGGTGTCTCAGTGGCAGAACTAATGAACCCAGGATGGCTCTGACAGGCTGATTAGCACATGGGGAAAATCTGTATTTGCTGAGGCAGCCTCAGTGCTCAGCACAGAATGCCTGCAGTGGGTAATACATAAACACAATTTATTACTCTGTTAAAAACACACAGCCGTCAGTCAGGGGGACAGGAGGTGTCCTGGGTATGGATGGGTGGCTGGTGGTGTGGAAGCCGCCAGTGTTGGGATGCTCCCTCCTGCCAGCAGGGAGCAGGAGTTTCATGGCTGTCACAGAGGACACCGGGGCTGAGCTGGTGCCCTTCTGAGGCTCCAGGAGCTCCACAGGCAGAGATGTTCCCGAGGTCCTGTCAGACACCAGACTGGCCTCATTGGGTGTCCAGGGTCCATGGTCTGCTCCATGCAGACAGTGCTGGGCTGTGCTCCAGGCCAGGTCACAAGTGAGGGCTGTCAGTACATCACCAGCACTAAAACAGGCAGCCTCCAGTTTCAAAAAAAGCCTTCTAAATACATGCACTAACTTTGCTTGGGTCTGCATGGAAAGCTTTCCCAAGCCTCTGACATTTCAACTGAAGTGAAAATTCCTTTGAGGGACACCATCTCTTGTTTTTGGGAATTGCACGTCGTGTCAGAGGACTTGTCCCTGACAGCTGTGCCCGTATGGAGGTGGGAGGGGAGGTGCCAGGCCTTGGGGGACACGGGACACAGCACCTGGAGCTTGCCTGGCATGGCTGGGAGCAGGATGAGGGCAGTGGGAAGGGCAGGGTGGAATGGAGATGTGGTTTGGCTGCGAGCTCTGCTGCGTGTGCTGCTCTGCATGTGTGGGGCTGGGGCTGAGGGCGTTCCTGACTCTGCTTTTCTCTCCCCAAGCTGATCAGTGGTGGTTCCATTGTCAGTGCTGAGGCAGTATGGGATCACGTCACCATGGCCAACCGGGAGTTGGCATTTAAAGCAGGAGACGTCATCAAGGTCCTGGATGCTTCCAACAAGGACTGGTGGTGGGGTCAGATCGACGATGAGGAAGGATGGTTTCCCGCCAGCTTCGTGAGGGTGAGTGACTTCTGCTTTTTATTGCTCTAAGGAATCACTGCCGAGGCTCAGGACATCAAGAACTCACTCTGTTTTTACTGTGTTTGTTCTCACTGATGCTGATTCCCACTTCTTTACCTGTTTTCTGTCAAAAAAAATAGGGAGCAAAGAATGTTTCTGCTTGCTGCTGCCTCCCCAGCACACAATTTTTTCCCCTTTGGTGCAGCTCTTGTGTTTTGCCCAGGTCTGGCCAGTGCCAGGAGTGAGAGATTCGTGACTGGAACTAGAGCTGGGCTGCCGAAAAAAAGTTCTTGCTGTTACTCCGACCTGGGATAACAAATTGTGTTTGGTATTTTGGGTATACAAATTGTGTTTGGTATTTTGGGATTTTGGTATTTTGGGATAACAAATTGTGTTTGGTATTTTGAGTCTGACCCTGCAGCTGGTGGTGGCAACAAGTCTGGATAATGGATTTGTGTCAGGTGTGATTGAGGTGAAAACCTTCTTGCAGAAACACTCTCACCTCTTGTCACTAGCACATCTCCTCTGTGCTGCAGCTGGAAAGGCTGAACGAGAACAATCTCATTTTATTTGCTTAATTTAAACACTGAAATATTCTGGGCCAGTTTAACCTCTCAGTGCACTGACCAGTGTTGATTTTTTTGTGGTTCTGGGGAAAAGACTTAACAGCCTTTTGGTGTGGTGTCACAAACAAACTGTCTGCGGGAGGTTTAAGAATAGTCTGGAAAACACAGTCCTGCTTTTTAAAAACACACCAAAAAACCAATTGAACCAATGTCTTTAGGGCCCCAACCCATGGATCACTTGTCTTGGCTGAACTCCCCATCTCTCCCTACACTTTTCAAAGGTTGGGAGGATGGTTTTAGCAACTGTGGGGAACAAAGTAGAGGGAACTCAGTTAATCTCAGACAAATGTCTGGAACAAATCCTAGATACTGAGTCTTGGTGCTGGGGGTCAGAAGAGCCTGACCAGGCAGATTTCTTGCCAGTTCTATCCACAATCCCAATGAGAGCAATCCTTCCATCAGCTCTGCAAGGGGCTGGCTTGGCTGTTCCATCTGGGAATCACTTGTTGGGGGCAGGCAGGGACCAGACACCTGCCCTTTCCCCTCCCAGAGGGGAGCAACGCCTGGCTGTGCTGCCTTAGTGAGAATTAATATTTAAAAACAAGAGTTCTGGCTCATTTTATCTGCAGGTCTTGAAGGGAGGCTGGAGGGAAAGATTTGCCCCTCAGGTTTCCAAAGCAGCTGAATAAGGAATGAAAGAACTGCGAGAAGAGCAGATGATCACTCACATCATGAGCAGGCTGCGTTTTTCTCTGTTGTACTTTGAGCTCTGCTTTTTTAAGATGATGCCAGAAAACTGCCTGATTTAGCCAGGGTGGTTCTAGTTTTACTTGCAAAATAATTGTTTTTCTTTATATCTGTATTTCTCTTGTGCAAGCACAGAAGGAAAAAGGAACAATATGTTGCATAGAATATGAATAGTATTCAAGTGAGGGATGTCAGACAGACCAGACAGGTATAAAGCCAAATAGGATTAATTTCAGGATATTTCAGACTTCAGGCCTCTTGTAAGTACTGACAGGAGTGCAGGAGAAGATCACTGCACAGTTGGGCTCCTCTCAAAGTCCTTTGAATCACTTCTGAGGACAAAACTGGGCTGGGAACCCAGTTTGCAATGAGATGTCTGACGCTTCTTGCTCTCCAGCCAGATCATCTGAAAACCTTTGGCAAAGCATTTGGCACTCATGAAATCTCATAGCAGGGAACTTCACATTTGCAAGTGGAGAGGAAAACAGGAGCCTGCTGATTCCCTTGGCCTCCTTTACATGACAGCCAGGGGTGGCAAACAAAAACGCTCCTGAATTCCCTGCACACACAGCAATTGTTGTCTCCCTGCTCACACCTGCACTAATCCTCTTAGTAGCTTGGGATGTGGATAGAAGGAAGGTGGGGAGAGGGAACCACAGAGGTTGGAGCTCAGGAATTTTCAAGGAGAAACTGGATGGATAAAGCAATGTTTTTCTGAGGGAAGAGAAAGCGCAGCATAGGAGAAGTAAAATTTGGAGCCAGCAGGGAAAGGTGAATGATTTCTGCAGGGAGCTGCTGCACTCAGGGAGAAGGTTATGAACACCCCTAAGTCAGAAAGGTGGATAAGAACTCCAGAACTCAATTTAAGACCCAGCAATGAGCTGGGTTTAGACAGGTGAAGGTGTCTGTGATGTATTTTAGCCTGTCCTGAGCACACTGGACACCCACAGGGTGCAGCCGTGGTGGCTGCACAGTGTCTTTGAACATCCTCTCAACTTCCAGTGGTCTGACAAGTTGGGAGGTACAGCTGAGAAAAGCCAGCAGGACTTTCAAACAAGATTTCAGATTCTTGTGGTGGTAATGCCACTTCTTTCTCCTCTGTGGATGGCAGAGCCTTGGGCTCTCTGTACATTGTGGATTAGCGATGAGTTTTTGCATAACCAGCACATTGACACTGGCTCAGAAAAACAGGATCAGTGTAGGGAGGGATTTACAGCAGAGAATAACAGTCCAGGGCTGCCCATGGATCCATTGTTGTACCTTGGGGTCTCCTTTGGAAAGCACAGCAAGCCTCAAAACAAAGTTTTGATTGCAGAGCCCCTCATCAAGGCTCCAGAACAGCCCAGGTGAGACACTCCAAACACAGGAAATCAAATGGCTTAATGTTTGGGCTCTGACATATTTGCACTGCAAGAGAAATAAAAAGAGTAAAGCTTATGGATGCTGTGTAGTGGAATCTCTCCTCAGAGACATGGCAGAGTGCCCCTGTCCTGGGCAGAGAGGGGGATTTATTCCTGTGTAAAGCTCTCCTTAGCCTCTTTGGATACCAGACTGAGCTTGCAGAATATATTTCTTCTCACCTCAGCAGTGCTGAGTCTCCCTTCCTTATGTTACTAAGCCAAGGTAAAGAGCAAAACTGGGTCTGAGGAGCTTTTGCTGCAGCTTCTTGTTGTGCCTGGTGACTGAAGAAGGGAAGAACTGGTCCTGCCAAGGAGCAAGGAGGGGCTATGAAATCTTCATGATCTCCTCTTCCAGGAGAAGGTGCAGGGGTGGAGAAGTGCAGGGGTGGCAGTGCTCCGTGTTCTCTCTCACCGCTGCCTTGGTTCCCCCAAGTGTTGTAATTTTAGATTGATTTTCCTGCTGAAAAGCTGCCTTTGACCCACTTTATTTTCTGCTGCTAAAGGAGAAGTGCTGGATAAATTGCAGTGAGCTTTTAAGGCACTGTGGAGAAGCAAACTCTGAACCCAGAGCGTGGTCCCAGTGCCTGGCAGCTCGTGCCTTCACTGGGCAGGTGGGTTTAGCTTTTAGTTGTGCCTGCTCTGTGTTGCAGGTGTACTTCCCCATTTTGCTGCCCCATCTGCTTCTTTTAGCCAGTAAAATCTGATTGTATCTTGTTGAGCTCATCACTCACCTGCTGTTTCTCCACTGCAGCCCCTGCATTAGCATTCCCTCAGAGCCAGGGGCATCAGATTTCCCAAAGAAAGAGGGGGGAGCTGCAGTCAGAACCTTCTAAAGGCTCTGATTTGATTCTCCTGTGGCAAATCCAGCTTACAAATAGCTGTGCTGGAGGTAGGACCCAGCATGGGCAGCCCTGCTGGGGACAGGCTGAGCTGCAGAGTTTGGGGTGTTTCTTAAAGGCAAGGAACATTTCAGCACCCCAGGGCTCCCTGTGCCACCTGCAGCCCAGACAGGTCCCCCAGAGGGTCACACACTGGCACCGTGCCCTTCCCTGGACAAGCTGGAGGTGCAAAACCAGGGCTTTGAGGCCTTTCTTTGAGTCATGCAAACCAGGCAGGAATCTCCAGAGCCCCTTCCAGGCACAAACCTGCAGAGCCCTTCCCTGGCCCTGCCTTCCTCAGCCTGGCAGGGCTCTGCAGGGAGCCCTGAGCCTCTGCTCTGCCCCTGTGTGTCAGCAGGGCTTGGCTTCTGGGAAATGGGAGGGCTGAGCCCTAATTCCCACCCTTCTGATGGATGTAGCAGAGCACATCCAGTTTGCTGCAGTGTCCAAGCACCTTTTGGTCCCTGCTGGAGCTGCAGCCCCTGGGAATCTGGTTTGGGCTGCAGGGGTCAGGGAGGGAGCACAGGGCCTGTTCTCTGGAGCTGTTCCTGTTCACCTTTCAGGGATACAGAGCCTGGAGCTGTCCCTACAGGATCCCCTGTTTTCTCCCTCTCCAGAAATGAGTGAAGGGTGTTTCTGACCTTGGATAAAGGGAATTTCTGAGGCTGGGAATGGAGAAAGGGAATTTCTGAAGCTGAGAATAGAGAGTTTTAGAGATTAGAAGAGAGTAGAGGAAGAGCTGAAGAGGCTTTGCTAAAGTTATGGGGAGTTGGAGGGAGGAAAGAGAAGGTGTTAAAGAGCCTGTGGGCTGGAAGGTGAGAAGGACATTGAGGCTGGAACCAGATTTCTGAGGGAAAAATTCAGGCTGTGGAAGAAAAGAGTGGCAGGACTACAGGAGGGGAAAGCACCTTGCTTCATCTGCCTTTCCTTCTGCTGTCAAATGTCCTATTCCTGGTTCTGGAAGAGGATCCAAGAGATGCTCTGTTCTTCCCAGCAAACTGCATCCCAGCCACATTCCCAGCAAACTGCATCCCAGCCACATTCCCAGCCCTCCCACGCTGGGCAGGGGCCGGGGCTGGCTGGGACAGCTCCGGGGGACCCCCAGCATCTCCTGGCAGCTCCTCGCTCCTCCCGGAGGCTGGGGAGGGGGAGCACCTCGGCAGAGCCCAGCAGGGGCTGAGCCTGGAGGCTGCTGCTGCTTTACTCGTGCAGAGCTCTGCACCACGGGCCCTCCTGGGCTGCAAATCCTGGGATTTGAAAATCCTGGGGTTGCTCCTGGGAGCAACTGAGCTCCTTAATCCAGTGGGGAGTCCAGCGGGGTGGGGATGGACAGTGCTCGGGGGTGTGACACTGCACAGGGGTGTGACTCTGCTCAGGGAGGGGATGTGACACTGCACAGGGATGTGACTCTGCTCAGGGAGGGGATGTGACACTGCACAGGGGTGTGTCACTGCACAGGGATGTGACACTGCACAGGGGTGTGACACTGCACAGGGGTGTGACACTGCACAGGGATGTGACACTGCACAGGGGTGTGACACTGCACAGGGATGTGACACTGCACAGGGATGTGACACTGCACGGGGCTGCAAACAAGGCCCCAGCCCTGGAAGCAGCTCAGAGAGGCAGGAGAAGGAGCAAATCCTGTGGGAATGGAGCTGCTCCACAGAGCAGGGCAGGGTGGATGGGTGGGAGAGAGTCTTGAGGCTCTGTGCTTCCATGGATTCCTGCAGGTTGTTGGAGCCTCTGGCACTGTAACCCATGGCACTGCCCACTTGTCCTGTACAATCCAGATTCCCTGGGATGGCAGCAGTTCTCTGAAGGATGTGTGTGTATCATTAATCTGCCACGTTAGTTAACAGGGAGTGAGAATCCAGAATGGCACATCATCTGCTGGTTTTGTCCTTGTGAATATCCAGTGGAAGTAGGTTAATCATGGAGCTGGCTGGTAAAATGTTTGCTTTATTGTGCTTTCTGATCATTACAAGTTGATCAGGCCTCGGTGCCTGTTAAAGGAAAAAGTCCTCTCCATCCAGTGCCTGCACTGAGCAGGGTAAATCTGCAATAACTGCAGGTCAGTGGTGCTGGCCCAGTGCCACTGGGTAATTTTGGGCACCACTTGGGTAAAGCTGCAAGCTGATGAATTGTATTTATAGAAATTTTATATCATAGAATCCCAGACTGGTTTACGTTGGGAGGGACATTAAATCCCCTCCAGTGCCACCCCTGCCATGGCAGGGACACCTCCCACTGTCCAGGGTGCTCCAGCCCCAGTGTCCAGCCTGGCCTGGGACATTTCCAGGGATCCAGGGGCAGCCCCAGCTGCTCTGGGCACCTGTGCCAGGGCCTGCCCACCCTCATGGGAACAATTCCCAATTCCCAATGTCCCATCCATCCCTGCCCTCTGGCAGTGGGAGCCATTCCCTGTGTCCTGTCCCTCCATCCCCTGTCCCCAGTCCCTCTCCAGCTCTCCTGGAGCCCCTCAGGCCCTGGCAGGGCTCTGAGCTCTGTCAGCACCTTGTCCCAGGTCACTGCCTGTGTCAGGCACACTCTGCCCTCAGGGAGCTGTGCTGGCTCTCAGCAGTCACCTCCTTGTCTTCCATGTGCCTGAACATATTTTTCAGGATTCTGCTCCATGCTCCTGCTGGGCACTGAGGTGAGCCTGCCTGGCCTGTGGTTCCCTGGGTCTTCCTTTTTTCCCTTTCTGAAAGGATGTCAGTCATGGAGAACATGAATTAGCACAATGCAACCATCAGCTCTCTGTGGCTCCCAGAAGTGGTCCTTAGGGAAAAGGGCCTTTTTTATGTGATTATTTTACTTTTATCTGCCTCTGCAAGTTCTTGCATTACGCAAGAGCTGGTCATGACTTCCCAATTAGGGTTGAATTTTGAAATAGGACTGGGAGCCTCACTATAAGCCTGTTCCTCTCCACATGGAGGGGCCTTTCAATGGGAAACATCATGTAGGACCAGCATTATGAAACTTGATTATTTTTTTCTGTCGTTTTCACTGATTTTTTTTTAATTAATTCTTGATGGAGTGCTCAGAATGGCTCTCAGAGCTTGGTGGTTTGGCTGCTGGGTGTTTTCCATGGCCTGGGGGAAGCCTTCCCAGTGCTGTTTTATTTCACAGTCCCTGATGTTTTCCATTGCAGAGGTGTTTAAAGAGACCCTGGATTTATTATTGTAGGGTTCCCTGGAAATCCCCACAGGGATGGCAGCCACCCATCCTGAGCTGGGAGTATTGGAGAGATGCAATGAAGCTGGGAGAAAACAAGAGTTCTGAAGTTTCTTTTCTAAAAATGGAGATACTTGCACGGAGAGGGAGGGGCAGCTGTGCCTTTGTGTCCCTTTGGAGAGATGGGGAGCAGATAGACCTTTTTCCTGGAATGTGATCTCAGCTGTTCCCCACAGGAAGGAGGGAAATTCAGGCATTCTGGGGAGCCCCATGTGTGTGAAACAGAGGGCTCACCCTGTGAGAGGTGCTGGGCTGAAACAGGAGCGTTTGCAGCTCTGTCCAAATCACTCAATCTGACATTTCAGAAGTTTTTGGGCAAGGCCAGCATCTCCCCAGTGTGGCTGTGCCACCTCGCTGTCACCTGCAGCTCCATCAGTGTCAGAGGGGCACAGAGGATCCAGCCTGGGCTGGTGGCACTGGGACAGAGGCCACAGTTAACCCTTGAAGTGCCACCTTGCCTTGGCCCAGCACAGCCCAGCTCCTCCCCAGGGCTGAGAGCTGGAGGTGCAAACCCAAGCCCAGGTGTGTCTCACCTGAGTGCTGCTCATGGCTGAGAACAAGAGTCTGGGATGCATTTCAGCCCATATTTCAACAGCTCCATCAGTTTTTCCATGATTATCCCTGGGTTTGGGTGGAAAAACTTCCTCCAGTTGCAGGGACTGGCCCAAGGTCAGTGCCAGAGCTGCCACTGCACCTCAAGTTTTATTAGTCACGGTCCTGACTTAAATGATGCCCTGGAAGAAGGATCCTTGCTGGAACTTCAGAGAACTTCAGAGGTTTAGATGGAAGCAGGAATGTTTGAACAACACAGTGGGGTTCATCCTTCCAGCAGCAGAGGCTGCAGAGTGCAGGGTGGAAACACCTTCAGCTTCCTCTGGAGCTGATAAAATTGTTGCATTTGTTTTTAATCTAAGGCAGAAGTAATCTAGACTAGAACTGTATTTTTTTTTCCCTTTGGGAACATGGATCCTAGCAGGAAGGAGCAAAAATTTCATTAAGCAGGAAAGAAGGACTCCTGAGATTGGCAGATGAGGAAGGAGGGAGTGTTCCTGCTGTGCACAGAAGGCAGCCTGAATTTGAGGAATCATGAAAGTTTGTAAGTTTGCTATCTGCCTTGGAGTCTCAAAGCCTTTAGGATTCATGACTCTGGCTTATACACACATGTCTTGTAATGATTAGATCTTTTTGGCTTTTTTTTAAGTGAAAATCAATTTTTTTCTCATGATCACCTGACTCCAGGAGGTAGAGCTTTAAAAATATGCTCTGCTGCCAAACTGGCAGGAGTGTCATCAAACTTGGTAACAAGCTTTTCCAGTTGGGTTTGGGAAGGCTGCAAAATCCCTTTCTGTAGGAGAGGAAAAGCGGGGGGGGGGGGGGGGGGGGAGTTTTTTTAAACTTCAACCAACAGGGTTTAATCCCCACGCTGGTCCTGCTGGATTTTCCACATCTGTTTGTTGGAATGCCAATGAAGTTGTCACCAGGACATATCCCTTGGAGGACTCCCTGTGCCATTCTGTCCTTCCCAGGACACATTTTCCCTTCTCAGTGTGCCCTTAGGTTTTCCCAGCACTGAAATTGGTGGCACTGATATCAGTAGCTGGCCCCTGAGGTCACTTACCCCAACAAGGACATTGCTCAGCAGCAGCACTTCTATTTATATATTTAATTATTATTTTTAATTTATTTTTCAGCATAAACCACTGCTCATGTTCATGGGGTGTTGTTCTGCCTCAATGGACCACAAACATCTTGCAGAGGAGGTTGGGTTTGCTGAAAGAGACACTTTTCTAGCCAGCTTTTGGGTGGTTTTTCTGAACAAGAGAAATTTGTCATTTGTTTCAGTGTGCCTGGAGAGGTTTTCCATGTTGGGTTCCACTATATTTGGTGGGATTGGATCACCAGCTCCCTCACAGTGACCCAGGGCTCAGCCAGGTCTCCCAGTGCTGATGGAAATCCTACAGAACCCCTTTTAGATCCCCCAGATTTGCAGCATCATCAACATCCTGTTAAAGAAGAGATAGGTTTGGGGTTTTTGACGGTGTTTTGTTTTTTAGTTTTTAGGTTTGTTTTTTTTTTTGGCCTTTACGGCTCCCTGTGGGAGGGCAGAACGTGGGAGCTGCAAGAGGTGGTTTAGCAGAACAGCTGCTGGTTGGGAATGCAGGGAAGGAGCAGGGGCAGGTTTGGAGATTTTACTTTCCTAATTTACAGGAACATTGCCCTTTACAATCTGTGCAGAGCCCAGTTTAAACTGAATAATGGGAAAGCAGGAAACGCTATTAACATTGAAAGGAAACCTGAAGATCAGGTTAATGATGCTGCCTGGTTTCCTTGTACTCTGTGTGTGGACAGTTCCACAGGAAAATGTATTTTTAGGTTTGAAAGTCCCCAGGATTTGGGGACTTCAAACACTGAGAAGTTCCTTCATTTCCATCACTGAGGTGAGGTGGTCTGTGAAAGACAGGGGTATTTCTGTCAGCTCTAAGCTTTATTTAATGTTTGTTTACAAACTACCCTGAGCCAAATTTGAGTCAATCAGAGTTATTTTAAGCAGGTTTTGTGGGAAAAGGTAACAGAAGGAGCCCTTGATCCGTATGGTGTGTGCAGAGCACAGGCTGGTTCAGACACACAGGGGAGAGCTGGAATTTGCAATTTCTATGGATGATTTTTATTTGATATTGGAAGGAAGCTTCAGTGTGCTGAGAACACACAGATCCTTTTTCACTGCTTTTTGTAATTTTCAGTGCCCATTGCACCTGTCCCAAGCTGCCCTCAGCCCCCAGGTTTGGGAGACTTGCTCAGGAGTGTCCATTCCATGTGTTTTGGGGATGCCATGGTTTGGGGATCCCAATGTTGGGGTGCTGAGATGTGGAATTTGCCTGAGCCAGAAAGGCTGTCCCTGTGAGCTGATGAGGAAAGCTGCTGAGAAATGGGATCAGAGCTCCTTCACAACCCCTGGCCTGGGAGGTTACAGAGCTCCAGAAACACAACCCAGAGCTAATGGGCACTTCAGATCTCTGAACCAGCCACATCTCCACCTGGAATCAGTCCCCTGGGAAGGGCTTACCCCTGCTCCCAGAGGATGTTGTGTTCAGAGAGACCCCAGCTGGAGGTGGCAGGACCAGCACTGCAGTTTTCCTCGGGCTGCTCTGTCTCCCTCATGTCTGTCTCAGTCGGGAGCTCTTGGCAGCATTCATTCACTCATTCATTCATTCACCTTGTCACAGGGTGGTTTTATATTTGGGGTCAGAGCAGCCAGCGCTGCCAATCCCCAAGAGATGGGGAGTGTGTGGGGAGTGCTTGGGGCTGGCTGCACCGTGTGGAGCTGGGCAGTGTGGGCTGGGAGCTCTGTGCACAGCCCGTGGGGTGAGCAGGGGTGGATCCAAAGCCATGCAGCCTGAGCCAGCCCACCGAGCTGCCGCTGGGAATAATCCCTGTGCTGTCCCTCTGTCCTGCAGCTATGGGTGAACCAGGAGGATGGGGTGGAGGAGGGAACCAGCGAGGTGCAGAACGGCCACCTGGACCCCAGCACCGACTGCCTGTGCCTGGGCAGGACCGTGCAGAACCGCGACCAGATGAGAGCCAACGTCATCAACGAGATCATGAGCACCGAGCGCCACTACATCAAACACCTCAAGGACATCTGTGAGGTACCTGGGGCTG
>QUSF01000041.1:787942-870069 GCA_003676055.1 Chloebia gouldiae
GGCTGAGGACAGCACATGGGGGCTGGGAACAGGACATGGGGGCTGGGGACAGCACATGGGGGCTGGGAACAGGAGATGGGGGCTGGCCTGGGCCTGTTCCCACTACATCAAACACCTCAGGACATCTGTGAGGTACCTGGGCTGGGGCACACCTGGGGCTGGGAACAGGACATGGGGGCTGGGAACAGGACATGGGGGCTGGCCTGGCTCTGTCCCCACTACATCAAACACCTCAAGGACATCTGTGAGGTACCTGGGGCTGGGGCACACCTGCCCATGGTGGGGGCCTGGCAAAGGTTGAGCCTTGGTTTGTGCCTGGGTGATTTGGAAACAAGCTGGAGTGTCTAAGGACTGTGTCTAATGGAGGAGCAGCATCTGTCAATATGTATTGACAGTTCTGAGAATTTCCTGCTGGATCTGATAATTCCTTTAGTTTGTATTAACCAAAAGTGCAATTTCCTGACCTTTATTCCATAGCTCTTTGACTAAAACATGATGAGGCTGAGATCCTTCAAGCAGTCCTCTTAATTAAAACCCAATGCCATCTACTTTTGAACTTGTGATTGAGGAAATTAGGTTGTAATTAAACCAATCAGTTACCCATGTCATCTGTGCCTTTCATGTCGGGTTCACAATTTCCCCTGGCTCAGGATGGGCCCCATTTGCCTTTTTTATGGCGAGACTGAGGGCAAAACGTTTCCACCATGTGAAATGAAGAAGGGAACCAGCAAACAATGGACTCTGGTGACTGACCCCACAATTCCCCAGCTTGGTTCTTGTTCATTAGGTTACAATTAACCTCTGCAATCCCTTAAGATCAGGATTAGTGCCCTGAGCTGACCCAGAGTGCAGAGCCTGTGGTGCTGGGTGTTTGGGAAGGGGAACACGTGGCTGTGCCAGAGATGTTGGGCACTGTGTAGAGATGTCCTTATCAGTGAGAGGCAGAAGTTTGTGAGCACTGAAATCAAAGTCTGGGGATGGCTTTCAGCTCATCCTTGCAATGTTTAGGATTTAGTGAGTCTGTGCCCAGTCAATGTGGTGAATCCCCTTGGGAATTGTGCTTAGAGGAATGTCTTCCTCCCTTCATCCTTGCTGCTTTTCTCCCAGCAAGGCAGAGCAGCCATCCAAAAAGCATCTATGACACTTTTCAAAAATGGAAGAGCCTTGGGATTTCAATTTGGAAACAAATGAGCTTAATTTCAATGTGCTATTTCAGTCAGAGAGCTTTGCATTGGAGAAGGGAAGACTGCAGACACTTCTCCACATATTGTTTCTTTTCCTGCATTTGCACTTTTCTGTTGGAAACAAAAATAAAATTAGCAAAAATAAACCTTAACTTGCATCTCCAGCCATGTCACCATGTTTCTGCCAACTGGGATTCTCAGGAGGTGCAGACAGGTTCAGTTGCAGTGAGGAAACACTGATTTACTGCCCCTAATAATGTGTCCCAGACAGCAGAAATCCAGAAAGCTCTTTCTTTTCTCTGTATGATGCAGACTGGGATTGAAGGGATAAATCTTACCTGCAGGTAGAGCACCAGGAAATTATTCAGCTAAGCAGGGAGGAAGACTGCAATGGTCATTCTCATCTGTGGAATGATGGGCTGTGCCTTGCTGGAGAGAGGCTCCTTATGCTCAGCAATCCCTTTTCTGAGGAAGGCTCCCAGTGCTCTGTCAGCCAGGGCTGGCACAGCAGGGTGTGAGCAGGGCTGGAGTGGGAGAGCCGGGCTGGACTGGGCTCCCCATGCCCCTGGTGGGGTGGGCAGGGCTGTTGTTGTGCCACAGCACGAGCAGACAGCCCCCAATGAGCTGCTCTGACAGTGTCACATTCCCCTCTTCCCGGGGCTCTTTGCTTTAGGGTGTTTTAGGTGTAAGATGAAGGATGTGAGGTGTGAGAGGGGATGGCAGAGCAGCTCTGGCTAGGCTGAGCCTGGTTCAGTGCTGAGTTTAGCAGTGTGTGGTTCTTCTCTTGTATCTGAGCTGCAGTGAGTAACAAGTCCTGATAGCAGTGAGGCACCTGAGGGTGGGAGGTAGTTCCTGGAGGGTGGTGATGAAGAGCCCTCCCCTTGCTCCCCTCTGCTTCAGGATGCGTTTCCACTCCCTGCTCCTGTGTCACTGCAGACTCTGTTATTACTCCCAACACCAGGGCACGAGTGTGGCCAGGCAGGGAGCTCAGGAGCTGGCCAGCACCAGGATGAAAATCCCCTGTGCCAGCCAAGGCTTGTGGGAAGCAGCTGGATTGGTGGGAATTTCTCACCACAGCAAACCCCACTGCTCCCTTGGCTTGCTGTGGACCAGTATCCAAGTCCTGGCTGCCTGGGAGCAGCTCTGGCTCTGCTTTGCCTTTCCAGTTCAAGCAGCCTGAGCTTTGCTCCTCTGCTGGTTCTGGTTGTGTGCCCCTCAGCACCACCCTCACCTGTGTGCTGGGAGCCCTGCACAGAGAGCAGTGGGTTACAGACCCAGCTGGGTCTGCCTTGGGAGTGGTTCCAGGGCAGTGTAAGCAGCCCCAAAGTGGCTCAGAGAGGAAAAAATGTGGAATATTCTCGCAGCTGCCCTTGAAGTTATAGCCTGCAGCCCCTTTCTTCACTCCTTTACCCTGCTCTAAGCCAGACAAGAAGGATGGATGGATGGATGGATGGATGGATGGATGGATGGATGGATGGATGGATGGATGGATGGATGGATGGACGGACGGACGGACAGACGGACCACCTCTCCTGGCTGTCTCTAAGCCCACTGTGGGGTGAAGAAAACTTAGCACGTAACCTCCTGCAAATCCTGCCCAACTTTGGCCTATACTTCAGGGACTACATGGAAAAGTACTTTAAAGTCAGACAGTTTGGCAGCTATTTTTAGGTATTCATTGAGCAAAACACTCTCCAACATCTGCTCATCAGTCAGCTATCCCTTCTCAGAGCAAACCTGACGGGATGAGCAGAAGGAAGATGACATTGTTTTATGTAACAGAAATAAGTTTACTGGAAAAACTCTGCAGCAGCCTCCTCTGCTGTGTGTTATGGATGAATCTGCAGTCTTCTTTACCTGTCCTGTGCTGGAAACCACCTTCAAACGCACAGAGAGGATGAGGCTTGAGGATGAGGGAACTCCTCACATTCCTTTATTCTGCTTGTGCTTTCAGAGGTGCCTGCACAGAAATGTGCTGCTTCAGCTCCTCCAGACACGTGATTCCGGAGAAATGATGAAGCAGCACAGGGAGGGTGAGAATAGTGAGGATAGGAATTGCAGCCAATGGCAGCCCCGGGGCTGGGAGATGTTCCTGTGTTCGGGAAGGGAGGGATGTCACGGAGCACAGTGAGGGGACACTGCCCCGTGGGCACAGGGAAGGCTTTCTCCTGGCTTTTTCCTCGGGTTTTTTCCAGGCTGTTCTGAGATCAGCAGGTAAACAGGAAAATCTGCATGGAGAGATGCTCTGTGCCATTTCTCCCCACATAGGATTTTAGTTTGGATTTTCATTTGGATGCCCTCTGACCATCCCACAGAGTGGGAAGCAGCCTGCTCCCATTCCTCGTGGCCTTGGAAAATCAGAGCAGGAAACCCAGGGAAATGAGTCATCAAGGAGCTCCTGGGGGAAGAGGGACCTAGATTAGGAAGTATTGAAGCTGTTCCATAACCCAAACTTCTCAGCTGACAAAGCCAGGAAATTCAGGGTGATGGCATCCTCCGAGCTGAGCTGCACATGGCAGAGGTTGGGTCCAGGCCAGGTCGGCCAGAGTTGAATTTCTCATTTATGCTTGAAGTTCTCCCTGCCAGGAACCACATGGTGAGGCTGAAGGACAGTTCATTGCAGGGTTCCAATGTTCATTGTGGCCCAGCAGCTGCATGTTACCAGCTGGCAGTGTGACTAAGCATCCTGAGTTCCCAAATTTAGCCATTCCACTGGAGCTGCTGGCGTTTTCTTCACTTCATTTTTTCCCCTTCCTATATAATAAAGGCAAGCAAAGTAAGCAAAGTCATCTCCTGATATCCCCTGTGTTGTTTCTTTCCACTCAGGATGCTGCAAAATGGACCAGGCCAGTTGCAACATCTGAGATTTGGCCTTGCAAAGTTTCTAATCTAAATCATTCTGGTTAGACTTGATGATCCTAAAGGTCTTTTCCAGTGTTAACAATTTTGTGATTCATTGATGATCATCCTGGCAGGTGAAGAGTAGGAGGATGAGGGGATTTGCTCAGAACCTTCCCACCTTGCAGCACGTCAGCTGCAAACTTGTTGGGGTGCACTCCGTCCCCTCATCCAGGTTGTGGATAAAGATATTAAACAGAACTTGATGATGGTATTAAACAGCTTCCTTGTCCTGATTACTGGGCTGAAAGGAGAAGTCAGAGCAGGCTCAAACAGCCCCTCACAGCTTTCTGTGGAAGCTGTGCCTCTGGAAGGATGGGGAAGCAGCAGTGCTTGTAGGAGACCTGGGCAGGAGGTGTTGGAGGCAGTGGGGTTTGCAGGGGCAGGCACCCAGCTCTGAACATCCCTCCTTGCTGCCCTCTGCAAATCCTTCTTCCTCATCTCACAGGGTTACTTAAAGCAGTGCCGGAAGAGGAGGGACATGTTCAGTGACGAGCAGCTGAAAATCATCTTTGGGAACATTGAGGACATCTACAGATTTCAGATGGGATTTGTGCGGGACCTGGAGAAGCAGTACAACAACGAGGACCCCCATCTCAGTGAGATCGGACCGTGCTTCCTGGAACACGTGAGTCCACTGGGCATTTGTCCTCACATGGCATTCCCAAAGGGCCAGTAATTACCACTGACTCCATGCTCCTCAGAAGGCTGATCTATCACTTTATTATACTGCACTAATTAAGAAACCCATCGCCCTTACAGACGGTCACGATACAGATGGACCCTACTGGTCCTTGAATCCAAACACCATCACCATTGGCCAGTTAAGAAATCATCCTTTGGTACACAAATCTCCATAACACATTCCACATGTTCACAACAGCAGGTGCAGCAAGTGAAGATAAGAATTGTTTATCATTCTTTTCTCTGATCTTCTCACAGCCTGCCCCAGGACAATGCCTGGGAAAGCTGTGCCTGTTCTATGTGGCCAGAGGCCACAGGCATTGTCCCTCCAGAGCTTGGGCTGGGGAGGGAGAGAAAAACTCCAAAGGCAGGAACCTCTTCTAATAAAAGATCAGGGACTGCTCTGTGGTTCTCCATGTACTTTGGGAGATACAGAGGTGGGAGAACTTGGATATGCAGCTGGATAACCCCCAGTACATCTGAGTCACATGGATGAGGAGATACTGGAGGATTTTGCCTAGCCCATCCTACTGTTGCATAAACCACCTCCTGCAGGAGCTGATCCATTGGCCAGTGTTGTAAATATAGCAGGAAATGTCAAACAAATGCCAGCCCTGGCGCTGGAGGCTTTCCTGGGCAGAGAGAAGAGCAGGGTATCAGAGCTCACAGGTGCTGCAGCTCCTGTGCTGTGTCAGGGCAGCAGTTCACTGCTTATCAGGGGAACTCCTGATAAACATTCCTGAAACTTCAGCAGGACATCCCTAAAGAGTTTCAGAGCATCTTTAAACATCCCTGGGCCTCTCATTGGGCTTTCCTCTGAGAAAGTGCATGAGGTGTTAACATGGCTGGTTCTTATCAGAGCCTGCAAAAAGCAGCATCACATTCCACCTCTGTGCTGGGAAGATGTAGGAAATCTTGCTGAGAATCAGTAACTCAAATGTCATGACTCGAGGCTGTGCTGTCAATTCATTGATAGTGACAATAGCAAGAATGGCTGCTGCGATTTGGAGGAAGATCTGACACTTGCCTGTCACCAGACAGGGGCTGAGAGCTGGCTGATAAACTGATAAATTGTCCCTGCTTAGCCATTTGGGAAACCAAGGGGTGAGGATGTTTAGATCCTGTTTAGGGATCTCCAAGGCATTTTGTTTCTCATTTTCTTCAGGAAGAGAGAGCTGTCAGTACGTGGCTGGGTCAGCTGTAGGGATGGGAAGGACACTGGATCCCTGTTCCCAGAGAAGCAGCTTGTTTGGACCCTCAGGGATTGAGAAGTAATTGCTGGGCAGGCTGTCTTGGCTAAATAGAATCTGTCCTTTTTTTGGAAGGCATTGACCACAGCTCAGTGGAACTGGCTGGTTTACAACACCTGCCTTTAACCTGGGCTGTCTCAGAGTTAATTTGTGGTGCTGGGCTGTGCCCATCTCCTTCCCAGTGAAATCTTTCTCTGCCCTTTCATTGCCCTGTCTGCGTGGCCTAGGTGAATCAAGCCCAAGCCTCGGCCATGTGTCAGAGCGCAGGTCCCTCTCTGCAGTCCCTCCTTTCCCAGCACTTCTTCCAAACAGGAGGAGCACTGTAGGATCTGTCCTTCCTCCTGCTTGGGCTGTGCTTTCTTGGAAATCCAGACTGCTTTGGGTTGGAAAGGTTGAGTTGGGAAGATCATTTTGTTCCAGACCCTGCTGTGGGCAGGACATCTTTATAGACCAGGATGCTCCAAACCCATCCTTGAACACTTCCAGGGATGGGGCAGCCACAGTTTCTCTGGAATTCCATCCCAGGGCCTCCCCACTCTCCCAGGAGGAATCTGTCCCAGTATCCCTGTTGTGGCAGGAGTTGTTCAGAGTGCTGTGACCTTCCTGAAGAAGCGTGGTGCAAAAGACACCTTGGGGGCACAGGCACATCTGTGCTCGTGCTGGGTGATTTCAGCTCTTTCGGGATCCAGGCGCTGCAGAAGGAGAAATCGCTTGGGGATCCAAGGAGAGCTTTATTGTGCTCCTTCCTTGAAGGGTTCACTGACTAAGGAGCCACTGAGGCAGGGAAAGCAGGGGTTTATACAGGAGGGGCAGGGCAGAATGCTGGGGCCAATGGCATACATTGAATTTGCATGTCACAGCAAGGCATGCTGGGAGAAGCCTTTTTCTCACCCTAACAGTGAGGCTGTCTCCTGAAGGGTTCTCCCTCCAGGGGACAGCTGTGGGCTCTCTCCCTGTTGGCCCACCAGCCTCCACACATCCCATGGACCCCTGTCCTTCCCAGCCCTGCCTGACCCGTCCTCCTCATTCTGCCTTCACAGCAAGATGGCTTCTGGATCTATTCCGAGTACTGTAACAACCACCTGGACGCGTGCATGGAGCTCTCCAAGCTGATGAAGGACAGCAGGTACCAGCACTTCTTCGAGGCGTGCCGCCTGCTGCAGCAGATGATCGACATCGCCATCGACGGCTTCCTGCTGACGCCCGTGCAGAAGATCTGCAAGTACCCCCTGCAGCTGGCAGAGCTGCTCAAGTACACGGCCCAGGAGCACAGGTACCTCAGCAGGCACCCCAGGGCTCCAGGGCTGCTTCCCAGCAGGGCTTGGGGTTTTCTGTCCAGGGCTCCTTCCCACCCAGGGGTTGGTGTTTTCTGTCCAGGGCTCCTTCCCACCCAGGGGTTGGGGTTTTCTGTCCAGGGCTCCTTCCCACCCAAGGGTTGGTGTTTTCTGTCCGGGGCTCCTTCCCACCCAAGGGTTGGTGTTTTCTGTCCGGGGTTCCTTCCCACCCAGGGGTTGGGATTTTCTGCCCAGTGCTCTGTCCCACCCAGGGCTTGGGGTTTCTGCCCCGTAATCCTTCCCAACAGGGCTTGAGGTTTTCTGTCCAGTGCTCCTTCCCAACAGAGCTTGGAGTTTTCTGTCCAGTATTCCTTCCCTACACAGGGCTTGGGGCTTTCTGTCCAGTGCTGCTTCCCTACAGAGCTTTGGGTTTTCTGTCCAGTGCTCCATCCCACCCAAGGGTTGGGGTTTTCTCCCCAGTGCTCTTTCCCAACAGGACTTGGGGGTTTTCTGTCCACTGCTCCATCCCACCCCTCCCCAGGGCTTGGGATTTTCCGTCCAGCTCTTGTCCCTGTGATATCCTGGATAAACAGGAGCAGGACAAAGGGTTAGCAGACAGTTCAGTCTTCTCAAAGCAGCAATTCTCAATGGAGACACACTCAGCTCTGTTCTAATCAGACATGTGAACTCATTACCCTTGGATGTACTTTCTGATGCTACCAGTTACACTGGAAAAATTACCTAATTAGCATTCAGTGGTCTGAGAGGCTCCTTTCCTGCTCCTGGGGAGAACCTGGGCACAGTGAGTACAGGGCCAGGGTCTGCAGCTGGAGCCTGATGTGGGCAGAGCTCCAAACCTGCTCAGCTTTTCAGCCCAGTCCCATCTCCAGTTTCGCCATAGAGTTTAGGTTCAGAGGAGCACCCGCAGTTTGATTGCTTCCCAAGATTTCCAGGATCTCTTTGGCTGCTGCTGAGGACAATCAGCCTGGCTGCCTGACACTGTGAATCAGGAGCAGTGCCTGTGATACCACTTGGGATTTACTGCTGTGAAAATAAGGTGAAAGAAAAATCAGGCCCTGTAAGAGCAGATTTGTTCCTACCCTGCCAATTTTCTTACTTTTTCCAAAACCCATTTAAAAACAAGTGAGAACAGAAAAGACCAGAGATGTTTCAGAAACTTCTGCAAATGCTTGATGGCTTGTTTTTCCCAAGCCCAGAGCAGAAGTGTGATGTGAGCAGAGATGCATTGATTTGCTTTGACCTGACCCACAAGTCTTGAGTGACTCAGGGTAGCCAAATGCCCAAAATCACCAATTTAGTCAAGCTTTTGGCTTCAGATCCAATTCCTGCTTTTTCAAAGACCAAATCAAACTTGGAATGGACTTGTGGGAACCTCGGGGTACCAGAAAGCAGCTCTGGGATCCCACAGATTGTGGGTTTTTCCCTTCAGCAGCCATGGGAGGACCCACAGCACTGGCTGGGAGCTCAGATGTGGCTTCCCAACAGGAGGGTGTTTAAAATGACCCTCTGTGAGTTATGGGAACCACAGCAAAGGGGGGGATGTGGGCAGTGTGATAACACCAGGGTTGGGTTATTTTGGGAGCACATTTCTGTTCCCTTTGGGATGTTTTAAGCTCACCATGTTGTTAAGGAACCACACAGAGTCGTGTTCTGAGGAGCTGTGGGAGCTCTCCTGTGGTCAGCAGCAGCTGGGTGACTCAGCCTGAGGGCTCTGTGGCACTGGATTGCCATGGACACCCTGTTTCTCCTTTTCTCCATGCTCTGGGAAGGGAAGGCAGGGTTTGCAAGGTGAGGTTTGCTCACCTTGCATTAGGAGGTGTAACCCCTGAAGCTCTGACAGCACAGGGAGGAAACCAGTGGCTGCACAGTGGTGCCATATCCCAGCCCTGGAGTGAGGCAGAACATGGGAAAACACAGGATTCCCAGGGAATACAGGGATGTGACTTCATCTAACAGAGGAACGTGATCCTCTTTTTGCTTTCTTCCTTCCTTTTCACTACCACCACACCTGCAGAGCTGTGGATTTTCCCTACACCAGGTCAGGGCAATGCTGAAACCAGAATCCAGACCACACTCCCCAGAGATAACACGTGATGCTTGGCAAGGATCTAAACTTGGATTCTGATGGAGCACTTGGAAGTGACCACTGCAGCCCCAGCAGAATTGACAAACCATTTATTTATCTTCATCTCATGGTTAATGGGATCCTATTATTGCTTCATGGCCAAATGCTCTGCTCCTGTTGTTTTTTTCTTCTAAGTTTTTGCCAGCTCTGCCACAGATATGGGCTGGGAGCCCAAAAAGTTCAGTTCTGAGCCTTTTCTTCATTACAGCATGGCAGGAAAACATTGCTGGGGTTTTCTCAGTGGAATTAGGGAATTAGCATTCCCAAGATAAACGGCTGGCACCATCCCACTCTGCATGGAGGCAGGATGGGGGTGAGCTCAGAGCCTGCCTCCCTCCTTCCCTGCCTGTGTGCAGCTTGGTTCGTTTGAATTTTTCACAAAGCCACATCTGTTCACCTCTTAAAGATCTACTCCAGTTTAATATTAATTAAATATAGGACAGTCCTAAGTGCAGCTTGCTGGAATCCTGAGCATTCCCAGAGCAGAAGGGAGCTGGAGTTGGGAATGTAGGAGCCTGTGAGGAGACTCTGCCCAGGGCTGCCCTCCCTTCTGAGCATGAGGATCACTGCTAGGAGATCACTGGTGACTGTCTGCAAACCCTGCACCTCTCACTGCCTCTCCAGAGCCTTCCTGGCTGTAGGCACTTCCCTGTTTCCCCATAGAACTCATGGGTGCTCTCCAGGCCAGCCTGATGCCCCCTGGCACAGCTCCTTTCCTGCCTTACACAACCAATGTTCCCTTCACACAAAGGGAAGCACAAGAAGTTCTTCACTGTGTAGCACAATCCCTTCCATCCCTGGAGGTGTCCAAGGCTGGTTGGATGGGACTTGGAGCACCCTGGGACAGTGGAAGATGTCCCTGCCCTTGGGAGGGGGTGGAGCTGGATGTGCTTTAAGGTCCCTCCCCACCCAGACCTCTCTGTGATGGCTATATCTGGCAGCCCATCCTCTATTTTCTTTTATTTTGCTGAAGGCCCAGACCTGCTATCCTGGAATTTGTGGGATTATTTTTAACCACACCTAGATTTTTGACATAAGAATTTAAGAACAAAATGAAAACTCAACTCAAGATTTCATCTGAGCAAGGATGCCAAAAGAGCAAATAATATTTTTTGCATATCACATTGTGTTTGTTTCTTAGTATTTGTCCTGTTGGGAACACATGGAGAGGGGATCAATTCCCAGTATTCACCCCTCTTTTAGCTGTCACTAGCACAATCCTTAGCAATAATCAATAAAGCCATTCCCCCTGCAGCTGCCCAAGATGGCAGTTTTTCTCATTAGTCAGCAATCAATAGCAGCCCTTAAGTTAATAATACATCGTGGTGGTGCTGTGGCAGCTGGCCTTGCCTGTCTTCCCAGTGGAAATGAACGTTACAGCTCCTTGGAATGGAAAAGCAGGCACAGGGCAGGAATCAATGGCATTGATTTCAGCATCACTTTTTGAAAAGACTGATCATCATCCTCAGTGGCCCTGGCAGGAGCCTGTTCTCACTCTGTGTTACTGCACTCAGAGGGACATGCAGGGAATGAAAAAAGAGTTGTTTGATTTGCTCACCTGAACTGCAGTGAGAGTGAATTCCACGGGGTGACTGCTCTGGGAGTGGCTTGGAAGGTGCTCTGGTCTTTGTCTAAATTAACCCTTTACTAAATGTTCATTTTAAAAACAGAAAAATCCAGGCCCAAAGACAGGCTGTAAAAGTGTTCAGCCTGTCTTTAGAATGCTCTTCAGCTGGGCTCCTTGAGGCTGTAAAGGGCTCACCAGTGCTGAGCTGGTAGAGGCCAGACTGGGCTCCCAACTCCAGTTTCCATCAAGCTGCTCCGTTGTGACAATCCAGATGGAAAAATCCCATCGTAGCACTGAGGGGTCACCCGTGCCCATGTCCCTTTGGGTGGTGAGGGTGTGACAGGCTCCTGGGCGTGTCCTGCTGCCTTTGATGGCCTTTCCCTCTGTGTCCAGTGACTACAGGTACGTGGCCGCTGCCCTCGCCGTCATGAGGAACGTCACGCTCCAGATCAACGAGCGCAAGCGGAGGCTGGAGAACATCGACAAGATAGCTCAGTGGCAGGCCTCTGTCCTGGACTGGGAGGTACAGTAAACCTGGCCTGGCAACCTGGAAAATCCCTTGGATTATCTAATAACACCCTATGGTTCATTTCCTACAGTTTGGGATGAAGCCTGGGGTGGAGACGGCACAATCGTGATTTTGGGCTGGTGCTCAAATGTTAACAGTACCCTAAAGAAAATCCAGTTCCAATTTCATCACTAGCAACCCGGACTGGCTTTTGTGGTTGCAGTGCTGGTAGTAGGTGAGACTTGGAGCAAACACCATGTGCATTCTGCCTCTGCTATGTCACTGGGGAGGAGGGAGGGAAAGACGTAGCAAAAAGCCCTGGAAATTGCAAGAGGTTAAGAAAATGAAGAAAATCCTTTTGGTGGTTGCTTTATGACTGGAAGCCAAACTGTTAAACTGGAGTTAGAAATGCTATTTGCATTTTATAAATGACATCCCACTTAAAGATATTTCTGAACCAGCCCTATGTGTAGTGATGGTGTAATTAAGGAGCTGAGAGGCACAGGGAAGGCAGAGTCAGCAGAAGGATTCCTCACCAGCAGGCCTTCAGTCTCTACATTTGTGCCATGTGTTTGGAAGAAAAGCCATACTAAAATTATGTTCTTCCTTTCTTTTCGTCCCTGATTTTTAAAAATCATTGTATGGAAGTAATCCATAAATAGGGTTTTGCAGCAGATTGAGGACAAACGTTTTGTAAATCCTCTCGCTGTTGTCATCAGCCCATGTGTTCAGCAAGAAGATAATCAGAGTGATGGAGCAGCCTTTCGGCTTCCTCACTTGTGAAGTCTGAAATAACTCCACATTCCAGTCATGGGGATCATGCTGTGGAAATGAGTGTGTGGGAAAGAGGCGTTCATCCTTTAATTCTTTTATTTCTGGCAGAGATCTGGGAAGGCTGGGAGGAGAGGGAGCGAAATACAGGTGCATCACCTGTGTCCTCCTTGGCTGAACTAGTTTCATTGCTGTGATGGAGGATGGAGGTTTATCACCCTGGATCTGGTGATAAAACACACAATAAAACACATAAATGCAGCAATCAGAGCTGGGATTGTAGCTGGCTGGGAGAGCAGAGAGCACAGACAATGTGTCTGATTGTTTTACTGCTCAGGAACATCTCTCACTGCCACACAGACTCATTTCCAGAATGAGGAAACTGCTCTGCAGGAGGCACAGGACCATCAGCTCCACGCTCAGCCCTGGAGTGTGCCATGGGATGAGCTAATGGGGGTCATTTGTGAGGAGCTCTGAGACCCTCACTGTAAATAAATCTCAATTAAGGCCAGATCCATTCCAAGCCAGTGAATATTCATGTGTGAGAGGGAAGCCAAGGTGACCTCCACACAGGATCTATGGAATAGCAGTTGCTTTTTCTCTTCCATTAGCTCAGTTGATAATTCATTTTTATTTAGCCCTGTCCTTGATAATTCAGTCCTGCTTAGCAGTACCCATTCTTTATCTCCATCCCATCCTCAGGCACTTGCCAAATTATTCTTCCAGGCTTTTTTCAGCTATTCCAGATTTTGAGCACATTATTGCAGCCACATCCTTCAGCTTCTCATAAAATAGCACAGCCTGCTGCTGGTGTGCTCAGAAATCCCATGGGAACACAGCTCCTGGTCAAAGCAAAACACCCTCCTTGCCCTTTTTATTCTGGATTTTGGATCAAGAAGAGTCACAGAGTTTTGATGAGAAAGTAGAGGATGAGAGCTAGACTCAGCAGAGGGTTTCACTGCTGATTCTTTCCTCTAAAGCAGTTCTGAATCACCAGATCCAGCCCCCACTGCACAGCTGTCCATGAAACAGCCAGAAGGATGCACAGAGACCCAAAATACCCAGGAGTGAGCCACAGTGTAATGCAGGAAGAGAGTGGGAGAAATGAAAAGATTGGATCTTTGGGAAGTGCTTAGATTTGCTGAGATGTGTGCAGGTGTTCCTTAGGCACTGCAGACCCCAAATCCCACTCGGTGGCTGCAGGGATGTCGCCAGGACGTGGAGCATCCCCACCCCCTGAGGGCTCAGAGCTTTGTCTCCTGTGCAGTTTTGGGGTACAGGAGGGACCTCCTGGTGTGTGTCCCCAGCCTCTCCAGGCTATGGGGAAGGGACAGTTCTGGTCTGAGGAGAAGAGCACAGCTCCCAGGTGGTGCTTGCTGTCAGTGCTGTGCTGTCACACGGCCTGTCCAGTCTGTGTGGAGTTCCCTGAGCAGAGAGAGGAACCCCCAGCTGTAATTCCCAGCTTTCCTGGCCCTGCTCCTGCTCTAATCTGACCTTTCTGTACCTGTTCTGCCCATCCCAGTGGCTCCAGAGCACAGGCACTGCACAGCCTTCCTGAGACCCCCTGGAGACAGCAAGAAAACAGGAACCAGGTGTAAAAAATTGCCAGTTCAGTCTTTTTTCCACCAGAAATGCAGGCAGGGCACAAGATAGAGCTAATCCCAAATTCCCACCGCGTTGGCACTTCACAAATGATCTCAGTGGCTGAATGTTGCAGCACGTGGAAATATTTCATTTGGAGGAATGTCTGTTTTTCCTCAGCATCTTGAGACTGATGATGCTGATTCTCTGCTCTGAAGTTGCGTTTTCGTTTCTAAATTTACCCATGTTTTGTCAGGAGATGGTGGAAAAAGATATTTTAAAGAAGAAGGGAAAATTCCCAACCAAACAAAAAATACTTAGTGAGGGAATATCTGAAATGTTCTCACGTATAAAATGTGTGAACATTTTCTTGCAAGTGGAGGTGTTGTTGGGAATGCTGATCCTAAAACAAATAGGAAAGGTAAGGGTGTGTCCAAGCTGCTTTAAGCAGAGGGGTTTTATTGAATCCCATATTTTAGGAATCATTTTTATCCCCTCCATGGGATAAAAATTTATCACATGCATGGCCCCATGGTGATGAATTTCAGGGTGAGTATTTGAAAACTGCAGATATCCTTGAGTTGACCAAAGCCAGAGGTTTTCCCCAGGAAATCCTGTAAGCAGGATCTGATTGTTTATATTGCCAGTGGGACCAGGAATGGGTGGCCTGGCACAAGGGGCTGCCAGGCATGAAGTCTTATGGAATTATTGGCAGCTTTGGCATCTTTAGCCAAGTAATGACTGAGCAGAATTGTAAGGGAAGATCCTGATCTCACTGGCTGCTGTAAATCAGGAATAATTCCAGTCACTCTGAGATGAGTTCCTGCGTAATTTGTGGCAATGTGGGTTTGACTGAGAGGCCTGGCTTGGTCTGCTGCCACGTGTGAGTCACTTATTTATTTTGTAACCTGTATTCCCAGTGTATAAACAGACCCAGAGAGGTGCTGCCCACAGCAGTCCTCCAGTGCCTTTTGTGCTTTGAGCTGGTAATGGCTCAGGATTTGGGGCTTCCACCACCTCCCACCGAGCCCTTTCAGTTCTGAAGTGTTCCCTGATGTTCCAGCTCCATTACCCCCGGCTCAGCATCGTCCCCTTGCTCACAGTGACACACCCTCAGATCAGACCAGTGACATTTAAAGGAGCAAGGCAAACCCCCACACAGAGCTGGCTTCAAAGGCAGCCAGAGCATCCTGGGCAGCCTTTGCTGCTCTCTCCCTCCTCTGTTCTGCCCTCTGAGGGAGCTCCAGCCCTCAAAAGCTTGGTGGGAATAGCTCCACACACACACAGAACAGGATTAAAAGAGATTTCCACAAAGCCCATCATCATTTCCAAGCTTTTGCCAGCCCCAGGGCTGTATTTACACCCCTCAGGTACATCCCTGCCTTCCCCTCTGCTCCTGGTCCCTCTCTCCTGCCCTCCAGATGAATTCTGTGAGCCCAAGGAGCCCTGTGTCACCTGTGCCACCGTGCCCAGCTCGCTGGGCATTGCTCTTAGGCAGATCTGGGCTCTGTTGCCATGGGCAGGACTCACTCAGCCTCCCCGAGTGCCCTGTATGGATGATGTGGAGATGGAGAACAGGTCTGTGCCTCAGCACACCTGGAATTGCTCAGTTTTGTGCCTTTTCACACAGCTCTTGAACTACATCAAAACAAAATGAAGCAGCAATCACTGCAGCAGTTCAGGCTCCCTCTCCAGCTCTCCAGCAACACTTCCTTCCCTTTCAGCCCGTTTTTTTCTCACAGGAGGGAGGTGATGTGGCTCCCCTTCCCTGGGAGGAGATCTGTGGACAGTTAACCAGGTTTGGCAAAGGACAGAGCCTTGCTCATCAGCTTGGATGGGTTTGAACTTGCTATTTAAACAAATTAATTTGGTTTGTGTAGATATTTAGATATTTCTGCCA
The DNA here is from genome assembly GCA_003676055.1 of Chloebia gouldiae. Classification (NCBI taxonomy): domain Eukaryota; kingdom Metazoa; phylum Chordata; class Aves; order Passeriformes; family Passeridae; genus Chloebia; species Chloebia gouldiae. The sequence continues at coordinate 803,706 of QUSF01000041.1, forward strand.
AAGATTCCCATGGTTTGCCACTGTGGCAGCTTCCAAGAGTATTAAATTTCCATGAAGGGAGAAATATATAGATATTTGAGAAATTTAATGAGCATTGTCCTTTTAAATTTCTTCTCATTCCTGTCATTTACGGGTCCTTTAAATCAAGACTTGCTGCCCTTAATTATGTAATCTATAATCACTGGCCTCAGCCTGATGCTGCATTAGTGAATCCAAGAGTGCCACGAAAGGAAGCTGCCTGTAACCACCAAAGTGAGGACAGCCTGATGAGAAATCCTCCTGGGGAAAAAAAAAACCACGGCAGGGACTGAAATGGAGCTTTCTTTTTTCACCTTCTTTTATTTTTTTCCCCCCAGCAACAGAAGGTATCAGAACTGAGCTTGTTGAAAAGGACAACATTTCGCTGGCGTTCCTTTCTGTGATCTCAGTGTAGCCCCGGGTGCTAATCAGCCTGTCAGTCTCTAATTGCAGAACAGCAGTGTCAGGCACGAGAGAGCCCTGCTGGCTCCCTGGGAGCTGGAAAGGGCACAAATCCCCTCCTGGTGCCCAGCAGGGACAGCACGGGGCCGTGCCGGGGTGGGTTGGGGCAGCTCCGGTGGGCTCTGAGCTTTCCTGAGCTCAGGGAGGTGTCTGGAGGGGGAGCAGCTCTCAGTGCCAGCCCTTCCTTGGTGTCCTGCTGCTCCCATTTAGTTCATGACACTCCTAAACCCCGGTGGTTCCTGCCAGCTGCCCATCACAGAGCGTGGTGCTCACTGCAGCAGCGCTGGGGAGCTGGGGGTGCACATCTTCCAGGCAGCAGCAGCAGAGCTGACCCTGAGCTGTCCCAGCCAGGAGTGGCCCAGGGACTCAGTGTGTCACTGCAGGGCTCGAGGGAGCTCACATCCAGCCCAGAGCTGGCTCCTTCTGCTCCCAGTGCTGCACACCAGGGACTGGGGCTCTGCCTGGCACGGCGTGGGGAAGAGAGGAGTCAGCTTGCCATGGCTGCCCTCTGGATGCTGCAGGATCTGCATGAAAACCCTGGATGCTGGGAAGGGCTGAGGGGTTTTTTGGAGGCTTCTGGGTCAAAACTCAGGTTGGAAAAGGTGTCAGGAGTCAGGGTTTCTCTTGGCCACTCTGCTGCTGTGCTCTCTGCTGAACGTCTGTCTGCCAGTTCAGAGCAACTAAAGGTTCAGCCTCTTCCTTTTTCAGCAGGGTTTAGCTTAACTGACAGAAGGATACAGATGATCCGGCCTCTGTGGGAATTGGAAAAAAATGGAGAAGAAAAAGTAGATTTTTTTCCTGGTTCTGTACAGATTCTGTACAGGAGGTGTGGGACTGGGACAGACATTTGGGGAAGTCTGCCTGGAGCAGGGATCGAGGCATGCTGGGGGAGCCACAGTGACAGTGGAGCTGAAAAGCCAATGTCCCTCTTTGCCCCCCACCTTGCAACTGCCCCCTGAGCCCCTCAGTGGGGGCCAGGAGAAGACAATTTTTGCTCTTCAGGGAGGTACAACTGTGTCAGGACAAGAAAAGCCTTTGGAGGTTCGGAGGTTGTGCCCTGAGGCCCCTCTGTGGGAATTGGCACAGCAGCCCAGGCTGGAGGAGAGGGGCAGGACCATGGACACACTGCTCCTGACAGCCACGTGCCAGTTCCAAACTCTTTGCAATCTGTATTTCCCAATTTACTCACCCCAAGTGGGAAATCAGCTATTTCTGGCCTATAGACTGGATATAGAAATTGTTTTCCCACATAAGAAATGCAATACAAATCCCATCATTTCGGATCTGGATGTTTTTGGCTTATGTTGCTTGCAGGGACTACACAGTTTGGATTCAGCTAATCAAGTAGAAGTGTTTACAGAGCCCTCTGTGTGTCCTCAGGCTTCAGATGCTACCACGGGAGTAAAAGACAAAGCTGGCTTTCTATTTTTAGCAGCCAGCCTCTCCTAAGCTCGCCCCCTCTCCTAAAGCTCCCATCCATAGGCTTGTGGGAATCTTCTTCATATAAGTTCATGTGTAGCCAGGAAATCTCACAGTTTCTGGGGCTGGTGTGTTTTCTTCAGGGGCTTCTTGTCCTGGGGCTCATGTCCCCCTGAGCTGTGGCAGCAGCACTCGGTCCCTGGACTCTGGCCAGGCTGAAGTGGGACCCTGCTGAGGCACTGGGTGGTCACAGCCCATCCCCGTGGGCAGTGACCCTCTGTGTCCCTGGGAAGCCACCCCTCGTTAGCCCCTGGGGCAGCACAGGCACAGGAGTGAGGCAGGGAGGTGGACAAAGCCCTGGCTAAGGCCGTTTGGAAGTCTGTGCTGCAGCTTGGTGATGCAGTGACTTAATGAAGCTGCTGCTGTCACAGGGCCTGGGGACACAGGCGGTCGCTCCCAATCAATGCTGAGAGGTTAATTACACATTTACCTGAGCAGCAGTTTGAAATGCTCACCACAGAACCAGGACTGGGGGGACTCCTGGCTGCCTTGGCACCTGCAAGTGCGAGCAGCACCAGAAGTGTGTGTCTAGCTAGATGCCCCCCATAGCTGGCTGAACCTCGACAAGCTGTTTGCTGGGATTTTTGGGATGCTCTCGTCTCAGAAATCAGTTCCAGCTTGGCATCAAAGCCAGAACTGCAGTAGTTCACAGCCAAAAAGAAAAAAAAAAAAACTTCTCTGTCTTGCTCCTGAGTGCTCTCCTGAGTGCTCTCCTGAGTGCTGCTCCTTACCTTTCAGCTGGAGCCATCCCGCCTCCTCCCTCCGCGCTGCTCCACCGAGATGCCCACGGGGCAGGTGGTGGTGAATTCACCCATTTTTAATAAATAGATTTTAATTAACTTTTTAAAAAGTCCAGCTCATTCCAATTAGTGGAGGGTGAGTGCATTTGTTCTCTCAGAGAGTGGGAGAGAGAGCACTGTGTTTTCAAGACCATCTGCTCATGAATCCTTAAAAAAAACTCGGAGAGGAAAACAAGCCTTAGCCGGAGGCAGGGAAGGGTGAGGGCACTCCGGCAGCCAGCAGGGAGGCCTGGCCAGCCGGGGGTGCATGGGGCTGCCACAGGAGCCAGGGTGGTCCTGACAGGATTTTGGAGGTGGGGAACTCTAATGAGCTCTGGGAGAAGGGACTGGCAGTGCCTGGATGAGTGAGAAGAGAGGCAGCAATCCAGAGGGCTGAGTTCTGGCAGCCTCACAGATGGGGAACTGCTGCCCCAGTGTGTCCCAGGCTTTTGTAGCTGGCTGGAGATTTCAGAAGTGCTTTGGGTTGCTCTTCTAAAGGGAGAGCATGCAGAGAGTTTGGTGCCCTGAATTCAAAGTGCCTCCAGGGTGGGCAGGAGGAAGGGGCTCTTTTCCTGATGCCATCAGCACCTGCAGCAAGATCCAAGGGTCTGGGGGTACCTGGAAAGGGCAATGGGGACAGTGTCTGGGGCAGCTCTTTCCCCATTGCAGTGTGAGCTGCAGTGACCATGTTTCAAGCATCCACACCTCCTTCATTTATTCCCCTTTCTTCAGAATTATCCCCCGGTCCCAGTCTCTGGTCCAAAATTATATGGGGTGGCTTTGACAGCTGCAGAAGGGCCAAACTCTTACTAAATTGCTGCTTCTGCCCATCATGCAAAGACAAACTTGTCAGTGCAGTTGACTCAGCCTCGTTCCCTGTGCCCTCCAGGGAGACGATATCTTGGACCGCAGCTCGGAGCTGATCTACACGGGAGAGATGTCCTGGATTTACCAGCCTTATGGACGGAACCAGCAGCGAGTTTTCTTTCTCTTTGATCACCAGATGGTTCTCTGCAAGAAGGTAAGGACACAGCTAAGGGCATGTTGTGGGCAGGCTTGCCAGTCCAAAGTGGTTTTCAGGGCACGGTGGCTGTTGGCTGCACGTGCAGAAGAGGGTGTGGAGAGCCCTGAGGAAGGACAATCCACATGCTCGGGGTGGGGAGCACTCTGTGATAGAGGGATTTTTGTGCTCATTGCAAATCCAGCCTCCACTTGCTCTTTTCATGCTTCTATCTCATGTGCCCCTGGTTTGGCTCGTTGCCTCCCTTCTTGTTTTAGGTTTTGGCTGCAGTGTGTGATCTGGGATTAGATAGCCTTGCAATTCCTGTATGAACTACAAAACCTGGCACGGGGCTGACAGCCCAATTGCTGCATTGAGATGGTGATGAGCAGCAGCCAGGCTGTGCTGGGTGTCTGTGCTGGTGCTTGGGGAGAGGCTTTTCAAGCCTCATCCTCCTGTCTCAGCTGTGCTGGGTTTTATGGGGCAAAAACTGGAGGAAGCCGTGGAAAAGGAGGGAGGGCAATGCAGGATGCTGGTGCTGGTGTGCTGTGGTGTTAGTAGCAGCAAGTGAGGTGTGATCCACAGAAACTGTGTCCAGCAGCAGCTCTGGTACCCATGTGTCCCACTGAGGTGACCCCAGCTCTCTGCCACCACGCTGGTGTGACACAAAGGGACAGAGCTCCTCAGTGCTGGCTGTGACAGATCAGGATTTGCTGTCACTCCCTGCAGCCACACAGAACTGTGCAGGGGGTGTCCCTGGGACAGCACAGGGCTGTGTCTGTCACAGCTCCTGGGCTCAGGACAGGCTGAGCCTGGCCCCCTCCGAGGAGCCCTGGCACCGTGGGAAGGGCATGGGTGGGGACGTGGGTGGCTCCTGACTCAGTGCAGCATCACTGCCCCTCCACGGCCCGGGCACTGCAGTGGGTGGCACTTTCTTCTCCTGAGTCATGGCTGACTGCAGTTCTGCCTTCTGGAATGCCTGTGCTTGTTTTCCCTCCTTGTTGCTTTCCCCCCTTGGCCAGCCCTGTACAGGAACATCCACAGAGCAGCAGTGAGAGCTGCAGTGAGCCTGGAGGAGCACAGCTGCTTTCCTTCTTAGCGCTGACCTCCTGCTCTTTGACTGTGACCCTGAATTTCCAGTTCAGAAGGCAGCATCCAGTCTGGCTTGTACTGGGTCTGGTGCAGAGAGGTATTGAGCATTCCCTTAACTCTGGGAAAATCAGGGTTGGGATTCCCATGGTCATCAGCACGAGTGGACAGTGGTCAGCAGTTGACAGTGGGCTGCTGGGGGCCAGCAGGGTTCATCAGAGTTCAGCCAGTGTTAGTGTTTCACTGTCCTCCCCCCTTCTGCAGGAAAAGGCATTTTGGGAGGTGTGGAGATGCTGCATGGAAACCCCTGTGGGTTGTGCAGGGGGTCTGGGCCTTCCTGGCAGCACCACTGGCTCTGTGTCAGGACCTGCCAAGGTGTTTGCCCACCCAGCCCTGGGGTGACAGGGCACAGGGTGGCAGTCCCTCTGGTGACCCCGTGGGCACAGGGTCAGACCCCACTGCAGTTCTCCCTCTTGTGTGTCTGTTTCCAGCATCAAACTGCAGCTGCTGCTTTTCAGCCTTGGGTTGGAAAGGGAGATGAGGTTCCAGCTAGACTGTCCCATCCTGATCACACTTTCTTCTCTTCAGAATGAGTGTCCAAATCTGGAGTTTAGAGGAGTTTTAGCTCCATTTTGGGACCACACATCCCATATATAAAATAAATGTGGGTGGTTTGTAGTCTGTACTGTCTTGACCCCCCAGACAGATCCCAAGAGGCAGGATCAGCTCTGCCTCAGAGCTGGGATCACTCAGGGAGGCAGCACTTACCTTGAGGTTTGGGCAGCTGGGGCTTGCCTTCCTTATCCCCTGCTCTAAAACTGAGTGGTGGAATATGATCCATGCACCCCTGAGAGCAGCTTTGGAACCACTTAGGATGGCACATCTTAGTGAATCTTCAGAAAATCTGCATTTGTGGGTTTTCTTCAGGTGTAATAAATTAACAGGTATGATACGTCCCTCATCATGACACAGGCTATATGAAAATACTTTTTAAAAAATTATCATGGTGATTTTTATCTTTGTTGGCCCAAAGAGATTTTTAATAGAAATAAGGAGCTAGTTCCTTGTTTAAATATGCCACAGATGCTTCAGTTTGATGAAGGCATGGGAGGTATCCTGAGTGGTTTAGAAGGCAAACACATATTTCAGACAGGATCCCTCACTCCTCCAGATCTTACTGCAGTTACCTGCACATCCTCCTCTCCTTGCTGACCTGTGAAGGTGTTTGCATCCCCTGGAAATTCAGATGGATCCTGTGCGTGGGGAGATGATACAGGAGTTCCTGGTGGGACAGTTTGATATCAGACTGTCTCAGAGCCCTGTGACAGTTCTGCTGCTGGCACTCCCTGTGAGCTCCATTGTCCAAACTTTGTTCCCCTGTGGGCTCACCCTGCAGGTTCCTGCTCCCACTTCATGCAGAGGGAGATGAGGGTTTTTCCTGCTGGCCCTGGGTGAGGGGCACTGTTGGCTGTGCAGGTATTTCCAGGTCCAGCTGCCTGCTTTCAGGAGCATGTAACACATCTGCTTGGCTCCTGCTCTCCAGAGGCTTTGCCACCCCTTTCTCTTGGCATCTGAAAATGTTTCAAGGTTTCAGGGCCTTTTTTTTTTGTTGGACATCTGGCCAGGGCATTTCTGTGAGGGGGAATAACTCTCAGGGCAATCGTTCCTGACATTATCACCTGGTTGTTGCCTGTTTTTTACACCTGCTGCAAGACTGGGAATTCCTGAATGCATTTCCATGAGCACCAGGCCTTCAGTCAGAAACCTGGGTTGGGAAGTGAGTGATTACCCAGGGCTGCACTCAGATGTGCTTGGCAGATGTGATTTCCATCACTGTGGATGTACTGAAGTCTTTTTTCCAAGCAGGAAAGCTGCACTAGAGTTTCCAAGGACTGCAGCAAGTGGAGAGCTGACACTGTGGCAGGCACCTCTCCCTGCTGGCAAACACTTTGCAGAGCAACTTGTGTGGGATAATTTTCACAAAACTAGTTTCCAAGTTTCACAGATAAGTCTCTTTGGCTTAGGTTTTGCCACCAGAGACAGTACTGGTCACTTCCTAACACCACCACTGAATGCTTTGCTGGTGCCAGGCTGTGAGGAGTTTGATCAGATGAAATGGCCTTGTCAGCTATTCCAGGGTTCAACAAACTGAATGCTGAAACACCAGTTTGGGTGCAGCAGTTCCTGATCCAGAGCCACTGGGAGAGCTCAGGATCCAGGATTTCCTTGGAAAGCCAGGTAACTTCCAGCTGTTGGATCAATGTGAAACTCTCCCAGTGAATGTTTCCTGAACCACAGGCTGGGACACTGCCGTGGGCATGAGGACAAAGTGGTGCCTTTTCCAAAGAGCTGGTTGGATACCCTAATTCAGAACTGCTTTTTGGGAAGGCAGAAGGGAATAGGCTGGGCAGGAACAAGCAGTGCCTCAGTGTGCCTTGCCATATGTGTATAATCAGGACAAAAATGCCTGTTCTGGGATGCTGGCTGTAATTACCAAGAAATGAAGGCAATCCTGGATGATGGTAACATTAAAAGATGTTGCCTTAAAGGCACAGGGTCCACTTTCCTTACCACCCTGAAGTTGAGAGAGTTTGACACGGAGATGCTTTAGATTTGCAAATCATGGTGCTTAACATCCAGGCCTGTGACACACAGCATTAATTATGACCACTCTGGGGATGCTTGAGGTTCTTAGCAGATGAGGATCTTCTTTTTTCTGTTCTGGGTAATAATTTGAATTCCCACAATGGGCTCCAGGGCACTGTGGCATGAGGCTGGGAATGACAGTGTGTAGTAGGAAGGGTTAACAGAGTTACTGCTCTAAATTCCACTTTTCTTTCACCAGTAGCTGAGCAGACCTTGATGGGACCCCGTGTTTAGTGTTTTCTGACAGTGCAGAAAGATCAGTGACTGCATGAAACACATTTAGTTTTCATTTGTGCTTTTTATGTGTCTCTTGTAATCAGGAGGCAATGCAAGCTCCAGCTTGTGGTTTATTGCTGTTGCTGTCTCCCCTTGAGCTGCCTGAGCAAAGCAGGTTGGATGGGAAGCAAAATGAGACCAGTTTAATAGCAGTAGCCCGACAGCCAGCCAGAAATAGTGGTACTACAGGAGATGGAGTAAATAAAACAATTCTGTCAGACTCCATCGCAGTCCAGGTTTCCAAATGGGAAGATAAAAGAGACATTTCTGAGTCCTTTCAGTGGAAGAAGGTTTAGCTCCCATGTAGCTTCCGTTGGAAACACCGAGGTGATCTTTGCACCAAAGCAACAGCCCTGCTTTTATTACAGGCTAAAGAGGGCCCGTGGGAGCAGCCAAAAATCTTGTTTGCAAACACACAGCAGCTCTGGGACAGTTCTTATTGCTTTAAGTGGGTTTTCAACTTCATCAGCACCTCCCAGCCCTTCCGTTTTTCTCCCAGTAACACAGATCTCCACAAAATGCCACATTTTGGGTCCGGCCTCGGCCCAGCCTGGAGCAGGTGGGGAAATGGGTCAGGCTGGGTTTCAGCAGCTCAGGAGAGACTCAGTGTTGCCCTGACAGGCAGAACCTGCTGCCAGAGCTGGGGTGATTCCTGGGGTGTCCTGGGTCAAGATTTGAGCTTTGAGGATCCTGGTGGGTCCCCTCCAATTCAGGACATTCTATGATTCTATGAGGTGGGCATGGAGACATGCAAAGAGAACACAGTGGCTTGGTCACAAAGTGTGACATGAAGTTTTTAGAGAGCAGTGTTTCCCCAGCCCTGCTGACAAACCCCTGTGCTGTTGTCCAGCTGCTGCTGTCTGCAGGCAAGAGGTTTCTGTGGGACACAGGGCATGGAAGGGAATTTGGATGCTTCACCAGTCCCTTGGCCAGCAGATAGCCAAGGAAGGCAAGTCCAGCAGTTAAAACTAATTATGAAACAGCACTCCAGCTTTCAGGCAGGGGTACTCCAGGGAAGAAAACATTCCTGTGAATGGTCCCACAGCCTGGAATGTTGGGTGAGCCTTTGCAGGGCTGTGCAGGTGATGGGCCCCGAGCAGTGTCACAGGGGCCCATGACACGATGTCCCAGGGCCTCATGTCACAGTGTCACTGGGGGCTCATGCTGACCTGAAACCTGCTGCCCTTCCACTGCCTGGGAGGAGCAGAGAGGGAAGAGCAGGGTCCAGAGGGACTGGAGGAGCTAAAATCCAGAAAGGGCTGAATTTGGAGTCCTCCACCTCTGTGTGGTCGTCTGGGCAAGGATCAGGGTTAGCCTCCTGTGACCATACAGATTTGCAGGATGCTCTGCAAAACTCTGTGCCCCACTTACCCCTCTTGGAATTGCAGTGGGTGTAAATTTGGCCCACAGGCAAACCTCCAGAGCTGAAAACTTACCCCTGCTGCTGTGGCCTTCCATCAGCACCACGTAAAGCCCCTGGGAGCAGCTGGGGAGTCCAGCAGAGCACTGATGTGGCTGCACAAGGGTTTCCCATCTCCTCCTGCCACCAGTCCTTTGGAAAGGCACTCGCCCTCACCTGGCTGCGATTGGGCTCGGGGTAGGAGAAGGCACCAGAATGGCAGTGCTGTTCCACAGAATCCATGCAGTGAAAACAGCACTGCCACACAAACGCTCCCAGCCCTCCCCTCGCAGAACTGCAGCTCCACGGATGCCGAGGATGACTCCAGTGTCTCCTCCCCGCTCAGGAGACAGACAGTGCTGAATAATTTGGCAGGGATGTGCCGACCTCCCGCCACAGCTGTCCTTGTGCGGGAGGAGTTACGTAAACCCAGAGCAGCTCGGCTCCCGGGGCCACTCCTGCCAGGTTTGGGGTGGGAAGTGAGTGGCTGAGAGGGTTTTGGGAGGTGGTGGTGACATCCCTCTGTCCCTGATAGGATCCATCCTCCAGCTCATTCCTGGCTGGGCTGAGCAGACCCCATTTCCCTCAGCCCAGCTGCTGTGTCCAAGGACTCAGAGCAAAGCTCGCAGGCTCTGGCATCCAAACTCTTAGCAGGGCTTGGGTTTATTTTCTGATATCAAGAATATTTAGGACAAAAACACTCCAATGAGTTCATTGAGCTTTAGGGTCTCATTTGGACCTAGGAGAGGCCCAGTGTGGTGCTGCACTGAGCTCCACCATGTGTCACTGTTACTGTCCCATCTGAACACTCAGCCATTGTAGGGTTAAATTAAATGGACAAATGCTACAGAAAACTGTCCCCTTGGCGTTCATGAAAAGCAGGCTGGGCTGCTTTCATCAAAGGGTCTCTGTAAGGTAAATTAGACTTTAAAAATGTAGGCTTGGAATCTTTTTTTAAAAAGTCAAAGAACGTTGAAAGCCTTCATGACTAAAGATACCCAAAGACATGGCAAAGTGGCAGCGTGCCATGCTCTCATTGCTCACGGCAGGCTGGGCAGCGGGAAGAGACAGAGCAGGCAAGCAGAAAAATCAGGATAAATTCCAGGAGTACGTTGGAAAACTCAGCTCCTCTGCTTTGCAGTCAGTGCCCAGGCCAGTGGGAAATCACAAGAGAGGGGGCTGAGACCCACCCACAACTCAGTGCAAAAGGCAACTCAGCCTCTTCCCAACCTCTGCCTTTCCCAAACCACGAGCTGGTGTTGGGGTGCAGTTGCTGTGAGCCCTGGCTCAGTCTTTGCCTAATTCCAGGACTGGCTGTTCACTGGGCATCACCGTCCCCAAGGGCAGGGCTGGCCAGGCTGGGTCTGTGTCCAGCCTCATCCTTGGCTGGCTGCTCTCCCCTGGACACTGGGGCACTCATCTCTGCTGAGGTGTCTGCAGGGATTGCTGCTTTTCATCCCCGCCCAGACCCCCAACAATCCCACCCTGGGCATCCCTGGCAGTGCTGTCCAAAGGCTCCTGCAGCTCTGGCAGCCTCAGGGCCTCCCCCTTCCCTGGGGAGCCTGGGCAGTGCCAGCACCCTCTGAGGGCAGAACTTTTCCTGATCTCCAACCTAACCCTGCCCTGGCACAGCTCCAGCCCTTCCCTGGGTGCTGTCACTGGTCACAAGGGAAGAGATCAGAGCTGCCCCTCTGCTGCCCCTTGGGAGGATGTCAAAGACCTCACTGAGGTCTCCCCTCAGTCTCCTCCAGCTGAACAAACCAAGTGCCCTCAGCTGCTCCTCCAGCCCCTCCAGAGCCTTCGCCATCCTTGTGGCCTCCTTTGGATGCTCTCCAATGGCTAAATGTCCATTTTATATTGTTGTGCCCAAAACTGCCCCAGCACTGGCGGTGAGGCCACCCCAGCCCAGAGCAGAGCAGGACAATGTGCTCGCTGGCCCCAGGACAGGGATGTCCCTCATGGCTCCAGGACCCTGCTGATGTTCTGTAAAGCTGATCCCTGTTGGAAGGGCCTGTTCCTCTCCTCCCTGTGCCTCTCAGGCTGGAGGGGCTGGGCTGTGCTGCCCACAGGCCTCCTCTGCTTCCCTGGGCCCTGCCAGCTCTGATCCCAAGGCATGGGAAATGCTGTGGAAATGCTGAGCTGTTCCCACACAGCTTTGAGCTGTTAGAGATCCACCATCAGAGTCCCTCACTGATTACTTAGAGCTCCCCACTGATCTGTACAATAAATAAATGTTATTATCCCATGGTAGAGATGGGGAAGGGCTGAGGGAGAAATGTCATTTCACCTGGAGCCCCAGGAGCTGCCTGCACAGGGCCTGGCTGTATCCATGCCCTCAGAGCACATAATTCCTCCCCGAGTCATTCTGAAACTCCTTTGCCACTGGAATCTGCAGGGTTTGATAAACGGGAGCACCAATAACCTACATATGCAGTGAGGAACTTGTAATGGATTATTCTGTGGCTGGCATCTCCTGTCCTGTCAGCTCCTGAGAGGGATCTAATGACTCACGGCTGGAAATGGCTCTTTCCCCATTTGTGTTTCACGGATGATTTGCATGAGAAGTCGAGTGTGACCTAGCACAGAGTAAACCCTCAGCTTTTCTCAGCTGAGAAAAGGCACCATCCTAAATCCAAACCCTTGCTTGAGGCCTCCTCACCCACCCTTGTACACCACACACTCAGGAGTTAACAGGAGGAATATGAAACTCCTGGAATGCTGCACACATGGGCTGAAGCTCTGGGACCCTGCCAGGTCTCGTTTCCTCTTTGTGCTGCTGAAACCTCTGAATGGCTTGCAGGTTGCCCTCCTTGTCATTATTGTTCTTTTTCCCCTTGAGTGTCCCAGGGGGGTTTGACCTTTCCTCTCCTGCAGGCAGTGCCAGGCACAAGGAGCTATGCTCTGGACTAGTGGGGCAGAAAAGAAGTTAGAGATGAAAACTGGAGAGCAGGAGAAGCAGTACAGAAGACAAACAGGACTCAAAGAACTACTGAACAGTGATTTACAGGTGCAATCCTTCCTGCAGGTGTCTAAATCCACTCCAGCAGGAGCATAATTCATTGTGGGAGCCCATCCCCGTGTCCAGGTTTTGCAATAGAGCTCAGCCTTGCTTTCCTCATGATGGCCACAAAGGAGATTTCTTTCAAGCACAGTTACATGAAGTCACCTTCCCCCTTCCAGGAGGGGACAGTGAAGGGGGTGGGAGCAGAGGGGGTGGCCCAGGCAGGTCCCAAGGCAGAGGAGCCCTCAGCGTGGCCAGAAAGCCCAGCCCAGCACCTGGAGAGCAGAGCTGGGGGGGCTTATGTAACCTGTCAGAACTTTGCTTTGTGCTCCTGTCAAACCACTTTTTTTGGCTTCATCTTTTCCTTGTGAATCCTTAGTACAGATTACGTGAACAGACTGCAGAGCATTATTCAGAAGAGCTTAATTAACCTCAGTGAGGGGAAGAAAAGGAAATCGTAGAAGCTGTAGGGTAAAAAAAGATCATATTTAGACAAATAAGTACAAATGACCCAGATGCATCCATTTCCTTTAGAGGCAGGCAGGCAGGCTGGATGCTCTGCAGAGGCTGCAGGTCTGTGCCACTCTGCTCCTGCTGCTGGCCCCACACTGCCCCAGGTCCTGCTCATCCTACCTGCTCCCAGCCCTGCTCCATCTGGCACCTCCTCTGACCCACCATGCAGCTGCAGAGCTGGGCAGGACCCCGGAGAGCAGCTATTCCCTTTGCAGGATTAAGCACACTCGGATCATCTCTGATGGATGTTTGTCTAACCTTCTTTTGAAGATCCCCCAGGAATTTTGTCTGTTCTAGGGTTTAACCACTCTTCTAGATGGAAACTTTTTTTTTCCAAGCTTCTAATCCTGTTCTCCCCTTTCGTAAATCAAGCCAAGTAACAATCAAAATGGAGAATGACTGATCACCAGCCTCCTTAAAAGAGGATCAGCTTTCACATAGTGGAATACCAACAGCACATTCCTTTTTAGTTATGGCCTTTCTAGATTAAACAGCTCCATTTCTTTAGCCTTTGACCACTGATAAGGTTTTGAGAGTCTTTTGGGGGGGTTCTGAATTTTCTTGGTCTTGCCTAATTTAACTACAAGAAATAATCTTGTGTGACATTCAGAACTGGCCAGTGCAGAGCAGCCCATGGCCACTCTGGCTGAGCCACAGGCAGGATAATAAACAGGACCAAATGGACAGAGCCAGCCTGTGAACAAAGCTATATCCTAAAGATTAAGAATTTCTTCATTTCTCTCATTCTAATTTTCTCATTTATCCCTGGATAACTGCTGGAACCCTGGATACTGAGAATTTTAGACTTTCTGTGCTAAAAGGCACAGACTCGCGAGAGAATACTACATTTGACCTGAGGCAGTGGAGAAGGCTTCCAGAATGGAATGATAGAACTGGGACTATGGGTGTGGAGTTTGAATAGAAGTGTGTAATGTCACAGGGTGGAAAACTTAGAGTTCAAGGGTTTAGAATATAGCAATATATATAAGGCAAGATGGAGGTTTTAGGGCAGTGGCTATTTGTTCTTTTTCACCTTCTTCTCCATGGGTTTGGGTGGTTTTGTGTAATTGGACAGAAAAGTCTACATGAGCGATTAGTTATTGGGTTAAAAGTGAAAATTATTTAGGTGTCATTTCTTAATTGGATAGTTTAGCCTTAAAAGACCTCGTAGAGAAAGATGGTTAGCCATTTTGTAGCTTGTTAGTAGAATGCTGTAGAACTCACGACTTGTAGGACAGTAATACACAAAAACACTTGAGCCTCAACACAAAATTCTGTCTCTAGTGCTTCAATGCTAACCTTGACAGAGGCAGGAAAGAAGTTAAAGAATCAACATTTGGTGGTGTTCCGTGTGAGGATGGAACTCATGACCTTCAGAGATAACCAGGAGCAGGGGCAGCATTCCTGTCCTCACAAAGCCAGAGGTCCTCTCAGCTTCTGCAGCAGATAAATTTCCATTTTGGTGCACGGATCTGCTTTGTCCTCCTGCCACACAGTACTTACACAGGCTGGTGGAACAATCCATTTTCCTCCTCAGCCTCACAGTGCTTTCCTTAATCTCGTGTTTTGTTTGGCTCCATGGATATGCTGGGAAAAGGACAGAACTGTGCTGGACAAGGTGGTGTGAGGAGCAACAGGTTCCTGTTGGAGCCCTGCTGCTGCACCTGGCAGAGAGCATACCAGCAGCATCCCTTCATGGCCTCTGTGCTCTCTCAATTTCTATCCTCTTGTCCACGTGCATAAAAAGCTCCTTAAAACAAGGTTTGGCTTTGTTTGCTGTCTGCTCTAGGCCTGATGAGTACCTGCATTTTTTTGGGCTCAGTTACACTGCAAGGTGTTTGAAGGGGGCCATGCTTCACTAAGGAGCTGAGTAGTTCTTTTATTGTTTAAAAGCTGTGATAAAATAGCCATGGATCAAATAATTATTGTGCTTCCCATATTATGGGTGTTAAAATTTAGTCATTTGGGATATAATATCCATTCAGAGTGTTGGCAAGAAGAAGAGAGCATGATAATAGGAAATGCTGAGCCCATTAAAATGGAATTATACAGTTACAGTTGTTAATCTATGGACTGAACATTCTGGAGCCAGCTGTGGACAAAGTCCTCCATGTCCAGGCACGTGCTGCTCATGAAATGTTTGTGTGGGGAATAAAGTGTCTCATAAATTCAGGGTACCAATGTGGAGTTCATGGCCAACAAGTGAGGAATGCACCTTCTTTTGAAGGAAAGCACTGGGAGAAAAGTTGATCCATTTCTTCTGGAGTTATTAGTGAATTCCTTCTCCCATTGACAGTGGAAGTGGCAGACAGGAGCTTTGTGCTGTTGCCTTTCCCTTGCTCAGCTCGAGGCCAAATGTGGCATTTCCCCCTCTGCACTGAGCTGCTGCTCCCCGCTCCAGCATTTCCCCAGCAATAACCTGTGGGGCCATTTGATCTCGAGAGGCACTTGTAGGATTCCATTATCTCCTTGCTGCTCCTTCAGGAGCTCCTGGGCAGCACCTTTACCTTCACATCCAGTATTCAGCAGCTCAGGAGCCTCACTGGAGACAGGAACAGCTCCTGCTGCATCCCAGGAGAAATCTATGGACCAACTCAGTCAGAAATGTCCAAATCCATGGATTGTCCTCTGGAAGCACAAAGCTGATAAAGCATTCACTTGGCAGTAGCTGTTAAAAATAGCTCATAATGTTTTCTGAGTCAAAACTGGGAACATAAGAGGGGGAAATGTGTTTAGTGTGTGTAAGGAAAGAGGCAGTGCACAGAGCCAGTGAGTTTCAGAGCTTGTGATTCTTGATTCTTGAATACTTTATGAACAAATCTCTCCACAATCATCAAAATTTCCTGGAAATGTCTACTGGATCCATCCTCACAGGAGCATGGTTTGTTGGGGCTGGTTCTGGAAATTTTCAGCAGCAGTGGGAAGGGGAATGGGTGCAGTGCAGCTGATGTAAGGAGTTCATCCCTGCTGCTGTGAGATTTGGTATCTGGTGGTTTTGGGAGCATGGTGCAGATAAATGTTCTCTTTGAGAACAAGCCCCAGCCTCCCATTAGGCACCCTGTGTGGTATTGACTGATTGATCAGGCTCTGTGTGGCTCTTGCAGCCTTTCCACAGGGGAAACAAACAATTTCCTAAGTTAGGACAAGACTGAAAAGATTTTCTGTTGCCTATTCAGCCTGAAATACCTTTTTCTTATGTTCTGGACTAGCACTATTTCAGGCCCACACCAGAGGAAGGTTTTTGTACAAGTTACTAGTTAATGGAAATGCACCCCCTGCCCAGAGCATTCCAGAGGAAGGAGTCAGGATTTAAAGCCTGTGAGCTTCTGGCCAGTCTTGAGATAGTTAATACTGTCTGGCAGATTCATGAGCAATTTTGCTAAATCATTATGTTGTAAAGTTTATTTTCTAAGATTAATTTGTTTAAAATAATACCTACTGCTTATCTTGAAAAGGCCTCACTGCTAAATATTATTTGAATAAATAAATGTTGTATATTGCTTTCATTTTTCCTCTCAAATGAATCCTTTGACATAGCGTTTATCTTTAGGGCACTCTGAAAAATCCAAAGGTATTTTGGTTAAATTTATTTATTATACCTAAATATTAAGAGATTTTTGAGAGTGGTTAGAGGAAGGAAATCTTAATTGTGTTGCTGAATTTGGTTTTAAATAAATTTAATCACCTTGTGTGGCCATGACTAGAGAAATAACATTTTGTTTTCTCATGATCATCTTTTGTTATCTGAGATAACAGGCACAGAGATGTGAGATTCAATGGGGAATTTACTTTTTCCTTCCCAGACCAGAGATATGAGCTGTTGCTGAAAACTGAGACAGGAGATGAACGTGAACAGGTTTGGTTGAAAAGGTTATAATTATCAAGGAGAGAAAAAGACAAAAAACTAAGCTGGATCAAGAGGTTAAATGCAGGGTGGAATGAGACCAGAGGTAGGTTAGGAGGGCTTTGAGCTGAGCCTCAGGGTGGTTTCTCACCAGTGGGTGTGGGAGTGGGAGTGGGCCCCAAGGAGAAGGGGCAGAGACCAGCCCCCCTGGGAGTGGGAATGTGTGTGGAAAACAGATCTGGGCTGTGCTGCCAGAGCAGTGATGGCACAGCCTGCTGGGCCTGGGCCTCACATTTCTCACCCTGTGGAGCAGAACCTCCCATATGGAAATGCTGGAACGTGGCACCTACTCAGAGGCATTTCTTTGTGCCTACAAACTGAATTTTGCTGCTCAGGCATGTGTTTTGTTCCTCTCTGTCTCTGGTCTGCCTTGTTTGGCCAACAAGAGATGTGTTCACAGAGGTGAGGCTGGAAGGATCTGACCAGCTTTCACCATCACTTCTTTCTCTCCCTCAGCTCTCCCAGGAACTAAAGAATCTGGCCAGGTTTCACCATCATTTCTTTCTCTCCCTCAACTCCCCGAGGAATTCCCTCCTGAGCTCAGGCTCTCCATGAGATCTCACCATGATCCCTGTCTCCTTTTCCCTCTGCAGGATCTGATCCGAAGGGATATCCTGTATTACAAAGGGCGCATAGACATGGATAAATATGAAGTGGTGGATATAGAAGATGGGAGAGATGATGACTTCAATGTCAGCATGAAGAATGCCTTCAAACTGCATAACAAGGAGACTGAAGAAATGCACTTATTCTTTGCCAAGAAACTGGAGGAGAAGTTACGATGGCTTAGAGCTTTCAGAGAAGAAAGGAAGATGGTAAAAGAAGATGAAAAGATAGGTGAGGAGTGTGGAAATGAATCTGAAGAGGCTGTTGGTAGTGTTTAATTTAGCCCCAATGTGTGGAGGAGCCCTTATTTTCTTCATGGTATAATTACAGTTTAACCTTGTTGAAGTGTCCTTGGTTGCTCTCCTAGTCATAAATAGGTCTCTTTCCAGCTCAGTTACTGTTCTTTTTGGCCCTCAATAAACAAATTCTGCCCATAGCTCAAGCCTGGAGCTCTGTGGGTGTGTGGGAGAGGGAAGTCTTTGGCCATCCACCTTCAGGGTCTCCTGGCTGCATCCTCCTGCTCTGGGTAGGGATGTTTCATGCAGAGGGGAGGCAGCAAAGTCAGTGACAGCCCTTCCCTTGCACCAGCCCCTAAACTGACTGTGACCAGTGTCAGTCCAGGCTCAGTTTGTTGCTCAGCTCTAAAGCACCGGGCATATTTATGACACTGTATAAATAAAAATGGCTCTAATCTTACTTTTCATCCAGCCCCTGCACAAGTGAGATTAGAAGGAGGCCAAGGAAGAGTTGATTTGCAGTAGAACACCCAGAGCATTCCGTGTTTGCATCAGTGCAGAGCATCCCCCTCCCCAAAAGGAAATGAGGCTTTGTGAGCAACCTTCTGAATTGTGTTTGCCGTGTTCCCTTTTCCAGGCTTTGAAATTTCTGAGAATCAAAAGCGGCAAGCGGCAATGACAGTAAAGAAAGTCAGTAAGCAAAAAGGTAACCGGCAACACGCTCTGTGCCTGGTGATGTGAGGGTGGAGCGGGCTGGGCTGAATCCTGCTGGGTTAGGATCCAGCATCCCCTCAACTTCCCCCTCCCTTCTCTTTTTATATCAAATACCGTTTGTGCTTTGTATCCTTCCTTAATGTATCTGTGGGCCAAATTAATCTCTGGTCGAAGGTGGTTGAAAGCCAGTGGAACTGCACCAGAGATGAATTTGATCTCGTGTCTCCAGTCTGATGTCCAGAAGCTGTCCCTGGGGGCAGAAATCTATCTCAGTTGTTTATCTCAGGCTGAAATGGGAGTGAGTGCGGAGGTGTGTAGAGGTTCTGCTAATTCCCAAAGTCTCCCATTAGCAAAAAAAAAAAAAAAAAAAAAATTGTTAAAATGCTGGAACTGGGGAGGGAGTACCCCTTTCCTGCTGCTGGAAAGGAAAGGGACACTCTTTTTTCCCTGGGGCTGCCTGTAACTTTTTAAAGACAGCACAGTAGCATCAACTCTAGGAAATAAAGTATTTTAGTAAAGACACTGTACCTCTGGAATGTCAGATTCATTTCCCCAGCCAGGCAGGCTGCAGCCAGCTGAGCAGTGCCCTGCCTGGTGTTAGGCAGAGCCTCAACTGGCCAAAGCCAGCGTTAATTCTCTCTCGCAATAACTCTTGCAGCTACAGTTTTGAAATACTCAACACAGAGGGAAGGTCAGAGAGCTCATTCCTCAAGTTCTCCAAAGCTTCACACAGTCGTGGATGTATTGCTTTGTTACCAAAGTACCATAGCACAAGTAGGCCTACAAGTGGGTTTTGAGAGAGCTCCTCAAGGCTTGGCTCAGGTCAGGTGCAGGCAGGTCGGTCCCCGCTCTGTGCAGATGTTTTGGGGGGTTTTGCAGAAGCTGAAGGAGCTCTTTGCTTTCTGCCTCACCTGTGTGTTGTCTACTGGCTTTGCTGGTCCAGGAGTGGTTTGCCAGGCCAGCTGTGAACTCCTTGGTTTGCTGTGTCTCTCCATTGTCATCAGTCTTCTCCTCTCTACTAACTTCTTCTGTTGTCTCCTGAGATGTTCTCTAAAAACTCTCCTGGCCAGATGTTCTGAGCTCAGAGTGTGCACACCCAGAGCAGGCCCAGGTGCCTCACACTGTCCCCGTGCCCCTGTCACAGCCCCTCAGCACCTGCATGTCTGTCCCTCAGCACGGGAGCATCCACAGGGCTCGTGGAGCTGCACTGGGAGAGAGCCTGACTTGCATGACTGCCGTGACAAAGCCAGGTTCAATTATTGCTAGCTGTTCAGTTCATTGTATTATTAATTAATAGAGGTATTAATTAATAATTGTACTGTTCAGCCAGTAAGTGACACAGTTGGGAGGTGCCTGAGCATGCCTGCCAGTATTCCCACGTAAATTACTGGACTTGCATCCTGACAAATACAATCTGCCTGACAAGACTTGTGTCTTACACAGCAATTGCTCTCTGTCTGCTCTCTTTGTCTTTCTCTCTCTTTCTCTCTGAGATGAAAAAGGAGGGGTTGTTATCTTGGGCTTCTCGGACTATGAAATTCATTAGCTCCTAAAACAGCAGTCAGCATTTCTGGAGTGAAGAACAAGCTTAGTCTGTGGCACTGGCAGTTCTTTTTATGGGATTAAGTCCTCGAGCCAGACAGAAGTTCAGTCACACCCCAGCACTGAGTTAAGCACAGCCTGGTTGGTTTTAGGGTGTGAAATCTGAAAAACAACAAATACAGTCATTAAAACAGTAGCTCTGTATGCTTTGCCCTACACTGAGGTGATCATAGCCCAGTCTCAGTTTGATTAAATTAAATATTGACACTGAGAACTCCTAGTTTTGTTACTCTGTGGTTTGTCCTGTGCAAAAGACCCAACGAGAGGCACGAGGCTGCCAGAGCAGGGAGCTGCTGGCACTGCTCAGAAGAGGGAGGTAGGAAGAAACTCCTGAGAGCTGGCTTTTGGTGACTGATTTTTAAAATCTTGCCCTATGCATTTTACAGATGTTGACAACGTTTTATTTTGCCAAGAGCTTGGCAGCACTTGGGGCTGCAGGTGTGTCTGTGCCAGGGGCTGTGCTGCTGCCTCTGCTCCCCCCCAGCACCACTGGAGCCTTGGGAAAGGGCTTGGAGCTGCTTTGGGAACATCAGTTGTACCTGAAAAGCAGGGAAGCCCTTCAGAAGGAGGAATAGGTCACCGTATTCAATAGATTAATTAATTTAGATGCAGGATGGTCTCAGTGGCTGCAGCAGGGCTTGACAGCTCAGCAGCTCAAGGTGCCACCAGCCCGGCTCCTGTGTCACAGGATGCCTGTTACAGACTTGTTCCTAGATAATCTCACTTGTTCCCTGCACCTCTTAAATGGGAAACCATGGTAATTCCCCTGTCACAGAACACTTAAGGAAGAGAGAAAAGCCATGAAGGAGGTGAAATGGAAAATGCAATCAACTTTGTTAGAGGTGAAGCAGAAAAACATTTTTCAAATAGTATAAACTGCTGCTTATTTCATGCACTGTTGTACCACACCTCCCAGAAGTATTGCTCTGGAGATGGCTGGCATGTGTTTGAGAAAGAGGCATTTAAACCTCTGCTGGCTACAGCAGGAGAGGGGGACAGCAGCTGAGAGCAGCAGAAGAAACCTTAAAACTCTGCTTTTTAAACGAACAGGACCTTTATCTAGGTGATTAAGTGGGAACACTCTCTGAGTGTTTTGGAAAGTGTCTGATGCCTGGCTGAGGGTGCTGTGTGGGGCAGCACCTCTCAGGTGTGCCCAGCAATGTGTGCAGGGCCAGGCTCCCTGCCAGACCCACTGAATGATTGGCAGTAGCCCAGGATTTGCACTCCTTGGATTGGGCAGAACATAATATTAGACCAGGTGCCTTAAGACAGCATTCAACCAATTTGAGGCCTTCTTTAAGTCCATTAGACATGCAGTGCATGGGTGGTGCTGGCTCTGCACCTCAGTGACAGAGAAAAGGGCTGGTTGCTGCTGTTTGCCTTTTGCATTGATTGTTCAAGGTTTTGCCTCTTGGTTCTGCCCTTCAGTGGCACTGTGGAAACTGGGAAGAGAATTCAGTCTGGTGTCTCCTAGAAATAGTGAAGTAATGGGAGAAATTTATTTGTTTTATCTTAGAAAAACAAGCAAAGCCCCTCCCTGCAGCCAGGCAGGAGGGCAGGTTCTGTGCAGAGCCTGGGTCCCACTGAGGGACAGGGCACCACGAGGGTGGCACTGGCCTCTTCTGCCAGCACCGTGCTTGTCTCTGACTGAAGGAATGGAAACTGCCTAGCAAATGGATCCCTTGTGGATCTCCAGTCCATTCTTTATGTTGACAAAGGTTAATCGAGGGTAATATTCCCATTTCTGAGCATTTGAAAATGGAAGCTCGTGGAGTGCCTCCCTCCATGAGGGGCCTCTGTTCCCTCGCCACTTGTGATCCCCTCCTCCAGGGGTTGGTGTTTGCAGCCTGCAGGAAAAGTCAGTTCCCACTCTGATCCCCAGCTCTGTCCACATCTGGCCCCTTTCAGGACAGCCTGACCACAGAAGGGGTATTTGTTCATATTCCTAGCAGCTGCCAGCCAGTGGTGTCAGGGAATTAAAGGTCCTCCCAGGAAGGAGACTCCATTCTTAAAGCACCATTGCCCACTTCTGGAAAAGGAAATGTCTGTTGAGATTTAAATAAGTGACCTTAATGTGAGCTGGGGGTGTGTCCCACCTCAGGAGAGCTCTTGAGCCCCACACTACATCCAGCTCCTCTCCCTGCCCTGTGCACCCTTCTCCCAGGAGATGCCTTCAGCCCTGACAGGTCTTTGAGATGAGGTAAGCAGAGATTCAGTCAGCATCACCTGAGATGCTGCCACTAAACCTGCCCTTGAGCACTCAGCCATGCAAACCCAGGAGGGGTTAAATCATCAGCCAGCATGAGCTGCCTTGGCCTGTCACCAAACACCCTCTGAATCACTGGATTTTCCTGTTAATTTATTCCTTTCTGATCACTTGAGCTCACAGCCAACTATGTCATAAAAGCCCTGATCCAGACATGCAACAGCTTCTCTGACTTCACCCACTTCTGCTCCCCCAGCAGCCCTGCACAGCACATCTGGGCAGGTCAGCGCTGACCAGGGTCCCTCCCGTGGTTCTCCTGGCTCTTTAATCCCATTTTATTGCATCTTCCTCGCTGAGGAGATTGACGTGGCCCTGCTGTGCTTCCCCATCGATTCACACGTGTAGGCACAGCCTCGGGGGATTGCAAGAGCCTGAGCAACCCAGCCCAACTGCTTGAAAACAAAGAGGGGCATTTGCATTTTCGGATAATCAGGGTCACTTCCCCATTTTCACAGCACAGGAGGTGAAGGAATGGAGCTGATCGTGTTGTCAGTGGTATTTCCCCACAGATTCAGGGCGATCTCAGAGTTTAGCCCGTTCCTTGTAAAATCCAGACCCTACCAGTGCTCCGTGCTGTGGGTCCAGAAGCACCATCCCACTGATGGTATCTGGAATGCAGCTGGGATCCTCAGCCTCCTCCAGAAACCAGTCAGATCTACCAGCTAAGGCAAATGAGGAATAAATCCTTGGCTGGGGGGCCTCTGAGGATGGTACGGGTGACACTTGCTGAGCAAGTCCCCCCAGGCAGTTTTTTGGTGAGATGTTAATGGCCCTCGTGGGAAGAGCCAAGGTGTTGACATCAATGACATGTTGAAATTCCCACTGAAATAAGTCTGTGAGCCCATATACTCCTGCACCCTGAGTTTGGTGAGGGGTTTTAGGAAGGAGTTGCTCCCCAGAAGGTGCAGCAGCATTCCAGGTGTGAGCTGATCCTTTTCTGTCAGTGAAACCCACGGAGTGAGCTGTGTGATCAGGGTGCTGGGGGAGAGGGAGGCTCTACAAACACAGGATGGCAGGAATTCGTTTTCACCCAGCTCTGATGGATAAAGCCCCAGTATCATTTATTCCATCTTGCCTCGATTAGCTTTTCTTATCACATGAGGAATAATTATCTTAATGTCTGCTATAATGACATCAGGCTGCAGCAGCAGACTTGATAAATAGACTCCAGAAGGTCGGGTTAGCTCAGTGTGTGTAGGTAGATGTTGTGGTTGTCTGGGGAACATCAGGACATGAGATGACTGTTTCCTCCTGCATTTCTCAAACTGCAGCCAGCCCTCTCCCTCCTGAACAGAGAAGGGAGGTTTGTGGCTAGAAAAGGGAGCTAAGGCATGTTCACCATCCCTGGGAATAGCAGGGCCTGGAGTGAAATCCTGGCTGTGTGAAGAGCTGTGGCTGAGGCACCACTGAAATTCCTCTGGCGTTGGGCAAGTGTAGCAAAGTAAGAGCTGGGTGATTCGGCAGGGAGGTGAAAAGGGAGGAAATCCAGTTGGTCAGGACTGCCTAGGGAGGCAGAGGGTTCCTATTCCCAGCTCCATCCTCACCTCGGGGACAGCCAGCTCCAGACACATCCTTTGCCAGCCCTGCACATGGCCCAGGGAGTGGTGGGGCAGTGCTTTGAGATCCTCTGTTGAAATGTGCTGAAGAGGGCAAAGGAATAGGCCCATCTAGCCAGTTGTGCTCTTTTCTTTAACTCCTTGCTGTGACAGGAGTAATTAACCATAGAACAATGAGTGCTCTGGAGGTGCATCCGTGGCTTCCCCATATGTAGGGTTATGGTATTCAGGAGGAAACTGAATTGCTGGGGTTTTTGAGCCCCCCCTGAAAGATGCAAGTTGGCTGAGCTGCTCTTGAGCTCTGAGGAAGCTGGAAGGTTCCTGGCCAGGGCAGAAGTGCCGGCAGGGGTGGCGATGTCACTGTCCCCTCCCCAGCTCTGGCTAATGAGCAGCATGAGACCTGGACAGCAGGGTGGGGGCAAAGCCTGGGAAATAGCTGCTGATCAAAGGATAAGCTAAAATCTCCTAGGTGGAGGACGGAGTAAACAGCTTGTAAGGCAAGTTTCCATGGTTGTGTGGAGGAGATGTGTGTGTTTTCCGTGTCTGTGTTGTGTGAGCCCGGGGAGGGGCATTGTCCTGCTGGATGATCTGTCTGCACGAGTCCCTGTGGGTTGCCTGTGGGTTACCAGCATGCTTCACGTGCTGCTGAAATCGTGTTGTAGCCTCAAAGAAAAAGAAAAATTTGGAAAAAAAAAAAAAACCAAAAAAAAAAAAAAACCTAGAAGGGCAAAACGAGACAGTTTTAAATATTTTTAATTGTTTCATTCTGAGCTGAGAAATCCAAAAGGCTCCAAATGACGTTGCCTGATGCTATAAAAAGACATGATTTCAAGTAACAGCGCAGCATCTCTCACCAGTTTTGTCTAGCCAAATTATGAATCTGGGAATTTTCTTGTTCTCCTCGTGAGCAGCTCTCCCCAGCCCCGCCCTGTGAGCAATCCCTCCGTGCAGCTGCAGCCGCGCTGCAGAATGAGGCACAAACCAGCAGAAGGAGCTCCAGCTCTGCCCGTGGGGTGGACTTGGCTGCTGTGCCTGGAAATCGTTCCTTATCCATTGATTCTTCCCTTTGTGCTTTGAATTCCGCTCGCCACGCTGCCCAAAATTGCCTTGGAAAAGAGCTTTGCTCATTTCTTTCTGGTGAATTGCAGCAGAGTTATGGCTTTGCATATTAAAAAAAATATCCCTCAAGAGATAATTTTGCACGATGGCCCCGAGTTCTGATGAGGGAACAAACCACTTCAGAGCAGAACAGAAAAATACCTGCCTGCCAGACCTTTCCCAGAATTGCTCCTTCTTAGGATTCGAAGATGTGCAGATTAAGGTGAATCTTGCCCTCCCAGTTTCTGTTTTCCAGAACATGGGTGTGTCCAAAAAAATGGAGAAGTCATTCTTGGGGGACCTCAGGCTATGGCAGAGCGCTGTCTCACACTTCCACAAGGAAATATGTTCTGGAATGACCAGAGCACAGTGCTTTTATTTGCATGTCCCACACACGGCGATGATGCATGTCCTTGAGATCCATAGGTTTGATCCTTCAGGCTACTGGATAAACAAGAGAAATGTGAAACCTTCAGCTCCTTATGGCAGTAGAACCAGCCAGGAGCTTTTGGCATTCACCCAGCCCAGATGTTGATGCCAGTAGCCCAGATGGTGATGACAGCCCAGATGTTGATGCCAGTAGCCCAGACCCACAGGACACACCTGTGGGAAGAGCTGCTTTACAGAGGGAGGGGGCAGGCTGTGCATGGGTGTGTTTTGAGCAAGGACAGACATCTTTCAGGAGTTTTGGACAGAACTGAATGGGGTTTGGTGGTGATCTGGCCAGGGGAGTCTGCCTTTTCCCTTTTGGAGAAGACAGACTGTGGATTCCATTCCTTGCGGTAACTCCATCACTGTCAGTGGACATCAGCCAGACTGTCCTTTCTCTACTTCTTCAGATTTCCAAGTGCACAGCATTTTGCTGATCCAGGAGATTTCCTAGCATTTTGTATCATCGTTAAAATACATTAGTTCACTCTCCTCAGATTGGTTTAGAGGCAGTAAAGAGCCCAGCCACAGGATGCCGAAGCCATGTGGCCATGTCACTAAAGCAAGGTGGCTTTAAGGACTTCCAAAGCTAAAAACAATTTCTGTGTTAACCCCCAGTAGCAGCTTTCGATTCACAGCTCTGCTGTTGTAGAACATTAGTAATTTTAGTGGCACGAGAATTGTGTGAGGTAATTTGTGATCAGTCTGAGAGACAAAGCAGATTTATTTTCCAATTCTAGACATGTAAGAGACCTTCAAGAGATCCTAACATTCCCACAGATCCTAAAATCCCTCGCCAGTCTCTGCTGGGAAAATTGGCCAAGGACTGTTGGCCTCCAGGAGAAGGTTGACACTCCTGGATGGGTTCAGGGCTGGAGTTTGTCCTCTGTAGTTGGTCTCATATTGGCCAGCCTGGAGATGGGCAGTTCAGAGCAGGACAGTGCCAGGAGAAGGGATGGGAGAGGTGGGCAGAGAAGAACTCAGTGCCCTGCCCTTGTGGGTTTCAGTCACACAGTGATTGAAATTCAAACTGTTCCTTGGAGTTCTGTACCAAGGAGGGTGGTGCAGAACTTGTGTCAGGTTTCCTGCAGCTGCCCCTGCCCAGGTGTGACCCCAGCACAGCTCTGGGGCTGCCCTCGGCTCTGCAGGTGGGAGACAGGACTTGGGAAGACAGGGTAGAGAAGTCCTTGATGAGTGACTACTCCAGCATGCAGGTGCAGCTGCAGAACATCTCCAGGTCGATCTTTCCAAGTAAGTTTGAACTTCTAATTGTGATGAATTCATTAAAGGTTAATGGGTGTGAATCGCAGAGCAGTTTTTGCCCACTGTGAGGAATGATCTTGCTTATTCTCTACAGTGCACAAAGAGCTGCAGCAAATACAGTAAAGAAGGAGAAATCATTTAGATGTACTCAAGACATTTCCATTTGGTCTGAACTTTTTGAGCATTGGTCAATTCCCTAGGAGGGAGAAGCGAATCAGTTCTCTTCCCTAAAGACTCTTAGCTCCTAGCCCAAAGAGGCCCTGCCTGCCCAAGCAGCACCTGGCCCAGCTGTGTGGTGAGCTCTGTGGGTGCCCTCGTGAGGCTTTCCCTGTGTGTCAGTGCCCGTCGTGTGCCGCCGTCCGTGCCCGGCCAGCGCTGGTGTGTCTGTGTGTGGTAGGAGCCGCATTGCTGTGCACACCTTGCTCTGGTACCTGGGTGCTAATCACCGTATTTTGCCTTCTCCAGCACCTTCCCAGCCGAGGATCTCAAAGTGTTTTACAAACATTAATTAATTTAGCTTCACAACCCTCCTGTGAGGTAGGTGGGGGATGGCATCCCGCTGTCCAGATGAGGACACTGAGCTGCTTGGGGACAGTGGCCTCGCTGCTGTGGTTAAAGCCTGGGGAGGCGACGGCCCCCTCCTGCAGAAGGAAGAGCAGTTCTGCATGATCCAGAGATGGCCAGAGCTTACAGCAAGCTGCTCCACAGCCCTGCTCCTCTCTCCTTCCTGGAGTCATGGTTTCCAGCTGGCCCCACTGCCCCGAGGCTGAAGGAGGGGTTGTCTTTGTGGGGAAGGACATCCAGACTGTGTCACTGTGCCCCGTAGGCTCCGCTTTGGTGGTGACACACAGCCCTTCTGTTCCACTTCAGTCACTCAGAGCCACACCCTTTACACACCATCCTTTACCAGCAGGATGCTGAAGCCCCCTCATTCCATGGGAAAGCTGTAAGGGCAGCATCCCCTCTCCCCGTTCCTGCACAGGAGCCGTGTCTCACCTGTGTGGGAATTGAACACCTCAACCCTAAAAGTGTAGCCTTGCCAGTCCATCCATTGCTCCCAGTTTGGATTGAGCAGAATCAGCCTTTTCTGCATTTTGTACAGCTGTTTTTGGGCTGAAACCAGACTGGTCAATTGAGAACAAACCCTATGGAAAAGTCCTAAACGTTTCTAAAGAAAAAGTTGCCCTCTGTGTAGGTGCACCCCCACAGGGTAGGGCTTCTTCCACAGCAGCTCTGCTCCGTTCCGTGCGGGAACCGGAGCGGGGCGGTGCTCGGGGTCGTGCTCGGGGCTGGTCAGAGGGGCATGTTGGGGCAAGGCTGTTCTCCAGGGAGAGCTGGGAGGGAGGGTGAGCAGGAGCTTGGAACAGGAGGTGTTAAATCGGAGCGGGATGAGTTGGCCTCGGCGGGGCAGGGCCTGTCCCGGCTCTCCTGCCTCACACAGGACTTTTCCATGAGGGCGGGCAGAGCTCTGCCCAACAAAAGTAAAGGATCCTGTCCCAGCCTTGGAGCTTTGGCTTAGGGAGGCAGCTCGGAGCTGAGAGGTCAGGCAGGCGCTGAGATTGGAGATTGGCCAGCCCTGGCACGTCCTGGCGTGTGGGACCGGTTAAGGAGCGATAAGGAGCGATAAGAAGCGGTAGCATGACGAAGAACAACGACTGACCCGATTGCTCTTTGACTGATCTGTTTCTTTTTCCCCCCAATCATCGATGCAGGTGTGAGCTACTCCAAGTCGGTTCCTCCAGCCTACCCACCACCCCAGGATCCATTAAATCAGGGACAATACATGGTGACAGATGGCATATCCCAGTCCCAGGTCTTCGAGTTCACCGAACCCAGACGCAGCCAGGCACCATTCTGGCAAAACTTCAGCAGGTTAACACCATTCAAAAAATAATACCTAGAGAGATGGAGAATTTTAACTTAAAAGAACTAAAATTTAAAAAATAAAAATAAATAAAATTATATTTATAGATGGACCTTTTTTCGGAGAAGCACTGTTGCAACTAAATATATATACATATATATATGTATACACACATTTTAAAAATAATAATATATATACATATATGTATATATATAGAAGGACCAAAAACTTTTTTTGTTGTTTTTGGGAAGTAATCTGCTACTAGATACTAGGAAGCACCAATGATTTCTAACCATGTGATCTGTTGTATTTTATTTTACTCCATTGGTTGGACATCTCCTTTTGTTGTTTTTTTTTTTTTCCCTGTTTTCCTTCATTTCCATCCGAGTCGTCATTGGCATCCCAGAATGCTTTCTCGCTTGTGTGACACCGTCATGGAACTTCCTCATGGACTACATTGGTGTATATTTTCTTTGATTTTATTTATGGGGGGTGTTGTTTGTTTTTTGGAGTGCTGGGAGGTCTCTGCTCCCTGTCCCTCCCTCCCCGTCCCTCTCCCGGCTGTCCCCAGTCCCCAGCCGGGGCGGGCCCGGCGCTGTCCCCGTCCTGCATCCCCCGGTCTGACTCGTGCCTGTCTGGATGTGCTCCCTGTGCTCCCGCCCCGCTGCGCAGTATTTCTCTGGCTTTAACTGTTCTCTCGTGGGCAGGTGAAACCCAGCAGAAGGGCAAGCAGCTATTTAGGAAGTGAGGGATGGGTTTTCCTCAGTTCATCTTTTGCGTTTTTTTAAGCACTTGTCTTTTTCTCAGTTCGGTGTGATTTGTTCACACTCGGAGTAAGACGGAGAAAAGAGAATCAGGGGCTTTTCTTCTTTTTTGCTTTGTTTCTGTGGGCTTATCTTTGATTTATTTTCTTTTCAAGCTGAAACATTTGAAAAGCCCACTCCTATCTTTGTTTTCCATGCAAAGATAAAAGCTTAAAAACCGATGGCTTCATGCCTCCGTTGCAGAGAGGAAAATTGGCTCCGAGGCTCCTACAAGCGGCCAGTTTTCTGTCTTCAGGAACTAAGGTCCCATCCTTTGGCCACACTCAGCCTGCACAGCAGCACCTAACGAAGCACTAATTACCATTTTCAGGAGCAGTGACCCCAAGAGTGAGGCCCATGGCTGCTCTCAGTGCCCAGCCCACACCGAGTCCCCCCGGCTCTGCCCCGGTAGCGGAAGGATCCTTGCCCCAGCCCTGGGAGTGCCCACCTGAGGTTAAACGCGAGCTGCAGAGGAGCTGAGAGCTCCTTGCAGCAGCTGTGGGTGTGGCTGGGCAGTGTGGCCGTGGCTCTGTGCCCAGTCCCAGCTGGTGCTGCTCCAGTCCAGGCCCCTCCGTGTCTCCTGGAGGGGTCAGCACAGTGGGCCTGGGGTGATGGACCAGCCCAACCCTCCAGGTCTCTTTCTCTCTCTTTGTCTCCCTCTGGAGATTCGCAGCTCTGTTTTTAAAGACCCTTCCTACAATTTCAGCTTTAAGTACATTTGTTTGCAAGTGTAGGAGCTTATGGTTAAGCTTGTAAAACAGACCATTGTCAGAAGGAGGATTTTTCTTTTTCCTAGGGCAAATGAGACTGTTTAACTAGATTTAGAAGATGAACTTGAAATCTTTGCAGAGCCGTTCTGCAAACTCCTTTGAAAATGTGGGATGAAGTGATTGATCAGGGTATTTGTCATTTTCTTTGGAATCTGATCCACCACATAAGCACCCCAGGACAAAGAGTGTGGAGATACATTTTTTGGCTTTTTTTTTTTTTGCCCCCAAGAAATCCAAGTGAATGGGAAGAGCAGAGAGTGTGATTTCATTGTTTCCATGGAGCCTGGTTTTATTTCAGGGCATGTCACAAGGGTGGCATTATTTTTATCTAAATCCAAAAAGAATCTCTCTTATACTTTTGAATAATCTAGAAACTATCAATAACCAGCAAAGCCAGATTAGTGTTTTGGAGAGGAGGAGTGGCCCCTGTGTGACAGGCAGCAGGCAAACACCAGGAATCCCAAACAGGAAGCAACCCAATTTTATATCAGATATTATTTTTATGCTCTTTTGTATCTTTGCATTTTTATGGCTAGATTTTAATGTGGGATATATAGCAAATATTGTTTTGTTTCTTTAACAGAGTGGGTATTTAAAGCAGTGCATGAGATGGGTTCTCGTCAGTTAACTGAAATGTTTTACTCTTTCTGAATGGCTGGAGAGAGGCAGAGAGAGAGAGAGAGAAAGAGAGAGAGATTCCAAAATGTTGTCAACATGATGAAAATTTCACTTACTCCTTTTGCCTTTTTAATTGCTTAGGGAAAAAAAAAAAAAAAACAACCAAGTAACAAGCACATTAGTTAAGCCTGTTCATTTACTGTTTTGTGCCTCAGAGAGTGAGAATGAGACATCCATAATTTTTATGAGAAGATGCTTCCTAAATATTCAGCACTAGGAAAAAAGAAACACCACCGCCACACCATTATTTGCATCATAAATCAAGATCTGACAAGGCCACTTGTTGGACTCACAGCTTCTTTGTTAAGTGGGAAGCCCGCCCGGGCAGCGCCGCTCGCGCTGGCGCTGGCACAGCGGCCGCAGGGACGAGGGGCTTGGCTCTCGGGCCTTCAAGAAAGCTCCTCCCCTCCATAAATTGCCAAGGTGCTGCAGGAGATGGAGCATTGGCACAAAGAAGAACCAGCACTGGGTCCCACTTGCCCTGCTGTGGCTGTCCCAGCAGGGAGCAGGGCTGGAGCGTGTGTGACAGCGCTGGGAGCAGCGCCCATGCAGACGGGGGTGACTTGACTGAGCATCTGGTACAGACTTTTCATTCCAGTGCCAGACAGGAGGAACCCACTTCCCATTCCATATGCAGAAACAAGAGAGTTGTAACAAACTTACATGTTTACGGTATTTCTCTGGCTGAATATATATATATATATAAATATATATATATATATATATATAAATAAAAAGAAACCCTCTTCCCTAGGTAAATGACATGCATTACCCTTAACCTAGACACTAGAACAGAGGATCTAAATTCAAGACTTTCGCCTCCCCACCCTCTCCAAAAAGTCAAACAAGAACCAACCTAGGTGCATCTAACAGTTGTAAATAGAAAATACTACATAGAGAAATATATTTGAAATTTGTTTCAGTTTCTGGATGGGCACCAGCCGTCCATTGCAATGTTATTGATAGTACACTGTGGTGCTTTGGGTTTCTGGTTTTGTTCTCTTTATGCTCTGTCATCTTTTCATTGCAGCTACATTTCAGGGAACATGTATATTTAGTAGCTATTGTAAGTTCTGCATGGCATCACCAAGCTTATTTTTCCTTAAGAAGAAAAGAAGAGTCTGTAGGAGCTTAAAGGCACTATGACGACAGGGACTTGTAGCAGAGAATTAAAAAAAAAAGGTTTTTAAAATTCTAGTTTGAAGCCAAATACTGATATTTTAGTGCTTTTGGGGTTTTAACAGTAAGAGCAAAAAAAGAAAAAAAAAAGAAAAAAAGGATTTTGGTAACCCAGCTGATCCGCACTTGCCAGTTTTATTATTTTGTTTATATTGGACTGTTTGACCCTGTCAAACAAGTGTCAAAGTTGTGTGTATAAAACAAAAAAAAAGTGTTTTAAAAGTGTTGTAAAGACACTGAGCCTTATGAAAATATTTATGGAATTAAATAAAAAGAAGTGAAAAGGCATCTGAAGGCATTTTAAATCATTTTCCTCAGAGTGGGGTCACTCTTCTCCCAAGGCTGAGCATGGGGTGGGGCTCCAGTGACCACCGAGACAGCTGTGTGCCACCAAAAAATAGGATTGTCCTGGGAAAATGTCCCTGCCCTTGCTTTGTGCCCTCTCTCTGAGCGAATTGATGAAGACAGAATCCCTGGCAGGGGCTGCTCCGAGTGCAGCTCGGATCAAACGCGGCTTCCAATCCTTTCTGTCCCTGCTTTGCCCGGCTCCCAGCCCGCGGGGACAGCCGGACTCTGCGGACAGACATCCCAGATGTGAGCAGCTGTGAGCACCCCAGATGTGCTGTCAGCACCCCAGATGTGCTGTGAGCAGCCCCCATGTGCTGTCAGCACCCCCATGTGCTGTGAGCACCCCAGATGTGCTGTGAGCACCCCAGATGTGCTGTGAGCAGCCGCACAGCTCGGAGCCTGTGGAATAGAGCAGGGTGGGATGCCAGGGGAGGGAGCCCGGCCACACCCGGCTCTGCTGCAGAGTCCTGTCCCGGGACAAGGAACGGGGGATTATCCCAGAAAAGCCAGGTGCTCTGTCCAACCCCAGTGGCATTTCCCAGGTAAGGCAGGTGAGCTGTGTATTTCTAGATAGCCTAAAAATGCCATTAGAAGCAGGAGAAGGGGGTTGGGAGCGGCGCCTGTTGTCCCACAGGCACAGGGGACGTGGTGCTGGAAATGGTCCCAGCCAGATTGCTCCTTTTTCAGGGAGGGCTTTCCTCTCGTCCCTCTCTGCCCTGGGCTCCCTGTCGGGGTGAGCAGTGACCAGGGTTCCATCACACATCCCGCACGGGTGAGGGAGCCAGTCAGACAGGGCAGTAAAACCCCAAGGAACTCTGCTCTGAGAGAATGAGGGAGAGGAGAGAGGCAAAGCCGCACGAAGGCTCCTGCGGGGCCGCACTTGGAGCAGCTTCACGAGCAGACTCGCCCAGACCTCAAACATCACAGCTTCACATTTGCCTCCCGCTTCAGCACCGCTCCCAGCCGAGCTTTTTTCTCTTGCTTGCCTTGCTTGCAATGGAGAGGACGCTGGGGTTGTGCTGGTCACCTCTCCAAGTGATGCTGTTTCCCTCAGGGTGTCCCTGGAGTCCCCGGGCAGGAGGGAACAGCCGGGGCAGCACAGCCGAAGTGCGGCTCCGTGTGGAACCCGCCCTTGGAGAGCTCCTCTCCTGCCGCAGCGGGGGCTGTGCAGCCCAGCAGAGTTCTTGGCAGCGCTTTGCCCTCCCCAGGTTTGCGGCAGGAGCTGTGGGGAAGGATGGGGAGAGCCGAGAGCGCCGGATCCGCTGGGGATGGGCAGTGCGCCCAAAGCAGGAGCCCTGGCAGCCAGCTCCGGGTGCGCTCGGGGAGCAGGAGCACCACCGAGGCTTCCTCAGCTTCACAGGAGCCCCGTCCCTGCCCTGCCGCCTGCTCCCAGCCCGGCTTGCTGCTCCCGCGGCGGGAAGAGCCCTCCATGGCCGGGAATGCTGCTGCTGCCTGTAGCTGATGGCCAAATTCTGGCTTTGGTGTGATCTGTTTGGTTTCAGCTTTTCCAGCCAGCCAGCATTCAGCTGCTCCGAACTTTGCTTGCATAAAACAAAAACCAAAACCAAAGAAACCCATTCCAAAGCCCCTTCTCTTGTGGGGAGGGTGGGGTGTGTTCCAGGTTGACAGCCCACCGTGTGCCTGTGCCTCACCTGGAGCACAGGAACGCAGCGTGGAGCTGGAAACATCCACGGGCAGGGTGGGGCTGGCTCCTCTGGGAGTGAGTGATGTGTTTGTGACATGGCAGGAGTGTTTGGGAAGGGCTCTATGGCAAAGCCAGCTCTGGCTGGTGTTACAGACCACCTTTTGCTTTTTAAGGAATGAGACTTTCAGTCTGAGTGATGGTGCAGGGATTACACATCCCAATCACCCCAAACAATACATTTTCTTGTTATTCTGGAGCTAAGAAGCAGCACCAGGTTCTGCACTAAGTGCAGCAGCAGGGCAGCATCCCAAAGCATGTAATGCACCATCTGTGCTGGTTTATAAGGAACAACTGAAATTGCATGTGCTGGGGAGATGAAATGGGAATAAGTGGCATTTTCAGAGTGTTTCCAAGCCCTGTCCACCAAGGGTTCCACAGTCAGCTGCTAAGGAAAGACAGGAGCTGTAAAACTACAAATATAGCCCCCAAAGCTGCAGGTACAAATTGTAAAACTGTCTTTATTTGTCTGCACCTCCCACCTTTGCTACAGAAAAGAGACAGAAGGTATTTCTGAAATGCTTTTAATGTTCACATCCTTTTTTCTTCCAGCTCTCTCCAGGCAAAATTCATCCTGGTGAAGATTTGCACCTTCTCCTGTCAGAGCCACAGGAGTTTGTCACCTCTTGGAGGTTTGACAGATCTCTGTGCTCAGCCCTTTCCCCAGGCTGGAAATGGCTCAGAAGTTTTCCCTGTTTCAAGAGCCCCTCAGGGCACATCCCCACATTTCCTTCCAGCCCCTCCCTGTCCAAAACCAGGGTGGCCCGTGTGTTGTCTGAGGGACATGGAGCACTTTTCTCTTCTGATACCAGCAAAATGAGACAGTGAACACTGGGGAGGATTTATTTTCCATTCAGGAGAGCATGTTAAAGGTGCAAGACTTGCAGGAACACTTCTCATAAAGAAATCATCAGTGCTGCAAGCAGTGCCTGGTCTGGGGCATCCTGTCAGGTGTGACCCTGCTGGCTGCTTCAGCTCCCAGCTGGGGGGAGCTGGGAATGACACTTAGAGGGGGAGAGGAAGGGTGAACACAGAGCTGGGGACACACACAGAGCTGGGGACACTCAGGGCTGGACACAGAGCTGGGACACACACAGAGCTGGGGACACTCAGGGCTGGACACAGGTCCTGCACACACAGAGCTCTGGGAACAAGCAGATCCTGTTCACCCACACAGAGCTCTGCACACACACAGGCCCATGACATACACCTAGAGCCTCTCTGGCCTTATTCCTGTTTCACTGCTGTATGGGAACAGAAACACATTTTTGCCAGGATCTGGGTTTTCCACAACAAATCCCGGCACTAAATTCACTTCTAAATAACCTCTGAGAATCAGCTCCAAGACACTCCAGGCTGCCTTCATGGCCAGCCCTGGAAGCCAGTGGAGTTAACTTCAGAAGAGAAGTTCCATTCTCTGTTTTTCATCTGGAGAAGCAATTACAGGATCTATTGTTGTATTTGCTTCTCTTCTTAGCTCACCTTTACAAAAGCTGTACAGCTTTTATTCAGTAAATCCTCAGAGGGTGTGGATGTGCATTCAAACCTCTGCAAGGTCACAGGAAATCAAAAAGCAGCTGGCCCTTGCCCACAGTGTGGTCTGCCCTGGGTGGAAATGGTTTAGGACTTAAGAGGTGCCTCATCCTGAAGACAGCAGTCTTTAAGTCTGGTTTTACAGAGGCTGGGTTGACACCCTGAGCACTGCAGAAATGCACGGGGAGCAGCAGGTTTGAACAAAGAAGTCATTTACAGGAGTCAGTCACTGCTGCTGTGTCACAAAGTCTTTTGGCACTGCTGTTCCTCCAGCCTGGCCTCCCCAGATGAATGGTCTGGGCAGAGCTCTGCTGAGCTGCTCTGCCCAGGCTGGTTTAATATCAATCTGATGCTGCTGACCTGGACATTTGATAGCTTTTCCTTCATCAGTCACTCCTGTGCAGGGAGATTTGAGTCTGAGGAAGGGTCTGAGCACGTCTTGAAGTGGAATTGCTTTCCACACATTTGAGCCATCACACAAGTCCTCTGCCCTCTGTGTGGAAGCTGGATAAAGCAAAGTGCCATTTGTCTTGGTTTAAATCCTCAGCAGCCAAACTGTGCTTTTCTGTGCCAAAAAAGAGCAGCCTGACAGCACCAAAGCTCAGGTGACAGGAAAGTGGGTGCTTTTTACAGAGACTGGTTTTTACACAGCCCTAAATCAGCAAAGGACAAGACAAGCAAATTGCACTGATAGTGCAATTGTCAAAATCTCTGTCACTCTCTGCCTTATCTGTCCTAAGCCAGACTGTTTGTGTTTTGTGATTTATTTTAGTTGATCTGTGATTTATTTTTTGGCCTGGCTGGAGCCCAGCTCTGCTGTGTCGGTGTCCATGGCCAGTCACAGAGGGCTCTGGTGTTCCCAGGGGACACCCAGGTGACACAAACACCTGGGACAGTCCCCAGGAGCCCTCCCACTCCCACAGGTGGTTCATTCCCGGGGTGGGCTGTGTGCACAGGGAACAGGGAGGGTTTTTCCCTGATCCCACCAAGGGCAGCTATCCCCACCTGCCTTAACAAAGCCTTATCCCGCAGGCTTTTTCAGGGAATATGTGACCAACACTCTGCTTTCCTCAAAGTTTCACTCCCCCACAGATCCAGGGCAGCACGAGAGGAGTCCCTGGCCAGCCCTGCTGCTGCGGTGGTTTCACGCAATTCAGAGGAAATCCCGAATCTTTGGACCAGGAAAGGAGAATAGGAGCACATACAATAAATACCTGTAACTGCTGGGAGCCCAGAGGGGGCCGTGGCCTCTGCCCCTGCCCCAGCAGGGATTGTTCCCCTTCCCCAAGGACTGAGCAGCCTCCCCCAGCCCACTGTGCCTGCTCCTGCTGGATCTCCTGCTGGAGGCACCTGCTGCTGCTGGGACAGGGACTGGCACACTCCAGGTTTGTACCCCAGCCCCTCCCTGGCTGCCACGCCATGGCTGGGGAATTCCCAGCCTGCTGGGCACGTGGGGCAGAAGGAAAAGGACGGAGAGAAGGAAGAAATGTTGGCTGGCCCAGGCCTGGCACGTCCTGCTGGTGCTCCCGTGCTGCCAGGGGGCCTGGCCCTGTTTCTCCTGTCTGGATGCACCATTAAAAGTTTGATTTTGCTGCCTGCTTACAGCTGAGTGGTTTCAGCCTCCACAGGGCTCCATTAAAGACATCCCTGGCTGCGTGGGGGTCCCAGGTGGGTTTGTGGAGCAGGGGGGTAACAACACTTCCCTGGCAAAGGGAGATGGGTGCTTGGATTCTGCCTTGCACCTGGGACATGCTGACTGCTGGTTTCCAGCCCAGGGAAAGCAGGCTGAGGTGGCAGGGGCTGAGTTCTGTCCTCTCCTGCAGGCTGCAGAAGGAATCAGAGCCCTCTGCTCCCAGAGGCTGCTCCAGCAAAGCCCACGTTCACTCCAGAGCTCATCCCACTCCACAGAGCTCCTGGGAGTGAGGGGTGGAAGCAGGGTTAGTGGGGGTGGCTGGCACTTAGGGAATGACCAGTGCCCAAAAATCCAGAGGTAACAGCTGTGAGAGGGAGAGAAAACCTGCTCAGCACTGGGCTTTGTCCTGACCCTGTGATTCTTCTGGCTTTTCATAAAAAGGCACATTGGTGATAGGCAAAGGGGGGCAAAGGCCACAGTCCTCCTGCAGCAAACACAAAGGCTGATCCAAACTGCTGTAGAAATGCCAGTCTGAATGTTTGAATTCCCCCCCACCCCACCCCAGCTGAAATCCCTCTGCCATTCCCAGGAGAGATTTCAGTGCCCAGCAGAAAAAGGGCACTGCCTTCAGTGCCAGGATTATCCATCCCTGCACCAAACCACATCACCCTGCTGTTAACACCAGGGGCTATTCCCTGGGATCTGCCAGGTGTGCAAAGAGTCTGGAAAACAACAGAAATGTTGTGCTGGGCTCCCCGTGTGCCAGTGCAAACAGATGGTTCCAATGAATAACCGTGGCTGGGAGGGTTTCTATCCAAACCTTGTGGAGGGGATCCTTCAGGTGGAGCTGAGCATGGAGAACCTGCCAGCAGAGGCAACAGCAGCTCTGTCCAGCTGTGCTTGGAGCAAGGAGGCTCCAGGCTGAGGGGACTGGAAGAGGCCTTAGCAGCCAAGGCAGAGTTCATGACATGGGAATGCTTGTCTAGGTAAAATATATGGAATTTAAAAAAAAATTGTTCCTCTTGTGGCTCGTAACAAATTAAAGCTGCTCTGGAAAAGGCCTCATTTCTGTTTGGCTCCAGTGCTGGAGCTGGGGAGGACTGGGCTGGGCTGGGCAAGGCTGAGGTGGCCTCAGGGGCATCACTCCAGACTGCTGGGGCCAGCCACAGAGGGCTGGGGGCTCCCAAAACCCACCCTGTGATCACAGGCAGTGTGTGCAGAGATCCCAGTGCTGCTGCAGGGACATCTGGGGACACAGCACAGGGGAAAGCCCCTGGGTGCCTCCTTCCCTCCGGGCTGGGTGTCCCCAAGGGCCACCCCAAGCTGGGCTTTGTGACAGCACAGCCCCTCTGAGGCATTTCTAGCCACATGGTCCTGCAGGGATGGGCACAGAGCTGGCTCCACAGGCTCTCTGCAGCCTTTCCCAGACCCTGGGAAGGCACCCTGGGCATGCAGGGGCTGGCTCAGCTCTCACCTCTGGGTTCAGGCTTCACCCACAGCTGAACAGTGGGGCAGGAGCAGGGGGATGCTTTGGTTGGGTTTGAGTGCTGAGGAGCTGGGTCAGGGTTTGCTCTGGCTGGACACCCACAGATTCCCAGTTTTAATCATGGCTATGTTGGCTACTCCCTCTTTATCCTCACTCCTCCAGGGTTTTACTCTGGGCTTCCAGCATTTCAGCCTTTCCCAGGAAATAAAGCTCCAGTCCAAGCACTACAAGGGTTTCAGTGCAGCTTTGCCCCTTCAAATCCCACCCTCCCCTAAATGCTCCAGGAAGAACAAGGCTGCTCAGGCAGCAGCAAGGCTGCCAGGGAAGGAGGGGATAAAATATTAGCTCAATAAAGTGCACTTTATTGAACTAAAAATAAGTTTATTCAAGGAAAACAAAGTCCACATGCAACAAAGATGCGAGGGGATGATGGCAGAGATGATGGCACAGCAAACCAGGAGAAAGTTCCTTTCCCCAGACTTTGTGCTGGAACCACAGGAGGGGCGAGGTTCTGCTGCTGAGACAGAAAAGGCTGTTGGGAAGCAAGTGTGTTATAAATTATATCCTCAGGAAAGCTGGAGTGCAGCAGAGCTCACATTAACAAGGCAGAATTAAAGAGAGGCTCCATCATATGAGCCTTACCCATGGTTCTACTGGCTTCTTACACAATTAAACTCTGAGCTTGGGGCTGCTCCTGTGGCCTGTTCCTAAGCAAAGCTGTCCCACTCTCACCCTGCGAGGCACAGCTAAAATTAGCTGGGCAAGAATTGCACAACCCAGCCACAAATTAGCAAATCCAGAGCGTGATGCTTGACATTGTCCCAAAGTCCTCAGTTCCCACTGAAAAATAAAGCTGGTCTGGAGACTTGGACTTGGCAGGAGAAGGGAAAGCTCAAAATAGATGTGGCTGCCTGCTCTGGGTACAGAGAGTGCTGGCTGAATGGTTTAATTAGCTTGTGTTAATGAAAAGTAAATTTTGAATACTCTCTCCTCCAGATTCTCATCCTGCCAAATGTTCAGATGATGCACTTTCAGATGGTTGAATTTCTCCAAAACCCCAAACAGTTGGAAGCTCCACGGTAGCAACAATCCCAAGGTTCAGTGCTTGACATTCCTTCCATCCCCATCAGAGCAGGTTGTTCTCAGGCTGGAGAACCATGGCAACAAACACTCCTTGGTCCAAGGGCCAGGATTGCCTTTTCCTCTGTGCTCTGCTACAGGGACCCCTAATGCAGCCCCATGTCAGCCTCAAACTACTTCCCAAAATCAAAGAAGATGACCCAGACTGGTTGGAGAGTTGAGAAATGTCCAGCAAAAAATACCTGAGAAGAGCCATGACAGGCAAATTTAGGTTTATTTCACTGAGGGCAACACCCATTGCCTGGCAGTGCCTGCCCAGCCACCTTTGCTTCCATCAGAAATAAGGGAGGACAAATCCCTTCCCAACTCCTTTTTAACTAAAGCAAATCTTCACTTAAAATGGGAGGAAAAATAAAATGTTTTCTTTCCAAATGAGCAATCTGCACTTTTATTTTCCTTTTTCTAAGGGCATCATTTTTACCCTCTGGCTGTGGGTCAGAGGGAGAGCAGGGGAAGAAAGGCTCTTCTCCCCAAGAACAGCAGAGCCTTTGGCTTGAGAAATCCAGGCAGAGCTGCTGAGAAAGTGATGCCAAACATCACCCATCCCAGGGGAACCTCTGAAACCATCCCCTTTGCCTGCTGCATTGCTGGTTTGATTTCTCCTCTCATCATCTGTGAGGATGTGTCCATCTGTGTCCATCTGTGCTCAAAAAAACACCTGGAAAAAGTTCCCCAGGGAAGCATCCAGAGGAGGACCTGTGCTTGAAATCAATACAAAAAATCAACACCATTGCAAGTGCTTTTCAGAGGAGACAACAACTCCATTTCAATTCTTTGTCCCCATTCTCTCTCTAGCTGTGATCTCTGACAAAACAGTGATGAGGAGGTTTCTGACAAGAAAATAAATCCAGGGAGTTGGGCTGCTCCCTGTTCCTGGGTTCTGACTGCCCCCTAAGTGCTTGTTCTTAATGGAGGGAAGAAAGATCGGCCCTTTTCTTCTCCAGAGTGCTGGAAATGCAGAAAATTTGTATTTTTGATGCATGCCAAATTCAGCAGAACAGGGAAGAATTTGATTTTTGCTTTCAGGCAACATTTGCTGTATCACTATTTCCATTTATTTGTGCAAGTGTCTTCCCTACTTCTGCTTCTGCTTTCTACTGGCAGTTCATAAAAAGCAGATAAGAGAAACTGCTTTTAGTGCCTGCAAACTAATTTTGTGAAATCAATTAACACATTAATGAATTAAAGAGTGTTACCATTTCCACATTTCTTCTCCTTGATAATGCCAAACAGTGGAATTGGAGGGTAAAGATTTGCACAGTTTGTTATTGCTGGGAGCTTTGCTAATTATTTTTTCCTGCATTTCTGTCCCAGGAATGCCATCAAACCGTGGTGAGGAGGGAAAGTACCAAGCAGGGTTTAGTCCCTTGAGAAAAACACTTGAGAAAATTCAGGGAAAAGGCATCCCAGAGGGAAATCAATAAACCACAGCCCTTCAGGGCCTTGTTATTCCCAAAATGTGAGAGCAGAGATGGTGCTGGAGAAAGCAGCAGAGGAGCAAGAGGGGAGGAAAGGAAAATATCCCCCCAATACATCATTGCCATGCTGGTGAACCCTCCTCTGGGTCAGTCAGAGGGGAGAAGGGAGCTCAGCACAGTGAGGGCTGAGGAATTCCTGACCCAAACCCAGCTCTTCCCCCTGCTCAGTTTCCTAATGACAAAGCTGCAAGTGAATTGTACTTCCCTTCACTTCCCACCTGGCTCCACAGCCACTCTGCAGGTATTTCCCTGTCTGGGGGGAGCAGGAAGCCAAATTCACACATAAAATTATTTCTTTGTGCTTCTTACAGACCTGGGGGCTTGAGGTTGCTGAGGGAGAAGGGGGATTTGCCTTCCCATATATTTTTATTTTAAATAATTGAATAAAAACTCTTCCAGCACTTAGAAGAAAGTTGTTTTCATCCTGATACCCCGATGAAACACATCCAGCAGAGCATCCACAAATGTCACTCAGCTGGAAGGAAGCTGCAAAGAATCCAGAGGGAATTCACAGTGCAGCATTATTTTCCTTTCAGTGGACACACACATCACATCCATCACACAGGGAGAGGGATCATCCTCTCCTGGCCTTGAGGGAGACAATTCCAAGGGTCAGTGGTCGAGGACAAACCCCTTTACAGCAACTCCAGCACACCTGTGTCCATCCCAGGGTGGAGGATCAGAGCAGGCACAAGCAGAGAAGTGTCTGAATTCCCTCCTCCATCCAGGATTCCCCTTTTGCCAAGTGCCAGGCTCAGAGGGAGCCAGGAGCTGATGTGGGAGAGGTGGAGCAGAAAAATGTGTGGGGTGAGTGGAGCTCAGTGGTGTCTCATCCCTTCAGCTCTGATTAGGACTCTCCCAGTTTCGGTTGCACTTCTTTGAAATGCTCTGGGAGCTGGGAATGGGGGAGCTGAGACTTCCAGGAGCTGCTTCCTAAAAGATTGTGGCTCGGGAGAACTGCCACGGGGGAATTTGGATTGAAAAATCTGCATGACATCAGAGCTTGCACCCAAAATAACAAGAAGAAAACCAAATTTCCAGCAGGCTCAAAGCAGACCATTGATGCTGCAGCCTCTGAGTCAAGGCCAGATCCTGCCCCTCACTCCCAGGAGGAAAATGGAGCAGGAATTCATTCCCCCACACAGGCACAGTGGGAGCAGCAATGCAAACCCCAGCAGGGTTTGGGGCCCCCAGCCCTGGCAGGCAGCAGGAGCAGCTGGGAATGTTCCCTTTGGCTGAGCAGGAGCACAAAGGCAGCCCCAGCTTTGCCAGGACACCCCCAAAAGGGAAATCTCATGTTGGAGCTCAGAATAATTTAGTTAAATATTTAACAAATAGCCATGAGAGGATGGCTCTGCTGGGAAGGGCCACAAATGACCACAAAGGCTCCAGGTGTACCAGGCACCACCCTCTGAAGAGATGAAAAGGTGCAGGGGATCCTCTGGGAGGAGGTTGCAGGGTCAGCTCTGCGGGTTTTTCATTTTTTCTCTTTTGTTTTGCTTTGCATTTTTTGCCTTTGTCTCTCAGAGGCTCCTGTGTTGGGTGTCAGCCAAAATTACTGCCCAGAGAAGAAATGTAAGCTCCAATCCAGAGACCTCCAAACAAGATGAACACTCTGATCTCACCTTTGGAGAGGTTTAATTTCTCCTTCCAACCCCAAACCAACAACCTGGTTTTGCAGCTTTCACTACAGACACCTCAAATCTTGCTTTTTATCAGGTGAAATCTGCCTTTAGAGGAGGAGGGCTCTGCTTCCACAGCCCAGATTCCACAGGCTCCTGTTCCAGAATTTCCTCCCAGTTGCCTGTAGGATGCCACATGTTTTGTCCAGGCTCTGAGTCCTAAACCACCACTGCTCCAGGGCTGCTCCTTCCCAGCTTTTGTTATCTCCCAGTCCCTCAGGGCTCATTAAGGGCTGAATTAGACTGTCCATGGCCCTAATTAATCCTTCAGCTCTCTGGGAAGCAGCCAGGGCTTTTTTAGCCATCGCTCCTTCCCCGTGCCATCCACTCCCTGCTGTGATGTGGGGCACACAATCTGCAAGGGCTTGGAAAGAAAGACAGGCAACTTCTCCCCTGCTGCTCTTAATTGTTGTTAATTGCAATGGCCAGCACTGGGAGTGCCCAGAGGTGAGGGGACACTGCAGGACGTGGAGATGCAGCCCGGGCTTGGTTTGGGAGGCTGTTTTCCCAAAGAACACAGGGAAGGTTTGGGTACAACCA
The DNA here is from genome assembly GCA_003676055.1 of Chloebia gouldiae. Taxonomy (NCBI): domain Eukaryota; kingdom Metazoa; phylum Chordata; class Aves; order Passeriformes; family Passeridae; genus Chloebia; species Chloebia gouldiae. The sequence continues at coordinate 846,878 of QUSF01000041.1, forward strand.
CCACCTGTGGGGATTTCTGAAGGGCAGGAAAGCTCCACACAAGGGCAGAGTCATGGGTAAGACCTGGAAGAATAAAATCAGGAACATGCCCTGCTGAGATCTCTCAGGGATGCATGGGGTGGGATTTTTGGGGTGTGCAGTGTTGGATTAAGCCCTTTTCTGACCCAGAGATGGGGCACCTGAGAGGAGGTTTAAAAACTTTTATTCCATTTTCAGTCTCACGTGAAGGGTGAGACAATACAGATGTTATAAATCACGCCATCACAATCAGAAGTTACTATTTCCTAATTACAATACACTATCAGCATTTCTTGGCCTATCAGATTTTGCCACAACATGCTGTAAATTCCTTAAACCCAAAAATCTAAAATTAACCTTTGTGGGTCCTACTACAATGCATCTTTCATAATTCTATTTCTCTAAATTATCTAGTTTTATTTGTAGAGCCATCATTTGTGCTCTGGATTGTAAAATAATGTGTGTGTTCAATTCCCATCTGTCAGAGCTGGGTCAGTTCTCTGCTGTTCTTTGGGCACTTTTCTTTATCTCTCACAACCAATCCTCCCTCCAGGAGATCTCTGCTGTTCATGGGCCATTAATTATTAATTATCTCCTGTCCATGGCCAATGAGTGTCCCTGCATAGCTGAGAAAATTCCATCATCCATGGGGAGATGCTGAGCCCAGGGGAGGAGCCAAGAATTCCTACCTGGATCTAATCTGACCTGGGAACAGCACAGCAGCCTCTGCCCCCTGCATTCCCAGAGGAGCAGCTTTCTTCCCCCTGCATTCCCAGAGGAGCAGCTTTCTTCCCCCTGCATTCCCAGAGGAGCAGCTTCCTTCCCCCTGCATTCCCAGAGGAGCAGCTTTCTTCCCCCCTGCATTCCCAGAGGAGCCCAGGCCCATCTCCCCCAGCCCTGGAGCTCCAGAGGAAAACTCCCCCCTTGTGCAGGATCCCTGCTCCAGCAGAAGCACAGCTAGCACTGCAGGCGGGCTGAGCCACCCTGGGGTGGGGCTGAGACACCTCCCTCACCCACAGGGGCCAGGGCTGCTCTGACTCTGGCAGGGTTGTTTGTACTATTACATTTGTGTTTTTTATTATTTCTAATAAAGAACTGTTATTCCTGCTCCCATATCTTTGCCTGAGAGCCTCTTAATCTCAAAATTATAGTAATGCAGAGGAAGAGGGTTTACATTTTCCATTTCAAGGGAAGCTCTTGCCTTCCTTAGCAGAACCTGTCTGTTGAAACCAAGATGCTGAAACTTGGTTTCTACTTCCATTTCTCTCTCCACAATGTCTCTCGTATTCCATGGCATTTCTAATTCAGCATTTTTTATATAAAGGTTTCCATACAGATGCCCACTAAGTGAGCATAGGTTGTCAGGCTTTGAGAATTCCCCACAAATTCATTTCTCACATTGCAGGGCCAGGAGTTGGACTGGGTGATGCTGATGGGTCCTTTCCAACAGAGCATATTCTGTGATTCCATGACTCCAACACACCACAGAACATCCCTGCCCCTATGGGAAAACGAGGGCAACACCTCCATTGGGATGCAGTTTGGGATCCCAAACTGCTGATCCTGGCAGCTGCTCATTGGCATTCAGAGCGTGTGGGATGGCTGGGGCCAGAGAAATCCTACAAATAAGGTGTGTCCATGGTGTCAGTGCATGGCAGGAGGCAGGGGCTGGGTCAGCAGCTGAGGGTGGGAGCTGTAGGATCCCCTGGGGTCACTTTGGGTGGCTGCCACCCCTCTCTGTGACACCGCCTGTCCCAGCAGGGCTGTGGGGACACAGCCAGGCCTGGCTGCTCCGAGTGCATTGATTAATTCAGCCACAATCCCTTCCCAGCTCCAGCACTGCTGCAGGCTGCGACCTCCCAGCACACTGCCAGCCCCAGGCTCAGCTCGTGACAGAGGGCAATTCCAGGGAAAGGGTGAATCCCAGGGGAAGGTGGGCTCGGGAGCTCCAGGAGCCACCCTGTGTGCCCAGCCCTCAGCAGCCCCAAGGGAACAAACAGCTCTTATGCTAAAGAGCTTTAAGCTTATTCTTAGGAAAAGTCTTCCCATTCCTCTGGAGTGACAAAATCAGGAAGTGATCCCATTCCACAGCTGTGGGTTCTTATTGCTGCAGGGGAAATCTGGGCCTTGCTGAGCACTGGGCCTGCACTGCTAGACAGCTCAGAAACCAAACAAATATTCCATGTTTGCACCATCCAATTAAGAAAAACCCTGCTGCCAGTACTGTTTCAGGGAGAATAAGGCTGGTCCAGAATTGCCTTTTTTTTTTTTTTTTCTTCTTGACACAACACCAGGAAAGTTGAACTGTCAGAGGTGTGGTGCAACTTTGGCACTGCTTATCCACCCAAAAGGCTGTTCAGACCTTCAGACCCTGACGGTTCAGCAGGAAGTCTGAGGAGATTTTGTTAATACCAGAAACAGTTAATGAACAGACACCTGCAAATGCAGCCCCAGTTTCTAAAGCAGCATCGAGAAAAGTTAGGAACTGATCCCAGACCAGAACTTGGCTTCCCTTGGCTCTATCACCACAGTGAAGAAAGCCAAAAAACCAGAGGTGCAGACCTTGTCCTGCCAGTGCTGACACTCCTGCTGGCAGGTGCATGACAGGGTCCCTCCAGATCTGTCTTCAAAAGAAAATACTTACTTTTATTTTTGAAAATAGCCTTGGAGTCAAAGCTTTTGTGTCCTGCAGAGGACACATCAAAGGAGCCCTGGGTTCTCCAAGCAGAACAGAAGATCCCTTTTCTATGGACCTTATGGCACCTGTCCCATTTGCCCAGCAATCCCTCTTGGTTTTTGACCCACTCGCAGTGCACAGCTGCAGGTGGGGGCACTGCTAAGTAATGCAAATTATCTGTGTCTCTGTTAACCCCACCTTTGGCTCACAAACTCGGTGTCTCTTGCAGTAACTCACCACGACAAGAAGAGATTTTTTGAGCAGTGCTTGCAGGACCTCAGGAGGTCGGGCCCCACTTGTGTGCCCAGGTGTGAGGCATTCTTAGGGCCAGGGCAGATTTGGGATGCAGCTCACGGGGTCGGCAGCCAGGGCTCTCATTATGCAAACAGCTCTGATTAGCACCACAGCCAAGGCCCTCTGCAATCAGGCCAGCTTATGGCTTTAGGCTTTCCACTTGAAGTTAAAAATAGTTGGCCTTTGTTTTACTGCCAGCTTGGGCAGTGGTGACCTTTTGTGTCTGCGGAGCCTCTCCCGTAACATTTAGAGCCCCTTAACATTTAGAGGATGCGCCCGGCCCCGGCGAGCTGCTCCTCTGCTCTCTCCACTCTGCCTCTTCCAGCTCCTGCTGATTTCCTCAGGACCAGCCCTGCTGGGGAGCATCAGGGACTTCAGACGGATTTGGAGCTGTCAAACCACGCAGCCGCTGGGAAATGCTCCTCTGGCACTTCCAGCAGGTCTGGGCACGGCGCCCGTGCTGTCCCTGGGCTGTTCTGCACACCTCAAGCCGAGTCTGGCTCCCACTTTCTTCTTAGAAACTTGACTTTGCATCCTCTGAAATGCAGAATTTCCACACATCCTTGTAGCTCCCTGAGGGATAAGCTGAGGAAGGATCTCTGTATCGGAAGAACCCACACCCAGTACTCACCCAACACCCATCCCTCAACCTCCCCACTGGGAATTTTCAGGCCTTTAAGGGGTGAGCTGCCATGCAGAGGATGTTCCTTTATGCAGGCTGGGAATATTTAAGGTTTGGCCAAAAAGGAGCATTGCAGCACATCAGATTTCATAGGCAAACCCCAAACTTTTGCTGGCAGCATCAAAACCAGGTGAGCTGCCCCTCAGGCAGGAAAAACCTCACACTTTGCAGGGAGCCACTGAGAAGTCTGATAAGGAACATGGACAGGAAGAAGTTGAACCAAAATCTAATAATCTGGTATTTTTACTGACCACAGGAAGTGAAATTCAAAATACAAAGGCATAACAGACAGTGCAGACAGTGGCAGATGCCTTTATTTTGTCACTTTAAAATGTGTCCATAGGAAGAATTTTCTCAAAGAACCCAAGTGAGAGAAGCATTTATGAGAGCAAAAAATGCAAGTCACCTTCAGCTCATCCACCTACAATTTCCCACCAGGCTGGATCTTCTCCAAGCAGCTGGGAGCAGCGGGGACCATGACACATGGTGGCTTCATGCTCCAATCCATGGCTGAAGTTGGTCCTGCTTTGAGCAGGTGACGCTTCAGAGGTCCCTTCCAACTTGAGAGCCCACAGTTACCTGGAGAGGCTCTTAGAAACTCTAATTTCGGAATGTGGGAAGTGAATTTTAGGAATTCTCAAAGCCTGACAGAAGGCTCTCATAGTGTGAATGTGTTTGCAAAGTTTGAGATGAGAATAGGACAGACTCTCTCTCTCTCAAGAGAGAAATGGAACTAGAAACAAGTCTCAAAGGATGGCTCTACAAATAAGACTAGATACTTTGGAAAAATAGAACTACGAAAGATGCATTGTAGTAGGACCTATGAGGGGTAATTTTAGATTTTTGGTTTTAAGGAATTTACAGCATGGTGTGGCAAAAGCTGATAGGCCAAGAAACACTTATATAGTTTATTGTAATTAGGAAATAGTTGGCTTCTGATTGTGATGGCATGATTTACAACATCTCTATTGTCTCACCCTTCACGTGAGACTGAAAATCGAATAAAAGTTTTTTTAATGCCTCTCAGTTGCCCCATCTCTGGGTCAGAAAAGGGCTTAATCCAATATCAAAATGCTGTGCTTGCCCCACATTCTTCTGATATTTCTGCTCTGCCCGAATGGTCACACCAAGAATTCTGGAATGCTGTTTCCAAGCAGTTTGTCTGCTCTTCCTGCCCTCTGTGGGATGAGCTGTTCCCACCATCAGAGGGAGATGGAAAGGCTGCATCCCTGTCCTTTGGAGAAGCTGTAACAAAATACCTGGAAAATGAGGGATGCAACCCCGAAGCCAGGCTTGGAGTACTGCATCCCTGTCCTTAGGAGGTGTTGTAACCAAATTCCTGGAAAATTAGGGATGCAGCTCCACAGCCAGCCTTGCAAAGGCTGCACCCCTGCCCTTTGGAGATGCTGTAACAAAGTGCCTGGGAAATGAGGGATGCAGCCCCAGAGCCAGGGCTCCTGGCAGAGCAGCTGAACCCCCTGTCCCACCCAGCCCCAGCAGCACCTCCAGTGTCCCCAGCTGCTCCAGGCAGCTCTCAGCTCTGGGCTACAAATACAGACTTAAGGGAAGGATCCCCCCGAGCAGGGCAGTGGGGAGCTGGGCTGGAGACTGAGCCCACACAACATCCTGAGCCACAGGACAGTCAAAGGAAGTGGGAATGACTGGGAGAAGGATTAGGAGTGGCTGCAAATGAGCTGAATTTGCTGAAGACCGTTGAGTTTCCCTGAGCCATCCCACTTGGGATCAAGCATGCGGCAGAGCGGTTCACACAATTCTTATTGCAGGTCAAAGCCAAACAATTCTGTGTTATTAAATTATTTTTTTAAATCCCCATATCCTTCAAAGCCAAACAATTCTGTGTTATTAAATTATTTTTTAAATCCCCATATCCTGTCCTTGAATGTGATTCTGACAACAGCACTGGTGGAAATATATCAGCCATTTAATGTAATTCCTTTCAAAGAAAGAAGAGTCACTTCAGTTTCTGAAACAAGCCCAGGAATAATTTTCTGTGGGAGAAAACAGACACTGATTATTTGCTGTCATTGACGCAGAAAAACTTCCTCAATAACTCCTGGCACATGTCAGGCATCAGCCAGAACAGGATGGATCTCAAGAGCATCTCTAGCAGAACTTCTCTGAAGAAAGATCCTCAGTTTTTTCCACTCCTAACTACTGAGAAAATATAAAACCAAGCAATATATGCACTAGAGAAAAGAAGCAGAACATGATACAAGGAAAAGACACTCAATGATGAAAACAGAAGATGCTGAATTAATTCTGTAATGTACCAGTGCTACTTTCCAGGAATCAGGGACAGCTCAAGAGATTCCCATTATTAGGACAAAGGTTAATGCATTGCAGAGTTTGCTCATTTTTCCTTCAGCACAATGAACAGTTACAGATGTGGCTGAAAGGATTTGTGGCCACTGATGCCCTGAACAAATGAAGTGGCCAAGTGGTTCCCGAAAGTCTCTGGCACTGCTGGGAGAGGAGCAGTGTGTGATCCCATGGGATCCCTGAGCGTGGGAACTGAAGGGATCTGCCCCTCCCAGGGCTGGGATTACCCAGGACATCCTCAGCCTTGGTTTGGGGGCAGCCAGGTGGCACCTGACAGCCACCCCTGTGCCCTTCTTTGGGAAAAACCCTCCCAGGAGGTTCCCCACCCACCTGGGTGACTTTCCAGATGCAGTCAGGATGCTCAAATCCTCCCTAAGCATCCCAAAAAGCTTCCAAACCTTGAAGGGAGAACTGTGCCACACAGTTTACACCGAAGTGGAGAACAACACAGGGATTGCAAGAGGAGTCACACACAAGGAAGCAACAGGTGACATTATGTAAAGCACTGAAAAGTCCATGTGGCAGAGGACGAGAATGATCAGGGGCTCAGTTTGGTTGGTTCTCCACCACCTGCCATAACCAGAGTCAATCACTTCCACAGGGAGGAAAAGGGAAAAAATAAAAAAAGGGAAAAAATGAAATCAAGACGGAGGGAAAAGGGAAAAGAGGGTTCTGAATTAGACTGAAATGCTGAGCCCTGCCTGAAGACTGGCCCCAGAGCGTTTCTGAGGGAAGCTGAACTAATTTCTAGAAAACAGAATGCCTGAGCAGCCACAATCCACCTGGCAGGATTTACCCAGCAAGCAGCACCTGGGCACAACCTGATCTGAGGGCCAAAGCATGAATTTTTATAAAACCAGCTGGCAGTGCCTGCAAAGAGCGAGCCCTGGTGGGTCCCTTCACATGCAGCACACTCAGCCTGGCAGCAGAGTGGTGGGCTCAGGTGCCCCTCCTGTCCCTGCAGGGATGTGTTCTTGTAGGAACAAGGCTGTAGAGCCAGGTTTTGGGCAGCCCTTAACTCACTGCCCTGTTAGTGAGGAGCTCTGTGGTTTTTAAATCCATTTTAAAATCCATTTTTAGCATTGTTTTGGAGAGGAGCAAGCAGTGAACAGCTGGGCTGGGAAAGCTCTGGGTGGACAATACTGCATTAAAACCCAAAATCCTCAGGCTCTGCTGCACACCACCAGACTCCACTCTCCATTAAAATGAGCACTTTTAACTATTTCCTTCATCCTTGGCTGCCTTCCTGAACAGCTGATTCTACAAATCAGCCCTGGAAACAATGAACCTCCTGCAGCAAACACAAATGTAGGGCTCAAAAGCAGTGAGAGGGGAAAAAAGAAAAATCAAAGCTCTTTACATACATCCTCTGCAAAGTTCTAAGGTCACTTTGCCCTACAATTCCTAAAGGGAACAGCCCAAAAGAGAAATATATAATTGTGCTCCTAACAAACCCCTTCTTTCCACCAAAACATTTTTGTTCTATCCACATCCACTCTCCGTTTACAAAGGTTTACTCAGCTTATTCCAATTCCTTCCTTTCCATAGGCATGTCTTGCCTGTTGCCTTGGGAATTATTGAGTTCTCAGCACAATTTATTTCCCAGAACAGGGCACGAGGACTTTGTGAAACTCACTCATAGGCTGGTAAACAGAATAACTTTTCTTCTATTTCCAAAGTGACTGATAAACACCCAGATTGCTGGAAGAATTTCTAAACTCTGATCTGAAAATCTTAAACCACTGCTGGCTGAAAGCAACTCTTGGAATTTTCTCTGCCATTGGTGATATTGCAGGATAAAAATGTGTGCTCCCTCCTGTCTCTCCATGAAATTCTGTGCTGAAGTGAGCAAGCAAAGAGCACCCACTGTGCTGCAGGGTGATTTCTGATATACAGCATTTTAATTATGAGCAGAAATGGGTGGATTTAAAATGGTAATGCTGCATTCTTCCAGGAACACCTGGGTGAGGAAATCTTCTCTTTAATTAATAATATTCTTGGGTCACATGCTGCTTACATACATTTATCCAAGGCACACTCTGCACTTTATTTACAGCAACAGATTGAATTTTTTTTTTACCATTGTCCACATTAAAAAAAAAAATCATTTCCCTCTTATGTGGATTAGCTTAAAATATAACTCAGAATCATTGCAGGTCGTTCCGTTTTCAGCATGGCCTCACATTCCCTCTCAATTTTCCCTGTAAAACAGGAACACAGCTGCCCTGAGAGCTGTGGGAGAGGCTGGATTAGCTCAGGGTGGGGGTGACTGGCACCAGCAGAGATGGCTTCAGCCACCTCAGTGCCCTGCTCTCAGGAGGGCAGCCGTGCTGACACTGCAGGCAGTGGGCATTCCAGGGCAGGCCTGCAGCTCCCTCCCTCCAAACCCCCACAGCTTTCCCACCTGCCTTGGCTCTGCTGCTCAAGGATACGCAGGGCAGAGGAAAGAAAGGATTTGGGGTTTTGTCTCCTTGCCCTCTGCTCTGATCCACCCCTGAGAAGCAGCACCGCGCCCCGTGCCGCTGAATTTCTCACCACCAACTGTTCTTTTTCCAAAAAGCTTGGGAAACAACGACGGGCCAGGCTCTGGGTTTGCCCCTGGGTTGTGCAGAAGGGTGGGAGCAGCAGCAGTCAGGTTCAGCCGTGCTGCTGAGCTCCCTGTGGGATCCTGACCTGTCTGCACTGGGCAGAGGGCACGGCTGGGCACCAACCCCCTTCCGCTTGCTCATCTTGACTTTGGAAGTTCTCTGGAAACAGACCTGGCCAGTGAGTCACAGCCACTAATTCTCCTTCCCACCCTCCAAACAAATCCATTAATCCGAGAGCTGCTGGTTCTGTGCTGAACTCACCTCACCCCATCTTTACTAAATGAGATTTCTTGAAAAAATTTTCCAGCATTCACCGTGATTTGGTCTGCAATTTCCACCATAAAAGCACAATAAAAATAGATGGTTGAGAGCATTTCAACCTACAGAGCACTATAGTCTGACATTTGTTAACAATTCCATGTCTTTTTCTAGCAGGGATTCCAGAAACTTCCTTGAACACAATAAACAACTTAAAGCCCAAACAGGCAGCTCCTCTGTTTTGCAGGGATACCTACGCATGTTTTTTTTACACAGACACTGCTGAGCCATTTCTAAACAGTTTTTGCATAAATCTGATTTTATCTACTGGAGGAAACCACAGGAAAAAAAAAAAAAGAGGAAAGACAGACAAACAGGAGGACAGCAAGTGCAGTGTAGCTGCAGAGCTCAGCACAAACCCTCCAGCGGGGTCTTGAGCAAACTGCCCCAGCACAGAGGTGACCATGAGTCTCAAATCTTTAGTAAAATGTGGCAGAGCCCAGACAACACCACCTCCTGCAGGTTAGTAAAACCCTGATAAAGGATGACTGTGGGTGCCTGTGCTGCCAGTGAGGAGGCTCAGCAGGCAGAACTGCAGGACCACGTGCAGGATTTGCAGGTGCCTCGGTGCTTTATCTGAACAGGTGGGAGGATGTGTAAAACAGCCAGAACCACGTGTCTGCTCACAGCCAGTGCAGAAAAACAGCCAAAAGTTCTGGGAGTTGTTCCTGCAGGAATTGCAGCATTCCTGCACCAGTCTGGCCTGTGGCAGTGCACAGATAACCACCAGCACTGGAGTTATTTGGATTTCCAGCCTGGACTTTTGTCCACTCCACTGTCACACACATCCCCCAGTCCATCAGCCCCCAAGGGGCTGCCTGAAGCTGTTCTGGAGGTGAGGCTTGGAAGGAGAAGCCTGGGGTCCTCCAGGATGGCCGTGGTTCCTCCCATGGGCCTCCCAACCCATGTCCTCTTGATGCCTTCAGTTTCAGCTTTCATGTTTTCCAGACTGTGTATTGCATTAGTATGTAACTCTGAACTTCATATAAAGTGTTAGCAAGCTCTCCTCACAGTTTAGTTAGATAAAACAATTTGTCTAACTAAACAAATTTCCAGCCCCAGAACCAAGGACACCGCTGCAGCTTCAGGCCCAAAAAGTGCAAACAGCAGGGAACTGAGGAGAGCAATCTGGGAGGATGGGACTGCATCACCTGGAGCTGTAACTGGACAATTAACCCCAAAATGGAAATGGACCAAAACTTATAAAAGTGTGAAAACTCCTGACTTGGGTCCATCTTGGGTGTAGCCTCAGCCAGGCTCTTGTGCTGCCCAAGGTGAATCCTGTGAAGGCCTTTTAATAAATCCCTGCTTTATTCCTTTAACCCTGTCCAGCCTCTGTTCCAGGAGCCTCTCAGGGCATGACTGTGACCCACAGATCCCCTCCATGGTGTCTGCTCTGACCCTCAGGGCAGGTCCCAGCCCCTGGTGCTGCTCAGCAGCTCCGGCAGCCCCAGCCCAGCTCCTTCCCAAACCTCCTCTCAGGTGTGGAATTCAAACTACAATTGTCCAGCACCTTGTTTTTTCACAGCCCAAGGGAGAATTTATCCCCTAAAGCAGTGTAGAGCAGCACCTTAAGTGCTGGTTATTTGATGACTTCTGAGGCAAACACTGCAGCCTGCAATGCTCAGCATCCAAACTGGGGAGCAGGGAGGGAGGATTTGGAGAGCCCCTGTGGAGACACACGGCCCTGACATTTCCAGGCAGTGGGAACGGAGCTGGCATTCTGCAGGGAGCCCTGAATAAAAGCAGGAAACCTCCTGAGCTGCAATGTTGCCATTTCAAGTGGAGTTTATCCCCTAAAGTCTGGCTGATCCAGCATGGAGATTCAGCAGCGGGGCTCTTCAGGAGCTACAGAGGGTCTGGGATCTGGGATCATTGGGTTATAAATGGATTTTTGTGCCTGGAAGTGTGATCTGTGCTGAAAGAGAAGGAATGGGAGCAAATCTAAGCAAAATCATAGAGCTGAGCCCAGACAAACTATAGAGGGTTAGGATGTATTTGCAGCAATGCAAAAATAGATACCAGAGGCTGAAATGTGTCTGCTAAAATTATATTTTTTTTCTTACGGGAAATTTCCTTCAACGAAATTCTGTCTGAGATTTTTAGGGTATTTGTTTTACTTCAAATGGGACTCATTTCATGCAGATATGGATGTCTAAAAAAAAAAAAAAGAAAGATTTTCAATCTAAACTGGACATCTAAGCTTGCTCTCAAAAGGCAAAGCAAAGTTTTAAGTTGAGAGGCAGTTTCCAACCACCCCCTCTAAATGTCACTTCAACTTTTTGTATCCTCTGTTTTTAAAATTAGCACTGGGAGTGTAGTACATCAAATATCTGCCCCAGCATTCCAGAATGGTGCTGAGGTCAATTAATATTTGTACACTTCCCTTTCCAATTCATTTCTGCCCAGTGCTGAAGAGGACAAGGAGATGAGCAGGAATTAGAGGGCGTTTGAAGTGGAGTCTGAGCTCAGAATTGTGTATTTGCATTCAGGCAGAGAATGGAAATAGTAATGGGTGACCTAAGCCTCCCCTCAAGATTAGCCACTGCAGCAGAAACTCTAAATATAGAACTGAGCAAGGAAAGACTGAGAATTACTCATAAAACTTATCTGATGCATACCTGGTACCTCCCAGGAAAGAAAGGGGGTGTTGCATACCATTGGAATCTGTTTAGAAGCTGCTCAGGAAACTTTTGTGAGCAGAAATGAAGAGGTAAAGTTGCTGAGCAAATTATTCCTTTGACTGAGACTTCATTGTTTGAATCCCTGCAACACTGGAGCCAGGTTTTAAGGAAATGTTAATTGTGGCCAATTTTGTAGCTTCGCTCTGCAGCTTGCTAGGAAATTAAATGTCACCGTGTGCCTGAATGTGCTTTCTGAGAAATGAAGCTCTCTTGAAGTCATTTAAATTCCTAATCTTACTGAGCTTAAAGGTTGTTCCTTGAAGTGCAGGAATAATTTAATGAAGTACAGAGTATTTCTGCATGGCACATCCGAAATGTCCATCTCGCCAATCTTTTATCACATCAGTTTTCTGTTCCCACTCTGGTTTGAAATGCTGTGAGCCCGAAATGTTGGAGCTGAGGTCCTTAGGGCAGTGAGCTGTTTATCCTGGATTTTAGGAGAGCAGATTTGGCCCCTCTGGGGATCTGCTGGGACAGTCCCATGGGACAAAGCCCTGGGGAAGAGGGGCTGGGATGATATCCAAGGATCAGCACCTCCAGGCTCAGGCGTGGCACATCCCAGCAGAGGAACACACAGCCCCAGCCACACCCCGAAGGCAATCAGGGACTGGGGAAAGGAAGGAGAATCTGAGATTGGACATCCAAGGAAGCTGAAGGTCACAAATCCATGGGGCTGCTGAGAGGCACCCGTGGCTCCTGAGGGAGCTGGAGCAGCAGAGCCACTTCCCATCGTATCCAGGAATTTGTGGCAATCCAGTGAAGTCCCACTGGATGGAAAAGGGGAACATGAGCCCACTTTTAAAGAGGGGAGAAAAGGAGGAATGGGGAATTCCAGGCCAGTCAGGCTCACCTGTGCCTGGCAAGAGCACAGAGCAGATCCTCTTGGAAACTCTGCCAAGGTCAGGGCACCTTCCACTGGGCTGAGCTGCTCAGACTCCCACCCAGCCTGCTCTGCAACATGTCCAGGGATGGGAAAAATATTCAATATTAAAATATATTAAATAGATTAAATATAATTTCTTATATAATCTATATGTTATCTATTTATATATAATATTAAATATATTAATATACAATGCTAAATATTGAGTCTAATATTAAATAATACAAATAATTAAATATTAAAATAATAAATTTAATAATATAGTCTAGTTATTATATTATATTATATTATATTATATTATATTATATTATATTATATTATATTAATTATATTATATTATATTATATTATATTATATTATATTATATTATATTATATTATATTATATTATAATTTTATTTATATTATAATTTTATTAATTTAAATAATTACCTATTAACAATATGCATATTAGACATATATTAATATACATAAATATATTAGATATTTGTATTACTATATAGAAACATATTTAAAATATTAATATGCATATTATATATTGAAATCCCTATGTCCTTTTAAACCCCCACTGTAAACTGGTTACTGGGGATATTTCTGTGTCATTCATTCAGTGCCACATGGCTCATGATCAAGCTTGATTTGATTAATCATGTAATCACTTGAAATTTAAAAAAAACCTAAAGACTTTCCCTATTTATCTCATTTTTTACGTGTTTGTTTAAGTTGGAAAAGTGAACCAAAGAAGAATACTGGGGACTTGCCTCCAGCAACTCATTTTTAAAGTGCAATTTTCCCTCCCTCTGTCCCCTCTGCTCCTCGGGAGGGATCATTTGCCTGCGGTGCCAGGGGGACAGGCCAGCAATCCCACATTTCTCACCCTGAGAGAGCAATTCCCCCGCCTGCTGTGCTCCTCTCCAGCTCTGCAGGTGGGACCAGACGTTTTGGGGACCCACACGGCACAGGGAGGTTCTGGATTTATTCAGCTGCTCCAGGTGCTCAGCAAACCTCAGCTTCCCTGCAGCATTTCCAGGGTAATTCCAGGGGCTCTGCCCCGAATCCTGAGGCACAGAAGGGGTCTCAGAGCTGACTGAGGATTGCTGTGCTCTCCATGCCCCTTGTCCTGCTGGCTGGGGCACTTCTGGAGCATCCTGATGGACTCTCAATCCCAGCATCACTCAGGAGAAAGCAGGGAAGGTGCTGAGGGGTAAAAGATGAGCTCAGAGCAGTTTGCTAATGATGTGTGTCCTCCCAGCAGAGAATTTCTGTGTCAGGTACAGGGAAGTGATCAATCCCTGGCACTGTGACTGATGCCCTCAGGATTTTAGCTTTTATATCTTTCATATATTTGTAACCCTGCAATTCTTTAGTGTATAACTCTAAACTCCATATACAATGTGAGCTGCTGCTTCCCCATTTTGGGCAGACACAATTCCTCTCCAGGCCTGGCAATCAAGGACACTTCACTACCTCAGGCCCCAAGAGATGGAAACAAAAGTGAGTTGGGGGGAGCAAACCTGGGGTAAATGACTTCATTAGCTGAAGCTGTAATTGGAAGATTAACCCCAATATGCAAATGGACCAAAACAAAAGTGTGAAACCCCATGGTCCATTTTGGGTGTAGCCCCTGGGGGGCTTTGTCTGCCCTAAATGTACCTGAAGGCTCTTCAATAAATATAGCCACTCTTTTAATCCTTAATTTGGTCTAGCCTCTGGTTTTAGGTAGTTCCAACAAGGCATCATCACAGGAACAGAGAATCACCTGGAAGCTTCCTGGGCTGGAAGCCGCTCTGGCTGGAGAGCTGGGGTGAACAATCAGCCTGAGAATTACTGTCTCACTCCCAGTTCCCACACTATTGTCACCATCATCTGGGTGCAAATGCAGGGCACACTTCAAACTGGAGAAAACCATTAATAAATGCCATGAAAAAAAAAAAAAAAACATTACAAAGCTGCACTGAGGCCTCTGGCGCTGTCAGTGGAAATTTGAGTGTGGTGTCAGCCCTTAGCCCTCGGGATCTCCACTGCTGCCCTGCTGGTGGCTCTGCCGAGGGAGGAGATGCTGCTGGGGAGGGTGGTGGTGCCAGGGCAGGTGGGCACAGCCAGCAGGGCATCAAGGAGCAGTGCCACCTCAGGAGGAGGGCGGTGATGACCTTTCTGTTCTTATTGAAGAGCTCAGGAAACTCCTCTGCAGCTGAGCTCAGTCCCGCCAGCCCTGCACAGTTACCACAGCAGTGCCAGCGCTGCCCTTCCCACCCTGCTTCCCATGGATTCTCCTCAGTTCATCCGTAAAATATTCCAGGGATTTTTTGGGCCAGTCCCCACCCCGTCCCCGCTTCCTTCCAGCCCCGCCGGAGCCGTGCTGGCAGCCCTGGAAGGAAACTGGCAGCGTCACAATGGAGCTTTATCAGCCCCAAACCTGGAAATATTTCCTTTCAACGTGACCCCAAGTCAGTTCCCACACCAGGCTGCTCGGGGCCGCCCTCTCCTCCTCCAAGTCAGTCCCGAGGTGTTTTGGGACTGTCAGCCACTAAAAAGGGGCTTTTTCCCTAACAAGGCAAAGCTGAGTTTAAAACACAAGCTTAACAAAAAAATCCCTGCCGAGGGACTTATCCAGCCAGGAAGGAACAGGGGGAATTTTGGGTGCTGAAACAAAGGTGAGCTAGACCTTCAATTCATCCCTAGATCCTAAATTCATCCCTAGATCTTCAATTCATCCCTAGAGCCTAAATTCATCCCTGGATCCCAAATTAATCCATAGATCTTCAATTCATTCCTAGATCTTTGATTTATCCCTAGATCCTAAATTTATCACTAGATCTTCAATTCATCCCTAGAGCCTAAATTCATCCCTGGATCCCAGATTAATCCATAGATCTTCAATTCATTCCTAGATCTTTGATTCATCCCTAGATCCCAAATTCATCCCTGGATCCTGAATTCATCCCTAGATCTTCAATTCATCCCTAGAGCCTAAATTCATCTCTGGATCTCAAATTAATCCATAGATCTTCAATTCATTCCTAGATCCCAAATTCATCGCTAGATCTTCAATTCATCCCTAGAGCCTAAATTCATCTCTGGATCCCAGATTAATCCATAGATCTTCAATTCATTCCTAGATCTTTGATTCATCCCTAGATCCCAGATTCATCCCTGGACCCTGAATTCATCCCTGGATCCTGAATTCATCCCCGGATCCTGAATTCATCCCCGGATCCTGAATTCATCCCCGGATCCTGCCCAGATCTGTGCACAGTGAGGAGGGCAGTGCCTTCCGGCAGCTCTTGGCTGTACCAGCCCCACATCCCGGCATGGAAGGGCAGCTCCATCCCCATCCTGCCAGGAACAGGAGCACCGAGGCTGCACAGAGCCACACCAGGCTCCTGCTCCTGCCCTCAGCCCTCCTCTCTCACAGCCGCAGCCAAATCCCAGCTCCACTGCAGTTTCCCCTCTGAAGGCAATTTATCCCCAGCTCATTCTCAGATCATTTTCTCCCCTGTAAATGAAACCCAGCCCGGGCTCCTTGAGCACCCAATTCCCTCAGACAAGGCAGGGATGCTCTGCTAATAGAGGCACAGGGATGGAAATTGCCACACAAGTGGGAACCTCATTGTTTTAATAATCTACAGCAGTACAGGTAGAGATATTCCTAAACTCTGATTTTATCACGATGGCATCAGTATCAGAGATGTGTTTTTCCTGAGGCTAGACAGGAGAGAAGGGAAGATATTGTGTTTCCTTGACTACCTTTCATCAGCCCTTAAAAACATAATTTTCCTTTATTAGCTGGTTTCTTTGGTTATTGCAAGTAAAATAACACATCCTGAGCCCTGGTAATAACTTGTATGTTGGTGCCCTTCCCCTTTCTCTCTCTGCTCTGCACAGATTTCCTGGTTTCTTCTTCCTCCTCTCCATGCTTCTCTTCCTCCACATTTTGAACCAGGGTTTGTTTTTTTTTGTTTGTTCAAAACAGGAGGGAGAAAATATTTAATGAACAGGTGATGTGCAGGGACAGACTTTGACTAATTGCCAAATTTCTATAACGGCAATGATTCTTCAGCTGGAGCTGGGCTGGTCCTGAGAGGAAGTTGAACCCCCCAGACCTAAATTGCTGCTCATTGATCATCCCACCCCAAAAATCCCCTCTGTCTCCTCTGTCTCATCCATGGGAACAGGAAAAGTGTGGAAGAAGCAATGAGCTCCGTCATGTTGACACATATTGAGCTAATTCAAATTCAGTAATTTTGTCCAGACTGGAATTTAAAGATATAATCTCTTTTCTTTTTTGCTGCTGTTTGAAAAGCAGTAGTTTTGAATAAACACTGTTACTGCCCTTAAATGATCATTATTTAGCACAAGGCAAAGCTTCAGGGGGCATTTAGGGAGTGCAGATTGGGAAATTAATCCACCTGGAGCTGCTGGGCAGGCCCTGATCCTGTCCTGGCTCAACCCAGATGTGCTGGCACCACAGCAAGGACAGCAGGTAAGCTGTCACAGGGGAAAGAATCCTTATTTTTATTTTATTTTTGTCCTTCAGCCCACAGAAAGACCATCTGCAGGTTCACTGAAAATTACCTTTCAGGCAGTCAGGTCCTTCAGCATTGAAATTCTCAATGTTTTGTCCACTTGGAGAGAGGGAAGTAAATTCTGGGTTTTGTCTGTGCTGTTTATCCCAGGCACTCTTCTTTTCTCCTGGCAATCCTGGGAAAGTCAGTTTCTGTCTGGAAAGATCATTGCTGCAGCTGCTATCAGCTCCTGCCATATTCCAGGTGAATCAGAGGGGCCTCTCCCTGTTTTCCCCTGGCCATGCTGGCTCTTCCAGCTCTGTGCACATCATGGTCCTGCTCAAACAGGAGCTGCTTTAAAAAACTCCCTCATTACTCAGGCTCCAGGGGCTCCCACACCCTCTGGATTTCTGGAGAGAACTGAAAAAAGGTGCTGTTTTTTGCACAATGCCTCCAGACTGACCAGGATCACACCAGTGAGATATTTAAAAATACAATTATTTATAAACAACATGCAAATGGAGACTTTTGTTAAATATATGCTCCACAATAGTCCCAGATGAATTTGCCACCATTCCCTTTCCAGTGTCTAGAGAAGAATATGCTGCTGTTCCTGCTGGATGGAACATCTTTCCTTGGACATCCTCCATTTTAGGATGAGAAATCTCATTTTTGGGATTGGACATTCTCAATTTTAGGGTGAGAAATCCCACTTTTGGAATTGGACATTATCAATTTACCACCATTCCCCTTCCAGTGTCTAGATAAGAATATGCTGCTGTTCCTGCTGGATGGAATGTCCTTCTTTGGACATTCTCCATTTTAGGATGAGAAATCTCATTTCTGGGATTGGACATTCTCAATTTTGGAATGAGAAATCCCACTTTTGGGATTGAACATTTTCCATTTTAGGATGAGAAATCTCACTTTTGCCTCTGGGGGCCTGGCTGGGAAAGATGGGTTTTTCCAAAGGAAGGAAAACCTGCCGTGTCTTTGGAGACCTCATCTTCTTCCTTGTTCTGCAAGGACCCACCCAGAGGGCAGGAAAATTGTTAGGATAATAAAACTGGGGTTTTGCTCACATGAATGTTATTCTTTAAATTTCAGATAAGAGCCTCGAGGTGGTTCTGCTGAGGTTTTTGTGCCCTGCTAGAGAACACAATCAGCTGGTGGATGTTCCCAGAGAAGGAGCAGTGGCTGCACTTTGAGCAGCACAGGGGCACACAGTCCAGCTGGGCTGTGTCAGATTAAGCCCTTTTCTGACCCAGACTTGAGCATCTGAGAGGTGTTTTAAAAACTTTTATTTCATTTTCAGTCTCATGTGAAAGGTGAGACAATACTTATAATTTACCTTATTACAATTAGAAGTTAACTATTCCTTAATTACAATACACTATGAGCACTTCTTGGCCTATCAACTTTAGCTATACTATACTGAAAATGCCTTAAAGCTAATCATCTATAAAAATTAAATATTAAAAAAACAACTTAGTACCTTATAGTTAACTAATCCCTAAACAAATACTAACAAATTTACTTAAAAACTATAATAAGAGTTTTAAAAACTTAAAAAACTTAACAAAAAAGTATAAATTTTTTTCTACAAACGCATTTCCCACAGGGCTGCAGAGGGACGTGGGGATGCAGTCACAGCAGGGGCAGCCCCTCACTGGAGGTCCCACCTGGGCAAGGTTTGGCGTCCCCAGGACCAGCAGTGGTGCCTAAATCCTTTGTTCCTGCTCATCCCTCCTTTACACCACTCAACTGCCCAACCTATATCATCCCACTGCTCATATATGCAAGAAGAAAAACTGCAGGAACAAACCCAAACCAAAATTTGGGCTGTGGATTTGCCCATCCTCAGCCTGAGAGTGCTTTTCTGCCCAAGGACTCTCCTCCAAGGCACGTTTTGTGTTGCTGTCAGAAGCACTCCCTGCTGACTGGAGTGGCTCTGAGATGATCCCACAGGAACCACTGCATTGGGGAATTTTCCTTCATAATTCCAAACCTGATCATTGAGAGCAGACGTGATGCAGACACAACTGGAAGTAAACAGAAGCAGAAGTCAAGCCCAAGGTGAAGGCCAAATACAGGCAGATTTCAAAACAACCCTGCCAGACTCAGAGCAGCCCTGTTCCCCTGTGGGTCAGGGAGGTGGCTCAGCCCCATGCCAGGGTGGCTCAGCCCTCCTGCAGTGCCAGCTGTGCTTCTGCTGGAGCAGGGATCCTGCACAAGGGGGGAGTTTTCCTCTGGAGCCCCAGGGCTGGGGGAGATGGGCCTGGGCTCCTCTGGGAATGCAGGGGGAAGAAAGCTGCTCCTCTGGGAATGCAGTGGGGAAGAAAGCTGCTCCTCTGGGAATGCAGGGGGAAGAAAGCTGCTCCTCTGGGAATGCAGGGGGCAAAGGCTGCTGTGCTGTTCCCAGGTCAGATTGGATCCAGGTAGGAATTCTCAGCTCCTCCCCTGGGCTCAGCATCTCCCCATGGGATGATGGAATTTTCTCAGCCATGCAGGGACACTCACTGGCCATGAAGAGGATATAATTAATAATTAATGGCCCATGAACAGGAGAGATCTCCTGGAGGGAGGATTGGCTGTGGGAGAGATAAAGAAAACTGCCCAAAGAACAGCAGAGAACTGCCCCAGCTCTGACAGATGGGAAATAGAATACACACCCCCAAACCATATCTTACAACCCAGGACAGCCATGAAAAAAAGCAGAAATGGAGGGAAGAGACCCCTAGGAGGTGTGGTGGCCAGGCAGGTTCATCACTGGCTCTGCAGTTTCCTACAAGCATTTGCAGGGGTGGGGTGAATCCCCTCCAGTTTGGTGTCTTGCTGAATCTCTGTCCTGGGCTGGGCTGTTGGCAGCAGGGCCAAGGCTGCTTTGGGAGGCCCTGACACCTTGTGCAGTTGCTTCAGTGAACCCATTCTCTTCTAAAAGAAGTCCCATTCAGCCCCATTCTCTTCCAAAAGCTCCCCTAAATCATCCTTCCAATGTGTTGTAGAGATAGACTCAGCTTTGCAATGTTGATCTTCTTTGGGATCCCTTTAATTGCAATTTTCTGGCTGGCAGCCTCCCTGCCAATAATCTCAGGGGAAAGAATGGTCACAGAAGGAGGAAATTCATTCCTGTGGTGAGTACAGAGGAAGAGTAACACAGCCAAAAGTTTTTAAGCCCTCCTCCAAACTGTGCTACACATACATTTCCTTTTTGCAGGGCAAACCATTTAACCTCTTTACCTGTTTGTCCTCATCTCCAAAATGAGGAAGGCAGAACTGACCCAGTTCTTATTATAAAGTCAAATGGTTTCAAAGCATTTTGCAGTCATTAAATAAAAGGCCTTGCAGAAGGACGATGCGTTGCTCCTGCTGGAACACATAACAAGAGGTAAAATAGGAAATCAAGGGAAAGCTGAAATCCCTCCTGAAGCTTTTAAAGGTTCAAGCTCTGCCTTCAGATTGCAGCGTGAGAAGTGTCCTGAACATGCTACACGTATTTGGGGTGAAGGAGTAATCGAGCTGACAAAAAAGCAGCTGCCTGTCTCTGCTTGGAGAGGCTTTCACACCTCGGTAGCAGCTCTTGCCTTGGTGACAGACACACACAGGTCTGGGGGAGGTTTGGCTCCTCTCATGAAGGCTGCCTCAGGTGAGGATCTGACTCAAGGTTTTGCTTTGCATTTTCTTTTTCCTTCTCATTGTACAGCTGAAATTATTACACCATAAAGCTGTTCAGGAGGGACGGGTGGTGCTGAAAAAGCAGTCTCAAGGTACAGGGATGGAATTCAGCTCTTGGACACCAGAGCAGAGCTCACATGAACAACTTTTAGAGGGTGCTTGGCTGCTCCATCGTGCCCAGCCTTGCTGGAAAATGAACATTTAATGCTCCCCTTCAGCCTCAGCCACATCTGCCTGCATTTGTCTTAGAACAAGGCATTGCTGCTGCTGCTAGAAATTAATTTAGGGATGTGTGGGTGCTGTTAAGGTCAGGATCTGGGTATAAGACCTTGACTTGTGTGTAGAAAACACCCTTGAAAGAACTGGAGAACTGGTAGGAATTTCTAACTGGAGGAAGCTGGAAGAGTTGGTGGGAACTGGAGGAAGCTGAGAGAGGCAACCCCAAGATCCAGATTTTAACCTGAGTATGAAATGAAATGAAATGAAATGAAATGAAATGAAATGAAATGAAATGAAATGAAATGAAATCTTGTATGATCAAATCAAGACCCTGAAGTTCAAGAGCAGGAGCCACACAGATATTCATTGCAAGCCCTAAGACAGCACAGAGACTTCATGAAGCTGCTCTGGGGGCATTTAACAGGGGGAAAAGATGATCCTAAGGTATGGAAAAAGAAGCCAACTTCTTCTGAATGCCCCAGAGATAACCTGAGCATAATTTCACCTGGACACAAGCCCCAGATCTCCCTCTCTGGTCTCTGCAGAGCTGACCTGGTGATCCTCAGTGCATTTATTTCAGTGGGATTTACATTTTTAGTACAGTTCATTGTTCTCCTGGTGGGACTTCCAGCATTAAAGTGTTTATTAATCCTGAGGAAAACAACCTGCCATGACAGAGGAAAGAAAATGAAATGCAACATCGATGCTGCTCATCTTCAATCCTCCTGAAAGAATTGTGTCTATTTTAATGTGAGCAGGAGGTGTGCTCTCTATTAATGTCCTCAACCCAAGCCCAGGATTTTATTCTTCCACAAGGTGCTCCCTCCTCTCTCACTTCCCCTCTCCCATTATCAGACAGCATCTTGGGCAGGAAAATGTTTTATAGGATTCTCGTTTTTCCTCAGAGAGAGGAAGACAATTATGACTGTGTCTCCAAGATGAGAAGCTTTTCCTGTGTATCCCTGTATTTAGCTCGCTGGAGGCTGCTTTGTTTAGGCTTTGGGTTTTTTTTCCAGGATGTTGTCTGCCACCAGGGAATCTTGCAGCCCATGGATCACACAGCTTGGGTGCTCTGAAAGCTGACCTGGAGCCACTTGGTTCAGAGCAGGGGAGTTGCTTTATCCGTTGCTGGAAGGATGTGGAATATATTTTTAATCACTGTGTGCAGCAGCATCTCCACCCTATTCCTACCAGTAAACACCAAACAGGGCCTGCCAAAAAAACAGCCACAGCCAGGAGTCACCTCAGAACAGGCTTTTCATGGGAATTCTGCACAGGGCTGGGGTCAGGCTCTGGTGTCACCCCTCTGTTACAAGTTCTGGAGAGCCTCCAGAGGCAGGGCAGTGTTTGGAGCAGGATGGAGAAGGGGTGAGGGGATCCCAGCAGCAAGGAACAGAGCCCAGGCTGGGCTGCAGCTTTGGAGGATTTTTCTGCACAATCTTAACCCATCTTCAGAATCACTTTGATGGATAACACTCTGGGGCTTTTTCAGCCCAAATGATCTTTAAATGGTTGAGATGAAGTGAGCCAAAAACCTCAGATGACATTCCTGGGCAGCTGGAACTTTGGCTTCTTCCAGTTGGTGTCAAAGCCTAATATTTGTTTAAAGCCAGGCTTTATAGTGCTCGTTATTACATTTAAAAATTTCCTTTCCATCTCAGGGAAGCTGCCAGCTCATCTTAGCCAGACGTGACTCCTGCAGCCTGAAGTGATTGCCTGGCCACATGGAGCCCATTTCTGGGACAGAACGAGGAGCACTCTGAGTGATTTCTGCACTGCAGAGCCAGCCAAGGCTGAGGAGCTGCTCAGGGCAGCAAGTGCTAACAGGATCATCTCTTCCAAAGCCAAAATCACCATCCAGGGAGCAGCAGTGGCTTCATCACCCCCGTGGGAGCTGAGGACTGGCCTGGCTGACCCACAGGGGACACCCAAGCGGGGCTGGGAGCTTGTCCCAGGAACCCCCACCCAGGGAAGAGCGGAGGGAGAGATCCATGTCCCACAGTTCTGCAAAGAAGCTGGGTTATTCCAGCTCTGCTCACCTGTCTGAACAGCCTTCTGGTGGTCCAGTGCACCTGAGGCACCCTTAATTCCAGGAATTGATCTACTAATCAATAAACAGCACCAGGGATGGTGGGCACGTGCTCTTGGGGCTGCTGGGGAACCACCAGAGGACATTGGGGGAGGGACAGTGCTAATGGACAGAAGGAAACAGCTCTCCATGAGGGATCAGACAGCTCTTCATGAGGGATTAAAGACATCTCCATGAGGAATTAATGAGATCTCCATGAAGGATCAAACAGCTCTCCATAA